>CABFOV010000131.1:138813-155367 GCA_902141375.1 Timema poppense
CCCCCCCCCCACTTTCCCCATTCTAAGTGCGCTACTGCATAAGACTATATAAGCAAATACAATAGTTTTTTTTCCTTAGCACCGCGTCATAATACCTGTTCAGGTTATACGCCTGTCTACTAATTACGCTTGTAAGTTACGACTTTAGAGTAAGTGTACCCAAATTTTCGTGGAGGTAAAGGAAAAATAAAAGTTGGAAAAAACCACCCTCAATACACCCGACCGGGATTCGTACCCAAATCTCCCTGTTGTCGGCAGTTTAGTCTATTGTTAGAGTGATGCCTTAGAACACGCGGCAACCGAATCTGTGAATAAAATAGTTAAATAAAGTGTCCATTTCATAAAAGAATATTTCTGTGTTTTTTAATTTTAAAATAAATTTTAAAATAAATTTTAAGCAAATAAAATGCTAAAAAATAATAGTTAGACCCTAATTAGATGCAGATTAAAAAGCCCCATTAGGCAGTTTAAAGTTTCATTCAAATGTTTTACGGCAGACACTTCATATTTTATCTTTACACCTATTTAGGCAAAATATTCATAAAAAGAGATGTTTTTTTTAAAAAATACACTGTTTGGTTTTGAAAACTCTCTAACGAGGTATTGGTGTGTCCTCGTATATTATTTAATAAACTATGTCACGCAATTGCTTTACTAAAAAAAGCCATTCTAACTTAATTTAGAATAATAAGATATAGATGAAAATTAATGGTTAAGAAAATTCTATAAAGTCCATTTCTCGATCTTAGCATACGTAAATACATTAATCGAGTCACCACGAATTAAAATGTATTTGTGTTTAGGTCTAAACAAACGAGTGCAGAACGTCATTTTTTTTTTCAAAATAATAATATACCCAACCTCTATATTGAGCTAGTTCTATCCAGTTCACCTCATTTCACCCATATACCTATCTTTATCTAGTTCTATCCAGTCTACCTCATTACACCCTATCCCTATCTTGAGCTAGTTCTATCCAGTCTACCTCATCACACCCTATCCCTATCTCGAGCCAGTCTATCCAGTCCACCTCATCACACCCTATCCCTATCTTGAGCTAGTTCTATCCAGTCCACCTCATCACACCCTATCCCTATCTTGAGCTAGTTATATCCAGTCCAGCTCATTACTTCCTATCTCTTTCAGGTATATTATAACAATATCCTCCCATCTGCGTCTGGGTCTTCGCACTGGTTTCTTTCCATTGGGTTTGCCAGTCAATACCCTGAATGCTGTTCTAGAATCTCTCATTCGCAATGCATGTACTGCCCACCGTATTCTACGGGTATCTACTATCCTAACAATGTCTTGTGATAAGAACAAGATATAACACTCATCATTATGTAACTTCCCCCACTCCCTAGTATCATCATACTTTTTGGAACAAATACCTTCCTGAGCACCCTGTTTTCGGACAACCTAAATGTTCTTTCGTCATATAAGTTAGGAGACCGGTTTCACACCCATAGAAAATAATTTGAGTTATGTAAGGTAAGAGACCTGTTTCACACCCATAGAAAATAATTTGAGTTAAGTAAGGTAAGAGACCTGTTTCACACCCATAGAAAATAATTTGAGTTATGTAAGGTAAGAGACCTGTTTCACACCCAAAGAAAATAATTGAGTCATGTAAGGTAAGAGACCTGTTTCACACCCAAAGAAAATAATTTAGTCATGTAAGGTAAGAGACCTGTTTCACACCCAAAGAAAATAATTGAGTCATGTAAGGTAAGAGACCTGTTTCCCACCCAAAGAAAATAATTGAGTCATGTAAGGTAAGAGACCTGTTTCACACCCAAAGAGAATTGATTCATGTAAGGTAAGAGACTTGTTTCACACCTATAGAAAATAATTAAGTCATCGATTAGGCCTAGAATGCGGTTGTCCTATAGCGTGGGTTGGATGATTACCCCACAAATCTGGGCTATAACCAAGGAGTGGTGTATAATAAAACATTCCCTTCCATTTAGCTCAAATCATTTGTGTTCATCTCTCTAGCCTCTGCTACAGTTCTTAAGGTTCGGCTGAAGGGAGCGCGAGTAATTTCACAATTTTTATAGCATTACATTTGTTTGGCCGAAATAAATCAAAAAATTCTCCAGTAGCAACATAGAGCTTAGTTTTCTGCCCATGCAAATATTAACAGATTTTGAATATTTGTCAAGGGTGTCCTGGAATTTTGTCAAAACTTTTTAAATAAAGAGAAAAAGTTTTGACAAAATTCCAGGACACCCTCGACAAATATTCAAGAACTGTAGATATTAGCATGTGCAGAAAACTAAACTCTATGTTGCTACTGGAGATTTAAAAAAAATCTATTTTGGCCAAATAAACGTAATGCTATAAAAACTGTAAAATTACTTGCGCTCACTTCGGCCGAACCTTAAAGCTAGATATTAAATAATTATTTAATTTTGTCAGGCATAGACGGGTTGGGTTGGTTCGCCCAAATGCAGGGGTGAATAACATCTCGTCGTATTTTGTAGTAAGTGGAACTCTGACTGACATCTAGTGGTTGGTTTCTGGTATTGAAAGAGATCTCTCCGCGTTTAACTATTTCGATAAATCTGAGTGCAACTGCATCGAATATTATGTTATCAGTTAGCACACGATAGAACAAAAATGTTGTTGTGTCATGGAACAAGTTTGTGTGAAGGTAGTTTTGATCATGGAACACAGGCTACAACATTTTCGTCTTTAATACTTCTTGTATTCATTAAAATGGAGGAAAAGGATGAGGCAGTATATTTTATTTTGTGGGAGTGGTTGGTGATGCTTCATGAAGAATAGGAACACGATAGTAATATCAGTGTTCACCCAATGTTTAGAATAAATGGTATGGTGTACCACCCAGTATTTCTTTCGCTTTTATCTTTAAAAAGTATATACATTTACTAAATTCTCGTAAGATTTGTGAAATGAAAAAGGTATGTATATACACTGTTGTAGAAACACTACACCAAAGATCATGAATGAAATAATATACATTGTTTCTTAATTACTCTATTCTAGGATTTGGGAATATTTACTGTTACAGGAAAACTAAGAAAAAGAAACATATTTGTCCACCAAAGAAAATAAGAATCAAATTCATTTTCAAAATTGATTTGGAGCACGGTACTATTCTACCTTCCTCATCTCTACCACATTAGTTTAAATATGTGGATATCCCGGATGGGTAGTAAGACATTGAGCAAGGTACTATTCTACCTTCCTCATCTCTACCACATTAGTGTAAATATGTGGATATCCCGGATGGGTAGTAAGATGTGGAGCACGGTACTATTCTACCTACCTAATCTCTATCCCATTAGTGTAAATATGGGGATATCCCGGACGGGTAGTAAGACGTGGAGCACGGTACTATTCTACCTTCCTCATCACTACTCCATTAGTGTAAATATGTGGATATCCCGGACGGGTAGTAAGACGTGGAGCACGGTACTATTCTACCTTCCTCAGCTCTACCACATTAGTGTAAATATGTGGATATCCCGGACGGGTAGTAAGACGTGGAGCACGTTACTATTCTACCTTCCTCATCTCTACCACATAAGTGTAAATATGTGGATATCCCGGATGGGTAGTAAGATGTGGAGCACGGTACTATTCTACCTTCCTAATCTTTACCACATTAGTGTAAATATGTGGATATCCCGGACGGGTAGTAAGACGTGGAGCACGGTACTATTCTACCTTACTCATCACTTCCCCATTAGTGTAAATATGTGGATATCCCAGACGGGTAGTAAGACGTGGAGCACGGTACTATTCTACCTTCCTCATCACTACATGTGGATATCCCGGACGGGTAGTAAGACGTGGAGCACGGTACTATTCTACCTTCCTCATCACTACCCCATTAGTGTAAATATATGGATATCCCGGACGGGTAGTAAGACGTGGAGCACGGTACTATTCTACCTTCCTCATCACTACTCTATTAGTGTAAATATGTGGATATCCCGGACGGGTAGTAAGACGTGGAGCATGGTACTATTCTACCTTCCTCATCACTACTCCATTAGTGTAAATATGTGGATATACCGGACGGGTAGTAAGACGTGGAGCACGATACTATTCTACCTTCCTCATCTCTACTCCATTAGTGTAAATATGTAGATATCCCGGACGGGTAGTAAGACGTGGAGCACGGTACTATTCTACCTTCCTCATCACTTCCCCATTAGTGTAAATATGTGGCTAGCCTAACTCAGTGAATACCAGGGTATTTCCAGGTAATCAGAATGCGAGGTGTGCCACTATATAGGAACCCGTGGCTTTTTCTTGATCCAGGCAGGGAGAAGTAATACATATTCATGTAAGTTATTCAACAAGAAAATAGCTCGTCTAGCACCGCTGTTTCAAAGGGAAAAGGGAAATTGCGTTTTCATAATGGTGACCTATTAGAGGAATACACAACCCACTACAACCATTAACAATTATATTGGCTTCCATTAACCCCGTCCTTCTATATACCCAATTCAATTTAAATGTTTTTGTTAATAATCTCGAAGGGTTTTTTAAAAGGGTCCATAAGATTTATGTAAAAAAAGTGTATTTTTATTTAGAGCTCCACCTAAAAATGGAGAGATATACTTATAGCTAATAAGAAATCTGAGACAAAATGATATTTATTGTTGCAGAAACATAATCACCTTTCACAAAAAATGACTTTTTACTACTATTGTGTCTTACTACCCGTTTGGGTTATACGCTAATATACTATTTTTGAATTGTTCTAAGAATTAGGAAGGTTAAAATAGAGCAAATGTACTCGAATTTGTGTAGTGGAAGAGTGGAAAATAATTTTTGGATAAACCCCCCTCAGTACACCCGACCTAGTTTCAAAGCTCAATCCTTCCCTTCATCGGCAGTCTAGTTTACTGAAAGAGTAACGCACTAAACCATGCGGCCACCGAAGCGTGTAAGAGCACAATTGAAAAATGAAATAATATACAGGGTTACAGGAACTTATTGAGAAAAAAGGAACATTGCGGTCCACCAATGAACATTTAAAAATACACTCCCATTATTCAGGACCTCCATTTAAAAAATATATCTGCTTACAAATTGTTTTTATAAAAGTATATTTATTTTTCTTATAGGCCTACATCTTTGCAATAGTAAAGTATTTAATAACTTAAAGAGTTGCGGAAATATAATTAAATATATCCGATTATATAAAGTACCCTGTGAGTCATTTTTCCGGTAAAATAAAATAGCACACGTCATTTTGTTTGTAATGTTAAACATTTCCAGATACGAATTATATTCAAAATTGTTAGTAAATTTAGAGAAAATCACGTTTTTCTCTTTTCACCCTTGAGAAAACTGCCTTTAATTCTAAAAGTCTGGATACTTATTTAAATTGACGCTTCGGTGGCCGCGTGGTCTAACGCGCTATTCTCGCAATAGACTAGACTTCCAATGACTGGGAGAACTAGGTTCGAATCTCGGTAGGCTGGTTTTCCCCTAATTGTTTTCTACTCTCCTTCAACGCAAATTTGGGCACACTTCTTTTATATAAACCTTCCTAATCCCGAGAACCATTAGCGTAATTAGAATTATCCGAACGGGTAGTAAGACACGCTGCTAAAGGTATATATATTTTTTTCATAAATTCCTCTGAGAAACCTTATATAAACCTTAGATACCAATTTTTAGCCAGATAGGCAAAATGGTTTTGGCTCTAGGCCAATAAACAGACACACACATTCAAACAGACAACATCGCAAAAAAACCTTTTTCACGTTCATGGGGTCACGAAACGTCTACAGCCATCAAATTCTCAATTTTTTTTATGATGCTCAAAATTCTTTCACTCTCAGAGAGGTCGCAAAAGTGTAAATAAAAGAGATAATGTTTCTTTAAGGGGGTGGGGTTTTGGTATTTCATTTGGGTTTCAATTTCGGTCTTGATTACACCGATTTGTTAGAAAATCATGAATACCCATACAATTTAATCAGTATCATTGCAAAAACTTGATTTTCTAGATTAGACTAAAATATAAATGTTTTAGGAGTTATAAGGGCACCAATATATTTATTCGTTAATCTTAAATGCAGTCAGGTGCAAGGTATTGGATTTTTTTAAAAATAGATATGAGTTGGAATCTCCAATAATTTAGTTCATTTCAGGATCCCGATCAACTTATGTTTCACGTAACGTTTAATGTAAAGAATTTAGTGTCTGATCAAGATTCACTTAACGAAACGCACAATTTCGATAAAAACATATACAATGGATTTTGATTGTTTGAAAAAAAAAATCGTTCACTAAAATTACACCTAAGCATTTAGGGCTGTTAGGTTGCTAGAACTTGCAATACATACTTTACTGAATATACAAAATAAAGTGTAACCAAAGGTAACGACGTTATTAGATTTCGCGAGACATGGACAAACGAATCTGAAGAAATCGTCTGCAATCCATAAAAAAAACTTTTAAGGTGGGGATGTAGGGGACGCGAGATAAGGCTAGTGTTTTTTTTTTTATAGCAATTTTTTTTTCAAAATAAATAAAATATTGCTCCAATAGAAACATAAAGTTTTATTATCTTCACTTGGTGATATCAACAGTTGTTGAATATCTTACATGAACACAGCAACATTAGACGAGAAACTTTTTAAATGGAGAGAAAATATTGCCATTAAATTTTAGAACACCCTTGACAGATATTCAACAACTGTTGAGTTCACCAAGTGAAGAAAATTAAACTTTATATTTATACTAGAGAGATATTTGATTTATTTTAGCATGAATAAGTTTTGCTATAAAAACTGCGAAAGCATTTACCTTTACTCACGTACCCTACATACTCACCTTAACGACGTTGCCTATTTGGGAAATTCAATGTTATTTGGCGGTTGCATCTTAACTTGACGCACATAAGCACTCTAAGCGCTATCACACTTAGGGTATGGCCAGAATGGGCGATGAGCGCGCGAGCGACTAAAAAATAAAATATAGCACATTGGTTATGAGAGGTGGCCAGACTGGAGCGCGCTTGAAAGATAGAACTGATTCTATTCTTCAATCGTGCGCTCGAGCCGGTACAGTCTAGTTTACAGGCGCTAGGCAATATTATTGTATGTTGGTTCATTGAGTGCTAGGAAAACTTCTACATTTTGACATTTTTATTCCTATCGATAGGTTTGGCACACTCGCTACTAACGGCCTAGTTTAATTGATAAGACCATAAACCATATATATGCGATGTTAAAATACTTCCAATATTATAATCAAAGTAGTCCTTTGCAAATAATAATCACCACTTGCGTGGAGAAAGGATGGGGAAACCACAGCAATAAATCACTTGAGAAAAACCACCCTCAGTTCAATGAGCCAAGATTTGAACCTTTAACTCCTCGTCAACAACTATCGAGAGTGATTTGTTTAATCACGATTTCGCTAACGCGCCAGTTTTGTCCATGAGATGGTGACCTGGCGGTCTAGGGGTAAGGTGTCAGACTTCTATGCTGGTTGCCGGGGTTCAATCCTCGGTCCCGGCCCAGATTTATCTGATTACCAAACCCTTCCTTCGACTCTGACAAGACATCTTGTGAATGTAAGGAATGCCAGGCCTCCACCGTGGTTCGGATTCCACGTTAAACTGTAGGTCCTCCATTTCATCTCACAATCACCCTACCATTACACATTAGCGTAAGTCTGTATAACCCGAAAGGGTAGTAAGACGCGGTGCTAATAATAATAATAATAGTTTTGTCCATGCAGTCGCTCACACGCTTGTCGGTCTGACCGAACGCTTAGACCCCAATGTAGGAAATATGAGAAAGAGGGAAGAAAATAGGGAGTTAATCCTGTATGGATTATGATCACCTGCTGGTGGATAATACATCTCTTATTTTTGATGAGTATATAAATAAGGCCAGTGACAGACACGTTTTGGTCGCGGCGACACAAACGCTGTGACCAGGTCGCTCTAGTGTATTGCATTATTTCATATGAGAAAGGTCGGTACGCCGAAGAAACGCTCACAACGAGCTTTTAAAATTTGTCGCGGCGTTTGTGTCACAGCACCAAAACGCGACCAAAATGTCAGTCTTTCACCGGCCTAAGCACTTATAACTTATTATTATTATTATTATTATTATTATTATTATTATTATTATTATTATTATTATTATTAGCACCGCGTCTTACTACCCGATTCGAGTTATATGCATTTACGCTAATATGTAATGATAGGTTGATTGTGAGATGAAAGGGATGACCTACAGTTTAACGTGGGATCCGAATCACGGTGGAGGCCTGGCATTCCACCTAAACATTTATTCTGATTGATAGTTACTAATTTGCATTCCAAAAGTTAACTTTTTCATTTTTCCTATTCCAGGTAGACAATTGCTAACATGGACGTCTTTAACCTACATCATGGCAGAAATAATGGTCAAGGACATTTTTGTGAATAAACTAAATATTCTGAGTTGTAGACAATATTAATAGAAACAACCTACTAAAGATTTTTTTTAAATTAGTAAAAATTTAAGAATATTTTAATAACTGTTTATGAATTAATGGTTTTGGATTCAATGTAATATATTTATCTATAACTCAACGAATAAAGCTTGCATAAACTAACATACTAAAAGCATGTCTTGACTTGCCGTGACGTCACAGGTAGGCAACGGAATATTCCTACTAAACACAATAGGGAAATTCCAAAAATATGACTGTGTGGACTTTGATGTGAGATAGGCCGTTCTTATTCAAAAACATCTCAAAGATGTAGGTGGTCTTGGAATTAACGCCTCGTCTCTTAACGAAAAAGACCACAAAACAAAAGCCAAATAGTTTGTGTGAGTGTGTGTGTATGTGTATGTGTATGTGTATGTGTATGTGTATGTGTATGTGTATGTATATATATACACAAACACACACAAACACAGCATGCGTCGTCGCAATGACCGAGCGTGAAAACTGGCCTGAACAGCTCATTACTGATCTTAAAGGAAAAGTCTCGTGACAAGGAGAGTAGATAAATTATTTACCCCCCAGAGCCCGAATACCACCAGACCGACCGTCGAAAACGCCGCGCTTGCAACGTTTCGTCTGTTTTATTACCGGCTTGATTGACACAAAAGCTTCTGGCACGGAACTCTGACCGAAGAGGAGATTAGAAAGAAATGGACACTAATAGGGTAGTGATGAGGAAGGTAGAATAGTACCGTGCTCCAAGTCTTACTACCCGTCCGGGATATCGCCATATTTACACTAATAGGGTAATGATGAGGAAGGTAGAATAGTGCCGTGCTCCACGTCTTACTACCCGTCCGGACAATCCAAATATTTACACTAATGGGGTAGAGATGAGGAAGGTAGAATAGTACCGTGCTCCAAGTCTTACTACCCGTCCGGGATATCCCCATATTTACACTAATAGGGTAGTGATGAGGATGGTAGAATAGTACCATGCTCCAAGTCTCACTACCCGTCAAGTTTTAGTTAGCGAGCGACAAACTTTAGAATAGATTAATAGACTTTTCATTTTGGTGATTTGAAACGCTCTGATCTTCTTAAAGTTAAATAGTTGTGGCAATCATAGCTACAATAATACCCAAATAACGTACTACTGAAAACCAACAGTGACGAGGCGTTTTGAGAGAGGAAAAAAGTGAAAGAATTGCAACTTCAGAAGGTAAAAAAAAAAGCTAGTGGCTGATACATGGAGCAACAGGCCGTAACTTGAACCAGATGGCGAGTATATATTTCCCTTCCCCAACCCCTTTCTCCCCTTTATGTACTGTACATGGTATGGTAGCACGAGTCTCGCGCATGCGTGTTCAAACACAATGCTATGTACACTCAAGTGCAAGAGTTGCTTAGTCTGAACAATGTTTCTTTTAGAATATCGTACGGTGGCTATGATAATTATTCGTAGCGCATAATTAATGACGAATAGTGCTCAAGAAGTTTAAAAACATTATTTACAATTATGGCGTTCATAATCCATATATTATGAATAGTACACAGCGCATATAGTTGGTTTAACCTTATTGTCTTATGCGTTATGCATGGATTTCAGCATAGACAATCCTTGGACCTAAGACGTATCAGCCAATGAGAATGCGAGAGTAAGCTCTAGCCAATGAAAGAGCAGCAGAAGAAAACTATATTAGCTTTATGTTTGAAATGTCTTCTGGTAGCCATTTTTAATTGTAACAATTTTTTGTTTGTTTTGGCATCAATTAATACGATTGTATATATGATTGGAAAAAGGGGTAAAATTACATTTTTGATTGTGTTTTTGTGTAGTAGGTACATATAATGTAATATTTATGAAAATACCCTCGATAAAAAAATAATTTAATAGTAAAGGCATCACTTAAATTAGGATAATTTCAAGTTTCAAAAGAAATAGTTTGACTAAAGTTGTAATACGAGTGAAGTATTTTGAAATACCTTATTTATCTAATAGAACAAAAACCTTAGGCCAAATCTTATGAATAAAAAAAGACAATCAATTACTATTTAAGTGAGACGTTAAACACGTCTTATTCTAAACCGTTGTATCTTTCTTATAAATTGTGCACTGTATGCAATGCACTAACTACTGTTACTCTATTAACAATTAGTTTTGCATGAAAATAAACGGTTGGGATGTAGTAGACACGAAAGAGGGTAAGTGTTCTTGCAGTTTTTATAACAAAACGTTTTTGCCCAAATAATTAAAAATATCGTTTTACTATAAACAAAGAGTTTAATTTTCTTCACGTAATGATATCAACAGTCGTTGAATATCTTACATGAGAATGGTGAAGTTATTCTTACTGTTGAGGTCAAGGTGAAGAAAATTAAATTTTATGTTTATACTGAAGAAATATTTTATTTATTTTGACCTAAGAAATGTTTTGTTATAAAAACTGTAAATAAACTATAAATATTTCTGTATATTATAATATATTTAGAGAGAAAAAAATTGTTTAGTAGCAGACATGAGATAAACTGATACATTTTTGCACGTGACCATCCAGAGCGAAAATGTAGAAGGGGGCTTTTATCATTTCCCCCGCTCCAGGCTTCATCTCATATTTATTGCTCCCAGCAGCTCCCTGTAGCTCTCTCTTCCTCCCCCTTCCATAGAAACCGGTAATTCTTCAACTTCCTCCCCCTGCTTATTCAACTTCCGGTCAACCCATTCGTATGGACACAGGCTCTAACAATCGTGCACTATTATTGCGGACCGGTGAGATTGGCGCGCGCTCTCACCTAGTGGCGGGATCTGCTAACTAAACTGGTCATAGGGTAGCGTTGCCCATTGTATGATCTGGAAACTAATTGTTCTATTATCTCAGCGTTGCCAACTGTATGATCTGGATACTAATTGTTGTATTATCTCAGCGTTGCCAACTGTATGATATGGATATCAACAATTGTTCTGGTATTCCAGCGTTGCCAACTGTATCATCTGGAACTACTTATTCTACTGTCCTAGATTTTCCAACTGTATGATTTGGTGGCTGAGAGCTTCAGACATTCGAACTAAGTCTGTCCATGTGTTGTGTATGGGAGTACTTGCTGTGACTTTTCTTCCTAGTGGGTGTAAACTAATGTAATTGCAGAACCGTTTTTTGATGGGTCTTACCGTTTAGTCACAAGAGACCTCCAAAGAAAGGTCCGCACCGACTTTAAAGTTGCTCCATCGTTTAGAATTTTTTTTTTGTTAAAAAAATTCTATTTTTAGCTTTTTGGAATTTTCTCGTCAGTTACACTAGAAGCTTTAAGTTTACCAAATTTCAAGTTTCTAGCTCATCTTGAAGTGGGTAAACATTAATGTCAGTGAATTAGTCAGCCATGTGGCTTTATAGTAGTATAATAATAACATAATATAATACAGTAGAGTCCCGATCATCCGAGACCCATTTATCCGAGGTTCTGTATTATCTGAGGAGGAACACAATTTGTGTTTTGTGAGAATTGTCTTTTGGAAACGATCTCCATTAAACTTGTTCAGTCATCTAGTTTGAGTAGCTGAGTGAATCATCTGGTAGATCATTGTTTACACTGTACTGTGGCATCATAAATATGGTTGGCTAAGGCTTGACTTGATCCGCCACTGAGAGTTACGACTGCAGTTCAATGATTTCTCACTATCTACATAGCGATCTGTACTAGCCGAATTTTTGGCTATCCGAGGCTGCCTTGGTCCCATTAACCACGGATAATCGATACTATAATTTACATTTCTTTGGTCGTACATATCAAAAAAAAACTATTACTTGCTTAATCTAATGGCTAAGGAAACAAATAGTGTTTTTCAAGGCCGTAGCCGGGTGGTGGGGTGGGGGACTTTGGGGGTTCAAACACCCCACAAAATTTTTATTAACAAAATATATATGGCTTTATTCATGGTTCAAACAATATCAACATTAAGATACAAATACAAATCAGGAGGCTGTGTTACCATAAAAAGCACTTTAGAGAGCTTATAGAGGTGTTAAATATCTAGAAATTTTCCTAGCCTTCAGCATTTTGGGGGTTATTTTACCATGAAAAAACACTTCACAGAGCTTCAATAAGTGTTTAATATTTAGAAATTTTCCGAGCCTTCGGCAGCTAAGGGGTTATTTTACCATGAAAATTCCATCTCAGAGAGCGTCTAAAACGGTTTATCATTTATAATATGTTCTAGCTTCCAGCGAATGGGGAATGTGCCCACCAAACTCCCCCACCCCCCCTGAAATTATTGGCTGGCTACGGCCTTGGTGTTTTTTTAAAGACACTCTCATTACGTGAATAAAGGATATAAAAACGAAAGCGATAAATCACATAGTGATTCTTGAAGGTGATAGTGTTTTTTTTAGTTGGGTCGAATCTACTATTTTAAGAATCCAAATTTCCAGTTTATCTTCGAATCCAAATCCGAATATTGGAAAAAGTTACGAACATAAGAGGAATTACAAATATTGTAGAATAATATAAAAGACAAATAATAACAAAATGTTTAACACTATTTTAAATAATCAATTCATTATAACATTTATAAATTCAGTTGGTGAAAGGATTGAGGAAGATGGAAGCATTTTACTAAATTGACCCACTCACAGGCTGGAGACCATTGATGATGATGATGAGTTTAGAGTTAAATTACTCGTCTGGGGTCTGTTTATTAAGTTCATCCTATAATAATAGTAATAAAATAATAATAGGTTATAAACAACCAAAAAGCAGTATAAAAGAACATAAACAAATTTAATTTGATTTTTTTTAAGGATTTGAATCTCGAATTCGAAATTTTCTCGGGTCCTCGAATATTGAATATTCTTAAGAATTCGAGGGACCATCCCTATTTTTTTTAGCACCACGTTTTACTATCCGTTCTGGTTGTAAGCCTATGCACTAATAATTACACTAATATGTAAGCAATTAGGAAGTTTGCATTTGTATAAATTGTACCCGCATTTGCGCGGAGGGAGAGTGTAAAATCATTTATAAAAAACCTCAATATATATGACTGGGATTTGAACTCCGCTCTGTCTGTCATTGGCAGTTTGGTCTAACATGAGGGTGATGCTTTAGACCATTCGGCCACTTAAGCAAGGTATATTTATTATTTAATAAATCATTCCCCCGCTTCCATTTTGACCTGGTAGACCCAGTCAAAACTAGAAACCTGACCGCCCGCCCGGTAAACGGTGACTCCACTCAAAATGCGAATCTAACAACTAGACCGCTCCGCCAACACTACGGCTTTTGGAGAAACTATAACTTATAATCTCTTCTCTGAATCTACAATCTTCCCCCAACCAAACAGCAAAACAAATAAACTACAAACTTACATTTAAAAAAATCCCTTAAAAAGGGTTGGTAGGGTAGCGTGGTGTGTATTTGACGTCAGTTAGTTGGTCTGGTAGAAAGGGAATGAGGGGATAAAAGAGGAAAGAGGTGGGAGGTAGAAACTCAAACGAGTTACTGTAAAGGTGGGAATAAAATTATTGCACGAATCGACCGGCCAAGGCTGAATCACTACAATTAAACTCGCTTAAGTTGAGAGTGGATATATTCTCGTACGATGGTATATTTCATGTTGAATAAATTGAGGACATTAACGGGTCACTACGTCAACAGTATGCTATTTTCAGTATGGTATTGTATATGTTAGGTTGTCAGAATTGTTTATTCGACAAACAATCTATTCCTCATTTATTAAAAAACCAACAAACCTTTGTGGACTGGCGCTAAATAAAATAACATGATACCTGGCGGTGTTGCATTTATACATTATCCTTTAATGTTCTAAAAAACCATTTTTTTTTAATATCATTATTGAAGCAATATTATTAAGTTAAATTAAAAACTCTTGATTTTTTTTCTTTGGACCTAGTGTGGCTTTTTAACACAATAATATACAACTTTAGATTTACAATTTATATATCTTTACATTTTTATCTCAATAAGGTGCCGTTAGTTTTATTTATATAAATAACCAGCCCCGTAGTGTAGTGGTCAGTACACCTGGCTACGATCGGAGGGGTTACAAATTAGATTCCAGTTTTTCCCGAGAGGGGAATTACCCCAACGTTCACCTGGGTTTATTTTAGTTAGTTAGGTTTAAAAGTTCCCACCGGTTCCACACGCTAATACCTACTATCATTCTCATACTCACTATCACCCTCATACTCATTATCACCCTCATACTAACTATCACCCTCATACTCAATATCACCCTCATACTCACTATCACCATCATGCTCACTCTCTTCTTCATACTTACTATCTTCCTTACACTCACTATCTCCCTCATACTCACTATCTCCTTCATACTCACTATCTCCACCACACTCACGATCATCCTCATACTCACTATCTACCTCACACTCAATATCTCCCTCATACTCACGATCACCCTCATACTCACGATCACCCTCATACTCACGATCACCCTCATACTCACGATCACCCTCATACTCAATATCATCCTCATACTCACTATTTCCCCCTCACTATCACCCTCATACTCACGATCATCCTCATACTCACTATCACCCTCATACTATAGCCATCACCTCATCTCATCGGGACATGGAAAGAGCCTCCATGGAAAGGATGTACGATTAGTAAATTCGGGCGCGTCACCTGGTCAGTAATTTATTTGTACAAACGAATCTTTTCACAAATTGAGCAATGATGGCTACAGCCCAGCCACGCATTATATATTACTAATATTTAAAAATTAATTGTGCCAAACTGTACGTCCTGTCTTTAGTAAAATAATTATAATTTAATAGTTGTAATAATTTTCAATATGTAATTAATAATATATCTATATATACATAGAGAGATCGTCCACTCAAATCCTTGATTCCCTAGAATCACATGATATTCGAGAGATTTGTATGAATATAAAAAAAATCTCTAATACAATAACTACGGGATTGACTTGATATATTTATTTTAAGCATTTGGTAAGGTGAATTATAATTTAGACTTGCGCAGTTGGGAGAGGAACGAAATCAGAAAAAAAGACAAAATTGTATCAATATAATTAATTTACTAAAAAAGTGTTATATTTATTGTCTATAGCGTAATAAACAGGACAAACAAAACAGCCTTAAAAAACTTTATATAAATTTAAATTTTTAATATTTTCAATATATGCACTTTAACTAAAATTGTACATTTTTAACGACGTTGCCTACTGGGATAATTTAAAACTATTTTGATGAAGCGGGTTGCATCTTGATCTGATACGCTTAAGCAGTCTAAGCACTATGCTATATGAACCTTGAAACATTGACTTGCTTTGTAACCTTTCAATTATTTCCTATTCTAGATAGACATATGCTCCGACGGACTTTTTAATCTACAGATTGGCGGGAATATTCTTACATGACATTTTAGTGACCAAGACAAAATAATCTGAGTCGTAGATATTTTATAAGAAACACGTTAACAAACTGCAAAATAAAATAGTAATTTTGTGACACTGTAAAACTATTTTTAGAATTATTTAAGAATGTATGGTTTTTTTCAACGTTATATCTTTAAAACTCGCTGAATATAACGTAAATTCATTAACATGGGAAATACTATCTGGATATGTCGTGACGTCACAGGTAGTTAACATCCTTATTAAAGATTAAAGGGTTCGAAAGAAAATTTAAGATTCGGATTCAAGGTATATAGGAATCGATCCATCTTTAATTTATATATATATGAAATATGTTTATAATGTATATGTATTATATATAATATTTATATAATATATTATATATAAATTATCTTATATATAATATATTATATTTAAATTATCTTATATATATATATATATATACATACATATATATATATACATCCCGGTGCTCCCTGAAGCGTTGGGTCCTTTAAGGAGTCAACTATGACTCGTGAGGACAAAAGAGGAGCCACTTGAATGAAAAAGTAGTGGTTCCTGTCTATAAAACTAAAATTAAAGGAACAAGGCTCATTGTACTTACCCATGACACCCTTTATTTGCCAAAATTGACACTATATTTGCTAACCGATGGCGGTCATTTGGTCAGTATTGCTTGATTGCGGACTGACACCTTGGAG
>CABFOV010000131.1:155562-166714 GCA_902141375.1 Timema poppense
CTCTGACTATAGACGAAAGTATTTTACCAATTAGGCTAAGAAATGGGATATGGGGTTTTCATAAGGGTTCTCAGAGTTTTTTTCAATAATCTAATCAACCCTAAAACTAATGGTAGTACTTTTTATTTAAGGTGGAAAGAGAAAAACATAAATTATATCAAATTCGACTAGATTAAAATTATTATATATGTATTGTTTAATATTAAAACAAAATGGAAGTTCTCATTTCCTCATGAAAATAACTTTGATGGTAATTTACACTTAAGGAAATTTCCAATTGTTATCGTATTGCCACACCTCTTTGAGATACGAAATAATTTATCATTTCAAAAATGAATGCACATTAAATATAAAAATCATTATTTGAAATATATTTTTATAAAACCAATAGTTTCCAAATTATATATATATATATATATATATATATATATATACTAATATAGGGTAGAACATGTTATACCCAGGATAACGATCTTCTTAGGCAACTTTACAGTCCATACAAAAAAAAAGTTGTATTATTACCTAAAACAATAATATATTTCAGTGCATATAAATATATGCGTATATATATAAATATTTTATTCGATTCTAAATTCCAAATTATATTCTTTGAAATACTCGTATAGGATCCAAAATTTAAAATCCAAACAGACCCCAAATTTCATGTCAATATAATATACTCTAAGTTTGAATAAAAGAAGAACATTAGATTTATTTTACTTTTTAAAGTAGTTTGAATAAAACAATTGTTTGACTTGACCACACAAACTTACGAATCTTGTAATATTAAAAATCTAGTCATTATATAAAAAGGTTTTAGACCCCATTGTCCATAGTCAATAAAAAATTATTAGTAATTTAACCTAATGTTCAATGACATTTCATTCGATTCAAACTCAATATGAAATATTTTAATTATGGTAAAATTCAGGTAAGTAGAAAATTTAAAAATTACAAAAATATCTTTTTTGTGGTCCATGGTGATATTACCTTCAAATTCTATTTCCCCAAGAACTCGAAAATTCATTGCCACACTTACAAAAGTACGCCAGCTATCCCTGTTTTTAGCTTAGTTGTATTCAGTCCATCTCATTTAACCCTGTCACTATCTTGAGCCAGTTCTATCCAGTTCACCTCATTTCACCCTATAGCTATCTTGAGCCAGCTATATCTAGTCCACCTCAATTCACCCCGTCACTATCTTGATCTAGTTCTATCCAGTCCACCTCATTTCACCCTATAGCTATCTTGAGCCAGCTATATCTAGTCCACCTCAATTCACCCCGTCACTATCTTGAGCTAGTTATATCCAGTCCACCTCATTTTTCCCCGTCATTATCTTGAGCTAGTTATATCCAGTCCACCTCATTTTTCCCCGTCATTATCTTGAGCTTGTTCTATCCAGTCCACCTCATTCCCCCCCCCGTCACTATTTTGAGCTATTTCTATCCAGTCCACCTCAATTCAGCCTATGCTTATCTTGAGTTAGTTATATCTAACTCATTTCATATGTATATATGCTTATGTAATAACTACACTTATGTGTTAGAGATTAGAGAGATTGAATTTAAAAGAAGTGTGCCCACATTTGCATGGCAGGACACTGGAAAACTATTTTACAAAAAAACCTAAATACAACCGAACGGGATGCAAACCCCAATCTCCCGTCAACTCCAGCCTAGTTCATAGCGAAAGTGGTGCGTTATACCATTTGACAATGAAGCAGGTAATAGGAAATATATAAATATGAAGTTTTAATATAATTTATTAAAATCCATAAGTGTTTAATCATGTAGGTAATAATATTTACGTTCACAAACACCAAAAATTGGATCACGCAGTTTAAGACGTCAAACCACTGGAATTTCGGTAATTGGTAGGTCAAGGTTTAAATCCCAGCTAGTTGTAATAGAGTTATTTTTTTCCCCTAAATTTAATTTATTGCTGCAGTTTTTCTCAATTCCCATTTCACGCTAATGCAGAGGCATTACCTCAATAAAATACCCTACTCATCCATACCTACCCATTCGGGTTATACGCTTAAGTACTAATTACTCTATTGGGTTTAGAATTGGGAAGGTTGAATATAGAGGAAGTGAACCTGCACTTGCGGGGAAGAGGGGGGGGGGGGGGGGGGAAAACCCCNACCACTTCGGAAAATCCACCCCCAGTTCACCCGAGAGAGAATAGAACCTCGATCTCCCCGTCTTTGGCAGTCTAGCTCAACACGAAACTAGCGTTTTAGCTAACTACGCCACTGAAGCTGGTTTGAAAATTGTTGTATATCTTGAATATCCATCAGCTAAAAGTAATGTAGGGCTATAAAACCCACCTTGGACCAGCCCTGGTACTACCCTTAGCTACCACCCCTTATATTTTCAAGATCTTCCTATCCCTTCCCTATATAACACACCTTGCCGCTTCTGAAGAAAACAAGAAAAGAAATCCCATCAGCCATTATGCCGTGTATCTTTTAGCACCATTCTCTAGAACTGCTCCAAAACTTTCCCTCCCTCTCTCTCTCTGACTATGACCGTTTATCACTTCCTCCATCCACCCCCCTCACTGTTACCACATATTTCCTACTCTCATTTTTCTTCGACTTCACCTCTCCAATATTCTTACACGCCCGTCCACAATCTTATCCTGTTTATATCCTTTTTTTTCTTACTTTTTGTATTTTTCTCTATTTATTCTTTTTTTCTGTTTCCTTCTTTTACTTCCATTATTTTTTTTTCTTCATAAGCAAGCAATTCATCTCCACTGACGACCATATTGCTCCCACCTCTACTCTCACCTTCATATTTTTGGACATTTTTTCGCTGAAATTCATGCTTCCATTTTGCTTGGTGGGATTTACAAGAAAAGCCTTCGATTATGAATATCAGACCTCACAAGGATCATTTCAGTGGTGTTGCAACAATTGGATGGCTTTCCAGCGGAAATAAACTGGAAAAAATTACAATGGGGCGAGTCAATACGATTACGAGTCATCATTTAAAATACGAGTGCATAACCCGAACGGATAGTAAGACGTAGTGTAAAAAAAAATTGATCTTGAATTCAAATCTTAGAAAATATGGTAAACATGATTTTCCTTAAACTACTAATTCTTAAATTTGTATATTTATTTATAAGAGGTATTTAACGCGCACATTCTGTACCGAATGAATATATCAGTACAAGAGAATTTCTATGAGCGAGAGCAAAAGGATTTACCAATTTTGCTGGGAACGGTTTTTTCCCATGACTTCCAGGGTTCTTTTAAATACCCCAATCGACACGGGGCCAACGGGCTTACCTCCCCTCCAAAGTAGGTTGTGCTACGAATTTTTAGCGTTCAAGACAAATCCGTCGACCCCGGCTGGGTTTGAACCCACAAACATTGGGTACTGAGGTGAGTACTTTACCCCAAGACACTCGAGGTCAACCATTCTTAAATTGCTAGAAAAAAAAAATAGCAGCTGTACTGTACCTACAGTCCAATTCATATAAGAAGGGACTTTACAAAAATATACAAATATATTTTTTGTGACAAAAAATGATAGTATAAAAGTTTCTTCTTCTTCCTACCAGAATCCTACTAAATGTAGTTTCTAAGAGTAATACTTTACATGTGTTTTAAGTTTTTTTTAGATCCGATTTATTCAAAAATCATGAGACCTTTCTTAAGCACATTACATAAATTATGGTTAAAATATCTCTCTGATATTTTAAAACTAATTAAAAAAGTTTAACCTTGGTGGTCTTGAGGTAAAGTGCTCACCTTAGGATCCAATGTTTGTGAGTTAAAACTCAACCGTTGTCGACGGATTTTTTTAACTATAAAAAATCCGTAGCACAACTTCATTCGGATGTGAAGCTAAGCCGTTGGTCCCATCTCGATAGTGGCATGTAAAAGAACCTTGTAAGGTAAGTGAAAATAACTTCATTGACAAAATTGTTAGGCACTTTAATTCTCGATCATAGAAATTATTGTTTGCTGATATAATCAGTTAGTATAGAAAGTGCACGTTAAATAACTCAAATAAATAAATACAATTCTGAGGTTCTTATTGGGTTTGAGATTTTTTTTTTAAATGTGATGTCCTGGAAAATTTGTATGATGTGACTTTTGCCCTTTTATCCTGTACCCTTCATGTTTTATTAATTTTTCAGGTCATATTATTTTCAATGTCGAGTATAAAATAAACTCTCCAATATCACACAGAAACTTTTTAAATACAGAATAAAAGTCATTTTTAAATTCCAATATGTTTATGACAAATATTCAAGAAATGCTAAGATTATAATACGTAAAAACTTCATTTCTAATTAAGGTCCTTGAACCTGTCGAGTGCAAGTCTAAAACCTATTTTGTGGGATGGTGGGCGGGAGGCTGAAAGGCGTGGTGTGGATTCACAGCCGACCAAAGTATCCTTCCGCACCATCAAGAACAAATGGACCACGGAAACCGTAGATGGCACTAGCTACCGGACAGATCTTGCGGAAAAATCATACGTTTGGAAATATCAGTTTTCTTGAGAACAAGTGAAATTTTTATGTTAATATTTTCAACACCCCTTCTAAGATAATGTATCGATGTTTATTAATTGTTACATTTTCTTATTTTTGGTTTTGAAGCCGGCAGTTTTTCGTTGAAAAATAAATTTTTATTGATATTTTATCACTGTTAAAATTATAGAGGACTTGTGTGTATATAAAAAGTATAACTTAATAAACATGCTTATTTTCTCTAACAAACCGTTTCCGAAAAAAGAATTGCAAAACAATAACAATGTTTGAGGATAACTGTTTGTTCCCATAGCTCTGCATTTCCACGCCAAATGAAAAGGGCCAATCACAATATTCGACTTATTTTGGCTAAAAAGGTTTTTTGCTATCAAAACGGCCAAATTACTGACTGACTTAAAATCTACATCCCTTCCTGAGTAGGCCTACCATAGGTTATATATACTCTTATATTTAAACGAAATCCCATTCGGAAAGCCCCTTTTTCTTACCAAAATCCTCATGTGTATAGTATTTTAGTAGGTTAAAAATCATTCCAAAGTGAACTTTCTGCTACCATTCTAAAAGGCCTTTTATCATACCAAAATATTATTCTAAACAGTAGGATTATAGTACAGAATAGGCTTCCAGAAATGTCTTCCTATCAAAATCAGGTTATAACTGCCTGGCCTATGTTAACATTTTCAGTTTGTAGCCATTATAACTGGTGTTTTTAAAGAAAATACATGAAAGTCAACAAAGCTTTTATTAAAAGCACACAACAAATTCTTTTGTTAATCCGGATTTCAGGCAAAATAAAAATACAAAATACACGGGGAGTAAACAGACCAAAACAAAAAATCTCCCAACACTTTTCCAAACCTTGGTGTTTAATTTATCGGACCAAGAATTCCATGAAAGCTGTAAATCCTCGTTAAAACCTAGAATGTTGTGAAGAGAGAACTTTTTAACTCTTTTTATTTCCCTCCCAAACCTCCCTTCTGTTTGTGCTAGACGGTATTTTCATGAAGCAGTTCTCTCTTCTTCTCAATGTTTTAGTTGAGCTACGCACTCACAGATGCCAGTGACAGCGCAAGTGATTTATACCACACGGTGGTGCCAAATTGTAAATGTAAACATAAAACATTGTGTCCAAACCACGGAGTAGAGATCCCTTAAAGGATTCTGACATTGTTTTAAGGTGCTTTTGACACCTTGTACGACAGCGCTGAAGGAATCATTACAACCGGTTACGTATTGCGGTTGTTGCAAGTTATCGCTTACGCTAACAAACCAGTTTAATGTTAAGAATTGTTTTGGTTTCATTTCTGTAGACAGCTTCGACAAAAGTAGACCTCAAATTTCCAACTAAAACGTGCATAGACCTAATAAATGAAACCTGGTATTATTGAGCCTCCAGATAGGGAAGATCGATTCATGGACCTTGAATAATTATCTTGATCGATCTAGATCAAGAAATCTTATAATTGCTTCAGTGGCCGCATTGTCTAAGGAGCTACTCTCGCAATAGACTATGAAGCATAACTTATATTTCATGTTAACTTTAACGGGGGATTTGTGAGTTTCAGTGAAGGACGTACTGGAACGTCACTTATTCTCACTTTCGAAAACCAGGGTACAATACAGATTGTGTTTTTTAGTATCTACGGCCATTAAAAACTAACAGTATGGAACAGCACCGATTGTAGGGTACTCGAAAACAAAGTACCCGGGAAAATATTTGGTCCAAAAAGATACTAAAATAATGAAGCGTGGAGGTCATATGATGATGAGTTACATACCTTGTACTCATTACCAGACATTGTTATCGTGATCAAATTTCGCAGCTTATGGTGGGCAGAACATGTAGTGTGAATAAAAGAAACTAGATCCGTGTTCAAGGTATCGACAAAAGTCTGAAACATCGAATGGGAAAAGACCAGTTGAAGATCTAGACGCATATGGGATGATAACATCAGAATGGACCTTAAAGACATAGAGTGTAATGAGGTAGACTGGATAGAAACACCTCAAAATATGGATAAGGTGTTATGAGGTGGACTGGATAGAGCTAGCTCAAGATAGGAGTAGGGTGTTATGAGGTGGACTGGATAGAACTATCTCTAGAAAGGGATAGGTGCAGGAGTACTTTTGTAAGAAAGGATGGCAATTAGATTTTTCTCATGAAAATGACTTTGAGGGTACTCTACATTTGGAAAGTTCTTCAAATCTCACCATTTCTATTTGAGATACGAAATAACTTTTCATTGTAAAATTGTACTACTATTAAAGATATACAACTTTTATTTGAAATACGTTTTTATAAAACCAATTATTTCTTAGCTATAAGTGATATAAATACTTTTTAATTCAGGTCCTTGAAAATGAATTTGATTCTTGTGCTCTTTGGTGGACAAAGATATTTCTCTTTTCTCACTTTTCCTGTAACAGTGTTCCTAGTTCCTAATGCCATAGGGTAAGTAACAGTGTATATTATTTCATTTTTTACCTTTGGTGTAGTGCTTCTACAACAATGTATATACCTATTGTTTGGTTTCACAAACCTTAAAAGTTTCTAGTTAATGTATATTTTAAGATAAAAGCTGGAGAAAGTCTGTGTGGTGCACCGCACCATTTATTTTTATTGGCAAGTGTGGCATTGTTTAACTCTTTTTGTTCACTTGTTTGTTGCAATATTTTATTTTGGTTGACGTGTATAAAGAGAATCCATCTTAAGTATTATTTAACCCCTAAAGGTGTCGGGGAGGCCCCAGGCTCCTGGGGACTCCCTAATGGACCGGGGTAAGACACAGGGCTCTGAGGAACAAATTTTGATGATATTGTCCTTTAATATAGATATGTATTAGTAAAACCTGGAGTATTGAACAAATAACAATTTTATACCTATTATTGTATTCAAGGCAAAACATTTTGACATCATAATCAATAATGCCCTTTTAATTAATAATTGAGAAATGGCCTATCTTGTTTTTAACAGCTCAGCGGAGTAAATATATAAAATGCAAATAAAATGGATATTTTGTTTTATTTGTTACCTTTTGCTGCGGACAGTGACATATTTTACAAAACAAACACACTCTTCATAAATGTCACGGTAATGAGCATAAAACGTCCACCCCTTTAATTAGTATGTCATAATCAAAAAGAGTTATTATTCATATACAAAAGAGCTCCCATTCAAATGAAACGTAAAACGCCACTATGAAAATAGTATAATAATCACAATGAGAACGTGTTTACTACTCACTTTTAGCGTGTTTTTTTTGTTTTTTTAATATTTTTATCACAGGTGATAGCTCATATCACTAAAGCACGAGCTTTTATACGAGGTCTAAGCTTGTTAGCAACCCGCTTGTGATAAGATGAAAAAGAGAAACAAAAAAAAACAGAAACAAACACGAATAAAACAGTAATAGAGAGGAAATATGAATGTCATATTAGCAGGATCACGAAACGCTATAAAGAATATTACTTTTTCTGTGTGTGCATATATGTGTGTGTGTCTGGGAGCTACTATGTCGTGCAGCGTATCATTACACGGCTGGGCTTGCGCACAAAGAGAAAACTGAAATATACAGGGTGGGCCTAAAGTAACTCGATAGGTTAGCGTTAGAATAATATAGCAGAAATATATGAATTCTCACAAACCTAGTGAATATATAAGTTTCCTTGGTGAAGCTATCCAGCAGGAGAAAAAACAACAGAGGAGGAAAATACAAATGAAAATACAATTTGTTGTGACCCCCCTCTCCCCATTAAATGACATAATTTGATTCACAAATATCCATTAACGCTCCTATACCAGATACCTTTCGTTTCCTGGAAGCGTAAGCCTTATAATCAAGCAGAATTAGTGGATTTTTAGAATTTTCAGAGTGTAAAATCTCAAATTTTAACAATTTTTGGAATTCTACGTATGTATAGGGTCGTAGAAAATAATCCATTCCGGTGGACACAAAACTTGTGTAGTATTAAAAGATTTTGTCAATATTTAACCTAGGCGCAACAACTGATTGGCAGTATCTCAACTACCTAGCAGCCCCATTAAGGATGTTGGCTTCTTGTGACGTCACAACAAGTCAAGATAGGATTTCTCATGTTAAATTATTTTTACGTTTTACTAGGCAAGTTAAAAAATATATAGATAGCATTAAATCAATAAACGTAAATTCTTAAATAATACTAAGAATATCTTTACATTGTAAAAAAATAACCATTTTTTATCTTTAAGTAGTTTTTTTTAAAGTGTATTTAAAAAAAATCCTGTTCAGGACAGGCTATTCAATTTATTCACGAAAATGGGTTGTGGGAAAATTCCTGCCAGGATGTAGATTTAAGAAATTCGTGGAAGCTTATGTCTATTTAGAAGAGGAAACAATAAAAATATAATTTTGAATTGCATGTAAATGCTGACCAGGTGCATATAGTAGTGAGTGTTTATACACGTCAGTAGAAGAGGGAAATTTTAATGAGAAGGTGAGCTCGAGGTCTCGCAGGCTGAACTACTCATTTCTTCCCTATCTTTCTATTTTGTACAATGGCGTCTGTACTTAGATTGCTAAGGGACTGTACGTCACGTTAAAACACACCCCAGTTAGCAAAATAGCTTAGATTTCACCAAGAAGGCAATGTCGTTGAATAATTTATGTAACTACGTTGTATGCATAAAGTATCTGATAAATAGTGTAAAAGGTGTATTGCTCTACTATAAATGACGGGAAAAATTATATCGTTAGTTTTATTTAATCCGGAAGAAAATGAAACTAACAATTTATTTTTGGTCCTAATGGTATTTATAACCGATATAAAGGTGTACCACATTGTATAGCATAGAGATTTGACCAGTATGCATGCTATTTATTTAAATTAACTATAGCATGTGAGTTCCTTTTTTTTGTAATCTACATGTTATTTAAAATTGTTAATAGGGTCTCTTTTTTTAGTTTATGTATCCTTAAATCCTCAAACAGCGTTTTTTTTAGTCTACGTAATATGACTTGAAAATTGAGTTTTGTTTTGGTGACACGTCTTTAAAACCTGAGAATTCAGTTTTATTTTGTCTATATATCTTTAAAACCTGTAAATTGCATTTTATTTAGTCTACCTATATTTAAAACCTATGAATAACGTTTTAATTAGTCTACATGTCTTTAAGACCTGCTAGTTGCGTTTTATTTAGTCTATGTATCATTAAAACCTGTGAATTGTGTTTTATTTAGTCTAAGTATCCTTAAAACTTACAAATTGTGTTTTATCTAGTCTACATGTCTTTGAAAACCTGCGATTTGTGTTTTATTTAGTCTACATGTCTTTAAAACCTGCGATTTGTGTTTTATTTAGTCTACATGTCTTTAAAACCTGTGAATTGTGTTTTATTTAGTCTATGTATCTTTAAAACCTGTGAATTGTGTTTTATTTAGTCTACGTATCCTTAAAACCCACGAATTGTGTTTTATTTAGTCTACGTATCTTTAAAACCTACAAATTGTGTTTTATTTAGTCTACATGTCCTTAAAAACCTGTGAATTATGTTTTATTTAGTCTATGTTTCCCTAAACTTGTTAATTCCGTTTAATTTAGTCTATTGTCCTTAAAAGCTGCAAAGTTGTTTTTTTTAGGTCTATGTATCCTTAAAACATGTGAATTACCCGGCTTAACTTGATTTACAAAAGTTAATTTATGCAGATACACAAATTCAAGGCTGCTCCTGACACTTTTGATTTTAGTTCTAACGTTAACATTGTATTTATATTTTGTGGGCATAATGTGTTAATTATTGTAAACTTAAAATAATTTAAAGTTCGAGAACAAAATTATTGTGAGAACTCTTCAATGTTATTTTAATAGTTATATCAAATAGCTTTTTATACTAAAGTTTTTCTTTCAAAACCCTTGACCTCCAATAAATGTGTAAACATATTCATATGTAACAATGTGAATATTGTGGAAGGTCCATACTAATGTTTATTTTGAAACCACGAACTGTTAAATTTAGAAAGAACACTATTTTCCCAATCGAATTTAAAGTTTTAAAAATTATTCAAACGTGGTCGGCACAGTTTTAAAATAATTTTAAAATCCACAATTTTTTTAAAAAAGTTTCGAAACATTATAATGTACCTGTCTCGCTTCCCCTAAGTTAATTTCTATGAGCGCCACTGCTGGAGTAGTTTTTTTTCCAAGAGATTATTTGAAACTCTCTCCCGACGGTAAATTCGTATTTAATGAACAATAAATCCACCAAAGTAAAGAAGTCCAATCACGTGAAAATGTATTTAGGTTCCTATTCGTGTTTCTATAATTGTTTGTGAAATATCTGCGTCTGCATTTGTTGTAGTCACGCAGGCTTCGGAGTCCTGTGAAACAATGTACCATAGCAGGGTTTTACGAAACTTAATAATGGCAGGCGAATAAACATATCAATTAACATAATATGTTCCCTACCCCTAGAAGGCGGGGCCCGGAGGATTAATTAGAACTACCTCCTTCCCCCCATTCCTCCCGCCCTGCCACGTGCCAAAACATGACTGAAATTTATTTCTCTAATTTATGTTTGGAGAATGTTTATTATAGTCAGGTTTTTGGGTGTTGCTATTTATTTTTTTCAACAAAGAGAAAAATAATACAGATCAGACCATCG
>CABFOV010000131.1:166960-190319 GCA_902141375.1 Timema poppense
CTTAGGGGTAAAGTTCTCACCTAAGGATCCTATGTTCAAGGGTTCAAACCCAGCTGGAGTCGACGGATTTATCTTGAGCCATAAATATTCGTAGCACAACTTCCTTCGGAAGGGAAGTAAAATGGTTGGTCCCATGTATATTGTGGCGTGTAAGAGAACACTGAAAGTTATGTGAAAATACCTTTCCGACAAAATTGGTAGTTCATTTCGTTCTCGCTAATAGAAATTCTCGTGTGCTGATATAATCAGTCGGTTCAGAAAATGCAAGTTAAATACACCAAATAAAAAAAAAATTTAAAAAATACGGAACCAATGAGTTGCTCTGGGTTGATGTCTAATCTTTACTAAACCTTAGTTAAATATATGGATTTGAGCCTAATTTTGTAAAAACATATTTATTGGGCGTAAAGGAAAAATGTAACTATTTCTTGATAAATGGGTCAATTTTATCTTACTATACATTAATTAATGTACATGTTTTTTTTACCACCACGCCTTACTACAGTGACCCCATGGCTTATTTGGTGCTGACTGACAGCTCACAGCTGACTTTTGACAGTCAACATTTAGATATATACCTAAATTTTGACCGTCAGAAGTGACAGCTGCTAAACACATGTTTTTGCAGATCATATGGTTCGGCGTAGGGATACATAATTTGGTCTGGTAACGTTTCAAAGCCATCAGCTGTCAGCTGTAAGCTGTCAGTCAGCACCAAATAAGTCATGGAGCTACTGTAGCTGTTCATTAAACCCGATCTCCTCACCATCGTCAGTCTAGTCTATTGCGAGAGTGACGCCCTAGATCACAAGGCTGCCGAAGAGGGTTTGTACAGTATTAAAAATTAATTGAAATTTTAAAATATAATTTACAATTGATTTGGTTTGTGTATTTAATTTACAAATAGGTTGTTATTACTTAGCTGCACCCATGGGTAGGCAGGCGGACCAAGTGATTGGGAATCCCACCAGGGTGTACTGATATGTTTATTCCCCTAAATGCTTTCCCACTTTATCGCCATGCAAATGTGGGTACATTTCCTCTAAATTGTACCTTCCTTATCTGTACCCCGTGAGTGTTTAGGTTTTTTTTACTGCACCACTTCTTAGGCCTACCACCTGTTCTGAACATGTATTAGTTACGCTAATGTGTGTAGGATGAGGAAGGTTGATCTTTTCTTAAGATGACCCGCATTTGCTTGGAGGGTGAATGGGAAAACCATATAGTAAAAACCCTCTTAAGTACACCCGACTGGGATTTGAAACCCGATCTCTTCGTAATTGGCAGTCTACAGTAGCCCACTGGCTTATTTGGTGCTGACTGACAGCTCACAGCTGACTGTTGACGGATTTGAAAAGTTACCAGACCAAATAATGTATCCTTACGCCGAACCAAATGATCTGCAAAAACATGTGTTTATCAGCTGTCACTTCTGACAGTTAAAATGTATGTACCGTATATACCTAAATATTGACTGTTAGAAGTCAGCTGTGAGCTGTCAGTCAGCATCAAAGCCATGGGGCTACTGTAGTCTATTGCGAGATTGATGTTTTTGATCATGCGGCCCCCGAAGTGTTCAAGGACGTTGCCTACCTGTGAATTTACGTTTCATTCAGCAGCACTTAAAGATATAACATAAAAAAAAAAATTATAAATTCTTAAATAATTCTAAAAATAGTCCTAGAGTGTCACAAAATTATTAATTTAATCATGAAGTAGATTTTTGTAATCATATTTGTTTATAAATCATTCACAACTCAGGCTAATTGGGTCACGAAAATGTCCTGTAGGAATCTTCCTATCAAGATATAGATTACAAAAATCCGTGAAAACATGTCTTTCTAAAATAGGAAACAAGAAAAAGGCAGTTATGAAAAGAAAGTCAATGTTTTTAAGGCGATAATAGTATTGTAAGTGTGTAAACTCGTCAGAGGAATAGGTGAAGTTATTATAATTAGCAACGCGTCTACCTACGCTAATGTGTAATGGTAGGGTGATTATGAGATGAAATGAAGGACCTACAGTTTAACGTGGGATCCGAACCACGGTGGAGGCCTGGAATTCCACACATTCACAGGTTGTGATTAATACACGTCTTGTCAGAGGTGAAAGAAGGGTTTGGCAATCAGATAAATCTGTGCCGGGACCAGGGATTGAACCCCGGGCCCCCAGTACAGAAGTCTTGACACCTTACCTCTAGACCACCAGGTCACCGACAAGAGGGGAAGTTTACAGTAGATAAACAAGAGGCTTTGCAGTTTGAACTGTTCATTTTCTTCCCTCTCCTTCTATTTCGTGCATTGATGTCCAAGTGTGGTAGCGCTTTGAGTGCTTAGGTGCGTCAAGTTAAGATGCAACCCGCTTCGCAAAAGTTTTGAAATCTCCAAATAGGTAAAGTCGTTAATATTCGTCCATTACGGATAGGCTGTTAGGGTATTATGTATGGACAGACTATTAATAGCCTAGACAGGTAGTAAAATGAGTAGATAAAAAAATCAATAAAAACAAGTAAACGCAAATTGTGTCTGATGAACGCAAATGGAGTGAAAGGGTCATGCGCCAAACGCAGCCCCTCCCCTTACAAAGCAAGCAACCCTCACCACACATGCCAAGCATAGTTCCTAGCTCACGCAAATCTACGTTACACACGCTCGTAACCTCCCCCCCACAGCCAGCGGCGAGGGCCTCAAACCTAGCTTATGCGTGACTCACACTCATTTCAACAGGACCTGGTTTAAATCCTGATCGTAAACACATGCCATGATTCACTACCACGACCGGTCAGTGAGGCGCAAGCGCGATATTTGGACTATGGATGACGTGGGCGTTTGTGGCGTCAGATAAGGTTCGGTTCCGCTTCAGTCGTAGAATGTTATAATGCGGACATTTAATATTCGTTTGATCATAAGATCCACTTGAAAATACTTAGGGAGCCCAATTATTTTTATATTTATTTGAGATAATTAACGTGAATTTTCTTAAATTATTGATTATATCAACACAAGACATTAAAATTAACTTAAATCTAGACCAGACAAGACATCAAGCCCTCAGTCGTTAATGTATTACTTTGAAAGGGGAAACCCACATTTCATTGATGATACATTCTTGGCCATGCTTCGAAACGAACCCGAGATCCTTAACTCAGTAGACAGACACGCTACCAAATGAGCTAAGGTGTTAGTTAGACTGTAAATAATAAAAATGGTAACCATCTTGAAAACATAAAAATGACCTAATTAAATTTAAAATCCTTACTAGAGCAAAAATTAAATTAAGAATCTATAAAATGTTTATGACTTAGTTTGTATTTTCCCTAGAAATTTGCAACTTTTTTTTTTTTTTTGCAGCAATGATGAGAGTGTTAAGACTTTGAATCTTTTTTTGAAGTAGTTTTAATAAAAGTGATGACAAATAAGTGTCTGTAAGCCGTGATATATCCAGTGTTGGTTCCTTTTCATGTAGGAAAACCACTGTCCACACACTCATGTGCTACCAAACATTGCACATATTCGGTGAGCAAATTTAGCCATTTTTTGGAATCGATCTCTGGTGAAGAGAAGAGTACAAATTAGGTGCACCAACCACATATGATAGATTCCACCAAATAATGACACATTATCTAAATGTCATTGATGTATTATTACAACGTTTTATAATTAGACGAATCTGGTTACATTTTATGTCAGTTCATCAAAAGGTCCAAGGGCTGCATAAAAATAATGGATCTGGCTTCAGGTTTGACACGCATGGTGTAAGGCGTCTCTCTTGCAATAGACTGGGCTGCTGATGGCGGAAAGATCGGGGTTGTAATCCCGGTCGCGTGTAATAAGGATGGAGGGGTTCCCACTCACCCTCCACGGAAATGCAAGTACATTTACTCTAAATGCACGCTTTCTCATCCCTAAAACATTAAGGGCGTATAACACGAACGGGTAGTCAGACGCGGTGCTAAAAAAAACTACCGAAATCACACCTTACACTAAAGAAATGGGGGGAAAAGATGAAAAAAAATTCAATGATATTATAAAAGTGTGTTTTATTTGAGGGATCGCAGATTTTTACACATCATTTTTACTTTCTCGCTATCTTACAGGTAGAGAAAGTATTGTGATCGTCAAAAAAATTGAACTCGAGATTCTGACCCCCGGAATCTGAAAAATTGGTTTTTGAATTTCCGTCTGAATCGAACCTGGGACTGTAGCTATACTAGCTACCGACTGAGCTAAGGATATCCATCCAGCCCACTTTCCGTTGTTTTTTTTAAAAGCCCTATATACTACCGCTTGTTTGAGTTAGCCTTTACTTTGAGGGTGACGTGGCGGTCTAGGGGGTAAGGTGTCAGACTTCTATGCTGGCGGTCGGGGTTCAATCCTCGGTCCCGGCAAAGATTTATCTGATTACCAAACCCTTACTTCACCTCTGACAAGACATCTTGTGAATGTGAGGAATGCCAGGCCTCCACCGTGGTTCGGATTCCACGTTAAACTGTAGGTCCTTCATTTCATCTCACAATCACCCTACCATTACACATGAGCGTAAGTGCGTATAACCCGAACGGATAGTAAGACGCGGTGCTAATAATAATAATTTACTTTGAGGTTTTTAATCAAACACACGACGATATTAACTGTATCTATGTAAATATCATATGACTTTTTAATAAAACAATTTTATTAAAATAGTTTATTTCACAAGCACCGACCAGACAAAAAAATATATATCGGGTGTTATTTCCGATGGCTCGATAGAAATACAGTAAGTCGATATTATTATCGTCCAATGTTTGGCTAACATTTCAAGAGGATACAGGCTTTCAGACTGGCGCCATTTGTCAGAGTCAAAGAATATAACAAATAGTCAAACGTGACTACATTCATTCTAAAATAATTAAACATTTTTTTTATTTTTTCCAAGTTCCTACAGCTATTACCAAAATACGATATGTTTCTGTTTTATTTTTATCACTGCGTCTTACTATCCTTTCAGTTGATAAGCATATGTAATATTACTATTAGCACCGCGTCCTACTAACCGCTCGGGTTATACGCACTTACACAAATGTGTAATAGTAGGGTGATTGTGAGATGAAATGAAGGACCTACAGTTTAACGTGGAATCCGAACCACGTTGGAGGCTAGGCATTCCATACATTCACAAGTTGTGGTTAATACACGTCTTGTCAGAGGTGAAGGAAGGGTTTGGCAATCAGAAAAATCTGTGCCGGGACCGAGGATTGAACCCTAGACCCCCAGCACGGAGGTCCGACACCTTACCCCTAGACCACCAGGTCATCCATATATAATTACTAAAGAAACGTGTTAGGTATGAGATAGGTTGGATTTAGAGGAAGTGGACACGTATTTAAGTAAAAGGAGATTGAAAAATCAACTCCGATCTACCTGTCCTTAATCCAGTCCATTGAGAGAATGATGCCTTAGAAAGCTTTCGACTATTAAAGTGGGTATAGCATGCTACTAACACCTATTAATAGAGTTTAATTTTTAATTTATTGGAGTATTTAACATGTACTTTCGAAACTGATTATATAATCACACGACTTACAAACTAACTTAAATCTAGAACAGGCACAACACCCCAGCCCCTGGCCGTTAATTCATCACTATGATAGCGGAAAGTCACATTTCGCCAATGATGTATTTTTCGGCCATGCCATGAATCGAGCCCAGGACACTTAGCTCAGTGGACAGACACGCTACCTACTGAGCTAACCTTTTGGAATATTTTAGTTTGGGTATTGATGTATTCTATATGTGAACTCATGCGTATAACCCGAATGGGTAGTAAGACGCGGTGCTAATAATATACGAGTATGTGAACTTTCTTTCAAAGATTTAGTGCTTGTGATAATAATGAAATATATTATGTTTATAATTTATTCACCAGTGCCATTTAGTCTGGCTCGCCTGGACCGGGAAGGTTGGAGTTCACACCCCGGCTGGGTTTAATGAGTTTTCCTCTAAATCAATTTCCTTACTTCATGAAAATGCCTTTTATAAGGTTATATTATATACCTTGAATAAAGTTATATTATGTTTATCTACGTATCTTATTACCCATCCGGACTGTCTACATATTTACACCAATTAGGTGGAGATTAAGAAAGCAGAATTAGGAAGACATGTACTCTAATTTGCGTGGAGGAGAAATAAGAAACCATTTGGGGAAAAATCCTATCTTTTTACAACTGGCCAGGATTTGTACCTTGACGACCTGGTCAGCAGAAAATCCGATGAGACGAGCTTGATATTCAGTTTACGCAACCACCTGTAGAATTCTGTCCAATTTATAGCTTTTTAAATATAATTTACCAAAAATAACTTGATTATAAAGTATTTTATTGAGGTAATTTTAATACAAGGGCACAGACAGACACATGCGAGACTCCATTCTGGTCTAGGTAGTTGTCTTGTATTTAGTATAGCACCGTACTTGAGACGTACTAAGTATGACTATAAAACTTATCCATCCCATTCTGGTCTAGGTAGTTGCCTTGTATTTAGTATAGAACCACACTTGAGACGTACTAAGTCTGACCACGAAACTGGCAATTTCATTCTGGTCTAGGTAGGTGTCTTGTATTTAGTATAGCACCACACTTGAGGAGTACTAAGTCTGACCATGAAACTGGCAATTTCATTCTGGTCTAGGTGTCGTCTTGTATTTAGTATAGCACCGTACTTGAGGCGTACTAAGTATGACTATAAAACTGATCCATCCCATTCTGGTCTAGGTAGTTGCCTTGTATTTAGTATAGCACCACACTTGAGACGTACTAAGTCTGACCACGAAACTGGCAATTTCATTCTGGTCTAGGTGTCGTCTTGTATTTAGTATAGCACCGTACTTGAGGCGTACTAAGTATGACTATAAAACTGATCCATCCCATTCTGGTCTAGGTAGTTGCCTTGTATTTAGTATAGCACCACACTTGAGACGTACTAAGTCTGACTATGAAACTGGCCCACTCCATTCTGGTCTAGGTAGTTGTCTTGTATTTAGTATAGCACCACACTTGAGACGTACTAAGTCTGACTATGAAACTGGCCCACTCCATTCTGGTCTAGGTAGTTGTCTTGTATTTAGTATAGCACCACACTTGAGACGTACTAAGTCTGACTATGAAACTGGCCCACTCCATTCTGGTCTAGGTAGTTGTCTTGTATTTAGTATAGCACCACACTTGAGACGTACTAAGTCTGACTATGAAACTGGCCCACTCCATTCTGGTCTAGGTAGTTGTCTTGTATTTAGTATAGCACCACACTTGAGACGTACTAAGTCTGACTATGAAACTGGCCCACTCCATTCTGGTCTAGGTAGTTGTCTTGTATTTAGTATAGCACCACACTTGAGACGTACTAAGTCTGACTATGAAACTGGCCCACTCCATTCTGGTCTAGGTAGTTGTCTTGTATTTAGTATAGCACCACACTTGAGACGTACTAAGTCTGACTATGAAACTGGCCCACTCCATTCTGGTCTAGGTAGTTGTCTTGTATTTAGTATAGCACCACACTTGAGACGTACTAAGTCTGACTATGAAACTGGCCCATTCCATTCTGGTCTAGGTAGTTGTCTTGTATTTAGTATAGCACCACACTTGAGACGTACTAAGTCTGACTATGAAACTGGCCCATTCCATTCTGGTCTAGGTAGGTGTCTTGTATTTAGTATAGCACCACACTTGAGACGTACTAAGTCTGACCACGAAACTGGCAATTTCATTCTGGTCTAGGTAGGTGTCTTGTATTTAGTATAGCACCACACTTGAGTACTAAGTATGACCATGAAACTGGCAATTTTATTCTGGTCTAGGTGTCGTCTTGTATTTAGTATAGCACCGTACTTGAGGCGTACTAAGTATGACTATAAAACTGATCCATGCCATTCTGGTCTAGGTAGGTGTCTTGTATTTAGTATAGCACCACACTTGAGACGTACTAAGTCTGACTATGAAACTGGCCCATTCCATTCTGGTCTAGGTATTTGTCTTGTATTTAGTATAGCACCACACTTGAGGAGTACTAAGTCTGACCATGAAACTGGCAATTTCATTCTGGTCTAGGTAGGTGTCTTGTATTTAGTATAGCACCACACTTGAGACGTACTAAGTCTGACCATGAAACTGGCAATTTCATTCTGGTCTAGGTAGGTGTCTTGTATTTAGTATAGCACTACACTTGAGACGTACTAAGTCTGACTATGAAACTGGCAATTTCATTCTGGTCTAGGTAGGTGTTGTCTTGTATTTAGTATAGCACCGTACTTGAGGCGTACTAAGTCTGATCACGAAACTGGCAATTTCATTCTGGTCTAGGTAGGTGTCTTGTATTTAGTATAGCACCACACTTGAGTACTAAGTATGACCATGAAACTGGCAATTTTATTCTGGTCTAGGTGTCGTCTTGTATTTAGTATAGCACCGTACTTGAGGCGTACTAAGTATGACTATAAAACTGATCCATGCCATTCTGGTCTAGGTAGGTGTCTTGTATTTAGTATAGCACCACACTTGAGACGTACTAAGTCTGACTATGAAACTGACCCATTACATTCAAATCCATATTAACCTGGAGGCTATGGGTCTTGTATATGTATACCTTGCCTGTGCACAAGGGCTTATAATAACAACTTGGTACCAAAAGTAGGTATAGAATTTAAGTCCAGAAGATGTGCGCCCGCATTAGCGTATATAGAACTTAAAAATCACAGTGATAAATCACACACAGCAAAAATATACTCACTGAAAACTGGTCTGAATTAGAAACAAAGATCTATCGACAACTTAGTGTGATGCGAACTTAACACAATAGACCACTCAACCAATGCTGCTGCGATCACTGATATTATAAATGTAGTTTCACTCTAAGAATTTTGATTTTACTAAGCAAAATAAAAATAAATCCTAAATTTGCAACTTATTCCTAATGAAATTAAATTACTCCATTTATTGTCTGTTATTTTTAATTAATTCATTTTTACTCAAATATCTCAAACAAGCCACATTTTTCACCGTCGATTTTAGTGAGAAATAAAGGCTTATTCCAATGTGAAACATTTAAAAAACAAATACAATTATATTCATAAAATATTCCCTAACTAGCCACAACAAAGAAGAGGTTATAAATTGAGATTCCTCCACTGGAAATACCATAAAATGTAATGGCTTGTCGTCAGGGAAGAATGAGGCTCAAAACCCTTGACCAACTTAATACCCCTGTGCGTAAGATAAAACCATAAAACAAGGGCTAAGTAGACCACTGGATGTGAAAACGGTTAGATTAACCGGATTAAACTCGTCCAATCTGGAGATTATTTAATTTGGGGTGGTTTTTAGTCGAGTTCACAGCATCGGCTGCAAGCTATTTATTTTCATTTTCTTGGTTATTCAAACTTTTGAATAATCAGTTAAAGATATTACCAGCACATGGTGTATTATATATATATATATGGCTAATTTAGTGTGTTTTGTCGCTGAATGGGAGTTGGGTTTGATGAAAAAAAAAGTAAAAATATAATTAAAATTTCAAAACTACTACTTTTTGGTGAACATTCCAGTTAACAGGTGCTAATATTTTTTTTTACAATCTCAGACCGCTGCGTGCGGAAGATATCATGCAATGCTTATGATGGACAACAAACTCTTTATTTTATTAATATAGATTTATCAGTATTGATACTCTATCAAAGACAACAGATGAGGATTTAAAGTCTTGACGTATGAATTAATGAAAATAGTTGAGTAACTTTTATAAATGTCAGATACTGACTGTACTAAGGGTCTGTATAGAAAGTTTTATCAAAACGAACACGCTAGCTTCGCCTGTTTTCAACAGATACTGCAACCCGCATTTCATTTCTGATCGACTAGTTGCAGATACAACAGGCTCTCAGCGAAATTGTGACAAATTTATCCATCTATTTATATATAGTATGATTTGGCTAATTTGACATTGGTTAGCTAGAATAATTGCATAAATTGAATCCACCATAGTTACCAATGAAATTTATATTCAAATCAATTGTAAAAATTAACATTTGATTTGAATTTTAGAAGGAAATATTTGGATAATTCGAAGACTATATAAATATTGTTAATTTGTTATAAGTTTGTACTCATTTTAAACCTAACTTAACGATCCTTATAAATCCTCCCACTATGCCTATATTGTCAAATAAAGTTGGAGTTAGCCTATTGACACACAGCAAATGAGAAAGCTGGGAATTATGTACCGGTGGCGAGCGGGTTTCATCTTACAGGGGATGTGTTGACTTGGCTTTCATCAATTTTTATTTAATTCTTCAATTTTCTTTTGCTAATTTCTCTAAGATTTTATATTTTGTGTTTTAATTTTATTGTTTTTTAGTGTGTGTTTGTGTATATGTCTTTTGTATAGCATATGTTAAATGTGTATGAGTATATCATATTTTGATTCTCTTTAAAATGGTTAATTCGAATTTGGGATATTTTGAATTTTCTTAGATGTACCTTGGACTTGAATTAAAAAAGGTTCTACTTTTTATACATATCTAAAGTGTGTGGATCCATTCCCACCATACAAAAAAGACCCTTAATGACCTAGAATTCTGAAACTTAGGACACTCTGATCACGGAACAGAACCTAACGGAGTAAACTTTCAAATATTTTTTATTTAATAAAAATATAATTAATTTAAATCACTCTCACTTAATACACTCTTCCATGCACTCATCAATTGAAGGTTAGGTTGTTAGTTTGGTTAGTATTATAAAAAAATGTCTTAAACAGGTCTAAAATCTAGTAGACAATATGATAACCTAATTATTATAATTTTATTTCTCACTAATGTCAGCAATTTAAAATGTTATTAAAGGAATGCAAGTTAAGACCAGATTTTAATAAGTCAACAATTTTTATTTGTCAATATAAATAAAACAGTGCTTCAGTAGCTAAATCTAGTTATCTTTTCTACACATAGCTCAACAGCTCTTGAACATCTGTTATGAGTAATGTATATTGGTAATAAATGAGAAATATTTAAGCCCGTTGCCTTTGACTAAGCGGAAAGACAAGATGATCTCCATGTTATTGTATCTACGTTTTAATTTTGAGAGTTTTAAAGATATTCTATCAAAAACAATATATTTTTTAATAATTCTAAAAATAGTCGAACATTGTGTCAAAAAAAAGGCAAACCTTAAAAACCAGTATTATACAACTTGAACCAACTGTAATATCTCTCATCTTGTGTAATATGTCTTAAAAGATAATTTTCAAAAATATGTTTTTAGCAAACTACCCTTAAGTATGTTCGTCATAAAAACACACACATATTTTTAATCAAAATAATCACGCTTAATAAATGTTAAGTAAAATTGTTCAAATATTTCAACCAAATTCAGATTTTCAAAAATAAATTATTTGTTAATCATCCTAAAATAATTTATTTGTAATATTAAAAATGTACTCTTTCTTATATATAATGAAATACTATTCCCAGATTCCCCTTTTGATTTCAACCTTAAAGGTCAATTACCAAAAAGTTCAAATTTTTTATAATATGAAGTGAGTAAACCACCGTTAAATTAATTTATTTTAGATAAATAAAGCTACATTATCATTGATAATATAAAATAGTGCCCTGATACCTATTTTGAACCAATTCGTTAAGATCATTTTTAAAATAGCTATTTCCACTTTTTGAAAAATTGGTCCTGTATAAACTACCTATAAATGAGTTTTACCATAAAAAGAAACATACAGTGCTAAATGTCATATTAAACACTTCCAAGATAAGGATTTTAGCCAAATCATTTTAGCAATTTGTAAAATATTTCAAGTGTTTGATAAATCAGTCATCAATAACCTACCAATAACTGATTTTTACCCCCAAAACAAGTAAACAGTTAAACACTTCCAAGATACCCATTTGGAATCAACTCATTAAAAGCAATTTGTAACATATTTCAAGTTTTTGTAAAATCACTTATCAGTAAACTACCCATAAATGAGTTTTCACACCAAAAACAAGTATACACTCATATTTTCCATGTCAAACACTCCCAAGATACCGATTTCCAATCAAATAGTTATAGCCATTTGGTAAATATTTCATTTTAATAAAAATCAATCAGTAAACTACCATTAAACAAAGTTTTAGCCAAAAACTCATTATATATTGCTATTCATCGTTTAAAACAAATACTAGATATGCAATTTACACATAATCGCTTAAGTCGTTTTTGAAAACATTAAAATTAATAATTAATTCTTAATTGAAGGGCTGGGGGCAAAAAAAAATTGTATATCCTTATGAAATCTAAATATCAAGTTTGAACAAAATTCATTAAACCGTTTTGGATCCGTTACCAGGGACAGATATGGGATGGGGACAAACAAAATTGTAAAATCCACTTTTTTGTTTGTTTCGTATTCACATAAAACGAAAAGTTTCGTCACAATCTTGAGATCGATTTTTCCATGCTAATAATTTTTTCTCTTGATATGAGAATGTAAAAACTTTCAACTTTAGCAAACCGTTACAAACAACTTAAATAAACGGTCAACTTTGAAACCCGTTACATACAACATGAACCAAAGGTCAACTTTAGAAACCCGTTTCATACAACTTGAACCGGTGTCTAATTTTAACAACCCGTTAGATACAACTTGAACCAACAGTTGACTTTAAAAACCCGTTAAATAATAAATGAACTAATAATGCCCAACCTAAGAAACCCGTTACATACAACTTGAACGAATGGCGAACTCTAGAAACGCGTTAGAACTTATTTCTATACTCCAGATATATTAAAATGGTTTCTTTGTAATTTCTGACACACTTATACAGTAGTGCGTAAACATTTTAATTCATCTTAGAAAAATTCTTTTTGAATAGTTTTTATCTTTTTAAATAGTAGTAGAATCTTTTGAATTAAAAAAAAGTCAAAATACTTGATAAATCCAATATTATTTATTTTAGCCTAAAAGCATAAATGAGTAGGCCTAATCTTTATAATGGTTAAAATAAGAGTGATAAAGCTCTTTTTAAATAATACAGTTTGTTATATTTTATATCAATTAGATAAAATATTATGTTATATTTTATATCAATTAGATAAAATATTAAAGTTTTAAAATGCATTTAATATTGATTTAAAAAATTACTTTATTAAACTAAGTAATTTGTTTTAAAGTTCAAAACTTAACGTTATAAAATGAATGTTTATTTTGAAAGTTGACCTTACATAGACATGAAAATAAAAAAGTGCTTATGGAAACCTTCTCAAAGCTGAGCGCCTCCAATATTACCCAAATGCCAGGCTGGTATTTCAAGTTTCAGCAGTCTCCAAATATAGCAACACATTTTGTATGGATTCAACAAAACATTGGCCTACTCTGTTTATTGAAAATATCAAGCAACATTTACCAAGTATTTTATTTTACTTTTTTTAAAGACTCTAATTATAATGTTACTTAAAAAAAATTGTGCACCACGTCTTACTATCCATCCAAGAAATCCAGATATTTACAGTAATAGGAGGGATGAGAAAAAAAGATTCCATATGAATGCGCCTGCATTTGCGTGGAAGTAAATTGGAAAACCTTTAGTAAAAAAGGTACTTTTAGTAAAACTGGCCCAGATTATTTTTTTACATCTTTTACCCCTTTTAAATTATTTACCTTTCAAACCTTCAACCCTTTTTGCCCTTTTGATACTTTTTGATATTTTTTAACCCTTTAATTTTTTTTACCCTTTTTAACTTCCAGGCATAGTTTGCCCTACTATTTTTATCTCTTTACCCTTTAAGATTGTTTTCACTTTTTCCCATTTTACCTTATAGCCCTTTATAAGTTTTGCCCTTTTAATCCTTTTACTATCTTTTTTTTAGAATAATGAATTACCCTTTTCATATTATAAAAATTGGATTATATTTACATTTTACTCTTTTTCACTTTTTACACAGTTTTATATGAGAAATATCTAAGAGTAAAATGGTTAAAAAGGTCGAAAAGGGGGTACACATTGAATCTAATCAAAAAATTTTTTTTAGAAAAGGGTTAGTTAGCTATAAGGAAAAATTAGTAAAAATGGCAAAAAGTAAATCCAATAGAAACAAAAATAGTAATATGGTAAAAAGTTGTAACAAATTAACAAAAGAGTAAGGTTCTATTATAGTTGTATCAATTTTCAAATAAGAATACAACATCAACAAAACATTTTTCAAAATCTAATCTCAAGTTCCGATATCTAATCCAAAAATGAATCCAATATAAAATAAATAGTTCGTGGTACCGCAGAGAGTTTTCCCCTCGCTTATCAACATAAAATAAAATAATAGCCGTTGAAGACATTTCATATTTCACCAAAGAGCATAAATAAATTAATATGGTACATGTTAACAGAAATATTTTAAGAAAAAAGAAACATAATTTCTCACCAAAGAGCATAACAATCAAATCCATTTTAAAAAATTTACATATATTTTTATAGCTCGGAAAATATTGGTTGATAAATATATATTTCAATTAAATGTTATTTATTCTTAATATTTTACACCACGCTTAAGTGTTTTTATTTTATTTTATACACGCACTTTCCTTCCTCTCCTATTTAATATTTAAAACGGTGGTCTAGGGGTAAGGTGTCGGACTTCTGTGTTGGAGGTCCAAGGTTCAATATTCGGCCCAGGCACAGATCTATCTGATTGCCAAACCCTTCCTTCATCTCTGACAAGACGTGTATTATTAATCACAACTTGTATATGTGTGGAATGCCATGGTTCGGATTCCACGTTAAACTGTAGGTCCTCCATTTCATCTCATAATCCCCCTACCATTACACATTAGCGTACGTGCGTATAACCCGAACGGGTAGTAAGACGCGGTGGTAATAATAATAATAATAATAATAATATTAATAATAAATTGAACATTCATTGGTCAGGTACTAACGCGAATACATTCTCATGTGAGGTATTCAAAGCAGAGACTATGTATGATCGGTCAAATAGGGGTGGATTGTGGGAGAACATAATATCAGGTCAAAAACCGCAGTAGAGGGAAAAACCTCATTACATCAAAACCGCACAGGGAAACCGCATAACGTGGTGACATAGCAAACATTTATTGTAAACAGCCTCCTTTCTTCTTTACAATATTTTTGTTTACATTTTTCCTATTTTTTTTTCCAGCCTATGGCTTGGGTCAGTTTTTTATTCAAACCATATATTTTCCACTACCGGCTTGCTAGGTCTGTCGTAGCTTCGTACTCCTTATAATCTAACGTAAGACTAGGACAGACACAACATCCAGTCCTCCGCCGTTAATTTATCATTGTGAAAGAGTAAACCCACATTTCATCAGTGATACATTTTTAGGCCATGCCGGGAATTGAACCAGGAACCCTTAGCTCAGTAGAAAGACATGCTACCGACTGAGCTAAGGTGTCGGATACTATTTTACAATAATTAAAATATAATAAAAAATCCGTGCCCGTGTGGTCTAACGCGCTACTCTCACAATGGACTAGACTACCAATGAAGAGGAGCTTTAGGTTCGAATCCCAGTCAGGCGTAGGATACTGAGGGTAGTTTTTCCTAAACGGTTTTCCACACTCTCTTCCCATACAAATGCTGGTACACTTAATCTAAATATAACAATTCTAATCCCTAAATCCATTAGCGTAATTAGTACATAAGCGTACAGCCCCAACGGGTAGTAAGACACGTTGCTAAGAAAAAGGGTACGTTCCCCTTACTCCCTATATTAGTGGTAAGGTTAGGTTAGGTTAGGTTAGGCCATGCTATGTCGATAATTGTTTAATTCACCAAACTCACGATATTTGCGGTGTTGTCATATGGGGTTCAGAGTGCTCTTGTTGTAAAGTACATACCTTGTGCGCTTCTAATATACTCCAAACAAATAATAATAATAACAACATTTAGTACCACGTCTTACTACCCGTTAGGGTTATATGCTTTAAGTACTAATTACGCTAATGGATTAGGAATTGGGAAAGTTGAATTTAGATGAATTGAGCCCGCATTTGCGTGGAGGGAGAGTAGAAAACCATTTAGGAAAAACCAGCCCCAGTTCACCCGACCGAGATTCGAACCTCAATCTCCCCGTACTCAGAAGTCAAACTCAACACGACAAGCGCGTTAGTCAACTACGTCACTGAAGCGGGTTCCAAACAAAGCAGGTACACAAAATTGGTCCTGTGCTCTTCCAGCGAGTAGCCCTTTCAGGAACACTTTTAATAAGCGCTGCTTATCCCGGCAACACTTCGTGACACGACACTGGTGAAATCATAAAGTGGCTACAAATTCAGTGACTATCATGTCACAGAGATGGGTAATGTTTCTTGAACGATGTGCAAATTAATATATATGCATTATATTAAATTATTATTATTATTATTAGCACCGCGTCTTACTACCTGTTCGGGTTATACGCACTCACGCTAATGTGTAATGATAGGGGGATTGTGAGATGAAATTAAGGACTTACAGTTTAACGTGGAATCCGAACCACGGCGGAGGCCTGGCATTCCCCACATTCACAAGTTGTGATAATACACGTCTTGTCAGAGGTTAAGGAAGGGTTCATCAATCAGATAAATCTGTGCCGGGATATTATATTAAAATTATTTTATAACACGGCGGGGAAACCACATTTCGTGGTTTGCTAAAATGTGTTTAAAATTAAAGATTTATTATTATGATTATTATTATTACCACGTCTATAGAGTGACTAGACTGCCAATGACATGGATAGCAGGGTTCAAATACCAGTTGGGTGTAATGAGGTTTTTCTTTACTAAATGACTTTGTACACTCCACGAAAATTAGCATACACTTAAAATGTAATGGTTAAATAAAAAAAAAGCATATAGCCCGAACGGGTAGTAAGACGCGATGCTAGAAAAAAAAAGTTTGTAACACGCAGACGGAAAATGTGTACAAGAAAAGCAAGAATGATTCCACGCTTATTCTAGGACATCGTTTCAACAATTAAAAAAAAAAAGTAACAAGCTGTAAAAAAAAAAAATTTAGTTCATTTTAAACTAATAGATGAAATGATCACTTCAACAACTTTTAAAAGAAAATTAAAAAAGAAGACTTTAACAGGGGAAAAAAAAAAGATGCTTAAGTGTCGTCAGCCAAGTCTGTTAAAGAGCCACCAAGCTAGAAGTCTAGGAGGCTATTCTTGGCATTATTATGGTTTGTTTTTGTTTGACAGGATAATAAAAAGAAAGTTTGGAAAACAAAAGAAAAGAGCGAAAAAAATAAGAACATTTAAAGAGATACTAAAGAGAAACGATCCTTTCGAATGAAATATAAAAAATATAAAAAAGAAGAATAGTAACGAAGATATTCACAAAGCTCTGAAAAAATTGATTGCAGGTTGGTAGTTTGAAGTCACAAATTAATAGTATATTAATTAGGTATATTAATAATTAACCTTTTAAGGACTGCAACGTGATATCTGAGCCCACATTGGTGGTCAAGAGGTATAAGTCACTTTAGTCCCCCCTTACCCTTGATCCACGTTTATGGTGATTCTAAAAATGTTGCCATATGCGCTTAAGATGATTTGAATCACCTGATTTCCAATGTTGTTTTTACATTCCCTTTTCAAAGTGAACTCGGGGAAATTTTATCCAAGCTATGGTTAACTTCCTGGTTAGTGATTTGTGTTTTTATTTCTATTCAGCTCACGCATTCAGTCAAACTTGTAGGGTTTTCCATTATTTTCTCAATACAAATTTCCCTGGTTTTTTTCTCTTCATGTTTGTTAAACGGAATTGCCATTTTCCAAGACACTTGATATGGTAGCATAGAGGTAAAATTAAATTTTTCATAAACTTGACTAATGTTGAAGTCATGTCGTTGGGGTTTAGAACATTGCAATCAGATTTAAACGGAGAAATAAATGCATCATTACGTAACAAAATGTCTGTGGCGGGTGAGGGGGAGGGGGAGGGGGAGTGATGGAGATAGAAAAACGTAACATGTGTATGAATTAGCTTGCTTAGTTATCCAATTCGCTTTTTCTTATATGCATATCCTACCATTTAAAGCTGGCAGTTAAATGTCACAAATTTGAAAAAACTCCAGCCTGTGTTTTTTCAACTGTCACAGTTTTTCAGGTACATGCAACTGTGCCTTTATACATATATATATATATAAATATATATATATATATAAATAAAAGCACCGCGTCTTACTACCCATTTGGATTATACACCTATATACTATTTACTACGGTGTGTTAAAGATGAAGAAGTTTGGCTGAATTTGGAGGAAGTGTACCCGCATTTGCTAGATGGGAATTGAACACAATTAACATAAAACCACCCTCAGTACACCGGAATTTGAATCTCGATCTCCCAGTCATCACCAATCAAGACTTTAACGAGAATTATGGATTAGACCATGTGGGCAACGAAGCGGATTATATAACGTTATCAACACTGTATATGTCTACTGCTTTAATGGTCCTGGGCTTAAGCCTTGTTGAAGGCCAACATTTGTCATTGGGAAAGTGAATTTATTTTCTTTAGTTAAGCTGTAAGAATACCTCCTGGGATCTATTTTTTTTATGTCATAGAAATAAATTATGATAAGTTGATATTATATTGTACAGGAAACAGGCTGAAATGAGTGAAAACAGTATCTTGATTTAAAAGCATCATTAAAAGCAATTATCATCACCTCCTGTGAAATTCCTGCCAGACCGTTAGGTTTCTTAACATGCTCGTCGAAAGAAACTTTATGAATTGACAGGGCGTCATTGAACGTCCCAGACTAAAAATCATGTTGTATTGACTGACCTTTGAGAGAACACTTTCCATCAAAGATTCATTACGCATAACCTGTTTGGATCATTGAAAGTTGAATATTTCTTTACTATATTAAACTAAAACGAGAGATCTCCCCTATTCTGAAGTGCTGTTGCAGTAGTAAGTCACAGATGGAAGCCAGTAAAGACTAAAATTGGCTTATTGGGTCCAAGGGTAATTCTAAATTTACTTTTATTATTATTACTATTATTATTATCACCGCGTCTTACTACCTTTTCGGATTATACGCACTTACGCTAATGTGTAATGATAAGGTGATTGTGAGATTAAATGGAGGACTTACAGTTTAACGTGGGATCCGAACCACCGTGGAGGCCTGTCATTCTACACAGTCACAAGCTGCGATTAATATAAGTCTTGTCAGGTGAATTCTTAAGAGCGTTTGTCTATACTAGCGATTCCCACCAGATATCTGAGCAGATTAACATTAACCTGTAGCTACCCGCATGGTCTAACATAGGGGTCAGCAACCTATGTATCGCAAGCCGTATGGGCTAACGACGTGGCCTACTTGGTGATTTTGATGCTATTTTGTAAAGCGGGTTGCATCTTATCTTGACTCACCCAAGCACTCTAAGCACTACCACTCTTATAAACAAATGTACAACTTATAAATAGAAGAGAATGAGGAGTTCACCCTGTGAGGCCTCTTGCTTATAGGTTTATAAAACTTACCCTCTTCCTCTGACAAGAATACAAACTAGCTCTATTTGCGACTGGACAACATTGACTTGCTTTTTAAAATGAGGTGACCTGGCGGTAGAGTGGTAAGGTGTCAGACTTCTATGCTGGCGGCCGGGGTTCAATCCTCGGTCCCGGAAAAGATTTATCTGATTACCAAACTCTTCCTTCACCTCTGACAAGACATCTTGTGAATGTGGGGAATGAAAGGCCTCCACCGTGGTTCGGATTCCACGTTAAACTGTAGGTCCTCCATTTCATCTCACAATCACCCTACCATTACACATTAGCGTAGGTGCGTATAACCCGAACGGGTAGTGAGACGCGGTGCTAATAATAATTTTTAAAATGACCTTTTTTATTGTTTCCTGTTTCAGATAAATACATGCTTCCACATACCTTTTAATCTACATCCCGGCAGGACGATTCCTACTGACCATTTTCGTGAATAACCAAATAGCATGAGTTAAAAACGATTTAAAAAAATTAGTTTACAAAATACTACTTAAATATATAAAAATACATCTTTTGACATAAAGTAAGACTATTTTTAGAATTATTTGAGAATTTGTGGTTTTTGTTTGAATGTTTTATCTCTAAAATTCACCGAATAAAACTAAATTTCCTAAAATGGGATATCCTACCTGGATATGTCATAACGTCACAGGTAGGCACCGCCCTTAAAATATAATTAGCGGACCATGTGGTTTAAAAAATCAAACAAATATTTACTTAATATAGGGTATATTTTTAGGAATCCTTATTTTTGTATAACTAGTGATGATGTGACATGAGCAATGGTGTACTGGCCAGCAAGGCAGTCTCTATATAAGGGATTCTGGTTTGTAGGAACAGTACAAGCACGTGTTTGTTAACCAAGGGAAAGAATTATCTTGTTAGGAGATATGAATGGATGGGTGGGTACCCAAAGAGATAATTAAGAGAGTGTGTTTAGAAGATATGGTGATGTCCGGGTGAGCGGGATGGAAATGAGTTAGTGAATCTGTGTTTGGAAAAAGGTTCATTTGTGTCGAACACATGGATTAAGCACCAAGATATTCACTTGTATACGTGGCAAAGGGGAGATTCTAGAATGATGATTGATTTTATGGTGTATGATGAGAGACTTATAAGCTTAGTAAAGATTACTAGAGCTGTGCGTGGAGCTGATTGTGGAATGGATCACTTCCTAGTGATCTCAGTAGTTGAATTAGGTAGGTTTGCGAGGAAGCAGCACCAGAGTATTAAGCAAGCAAGAGTAAAAGTGAAAAAGTTGCAGGATAAAAGTGTAAGAGAACAATATGAAGGATTTCTGGGGGGAAATAAACTTTACAAGAGTATGAATGAAATGTCAAAATAAATGCTAATGATATAGGAACAGAATAAAAGAGGCTGTAGTTGAGTGCGTGAAAGATGTATGTGGTGTTGCGGTGGTGGGAAATTTAATAAGAGATGCATGGTGGAATGAACAGGTCAAATAAGCTGTGAGAGAAAAGTAAGACGCGTACAAACTAAAGGTTACTGTGAGGAATGAAACAGAACGCAATAAGTTGTGGGACATTTACAAAGAGAAATGGATGAATTCAATGAAAGTAGTAAATGAGAGTAAAGAACAAATAAGATTAAAATATGTAAATAGAATGCAAAATGATTTTGAAGGAAATAAGAAGTTGTTCTGAAAGTGGGTAAAAAGAACGAAAAGTGAAAGAAATGCCTATCGCATTCAGAATGAATGTGGTGAGCTGATCTGGGATGAAAATGTTATGATAGAGCGATGGAGAGAGTATTTTGAGCAATTGTATGGCCAAAATGTGGAGAAAGTAACATAAAATAGGGGAAATGCTATAAGGAATGAAAGAATCAACGAAACTGAAGTGTTTAAAGCTATGAAAATGTTTAATAATGGCAAAGCTGTGGGCGTAGAGGCGATCACAAGTGAAATGCTTAAGTGTGGAGGCATGGTACTACTGGACAGAATATGTGAGTAGTTCCAATGTGTGTGCTGGTATTTCGAATGTTTCTAACGACTAGAATAATGCTGTCATTGTTCCGTTGTACAAAGGCAAAGACAGTAAGAATGAATGTAAGAATTATAGGGCAATTAGTTTGTTGAGTATTCCAGGCAAGGTTTTTGTGGAGAGTCTTAATTGAAAGAGTAGGTGAAAAAGTTGCGGACAAGATTTGGTGTATGCAATGTGGTTTTATGCCAGATAGAGGTTGCATGGACCAGATATTTGCATTGAAAAAAGTGATCGAGAAATGTGTGGCAGTAAGAAAGAACGTTTATTATTCATTCGTTGACCTGTAGAAAGTGTACTATTGGGTAGATAGGAGTATGTTATGGAATCTATAAAAGTTATTTCACGCCAACATAGTTTTATGGATGTGAAGCGTGGGTTTGTCAGGAGAAACACTATAGTAAGATGAATACGGTTGGAATGAGATATCTAATAAATGCATGTGAAAAAACTCATATGGAGAGAGTCAGTAATGAATGAATGCGAAAGGAGTACGGTATGAAGGTCAATGTGAAATAAGCGTGTTACTTTTGGTTTGGGCATGTTGATAAGCTGAGTGTGGATCGAGTGAAGAAGCCAATATATGAAGGTAGAGTGTGTGGATAGAAAGGAAGGGGTAAGTCAATAATATGTGGTTAAATGTTGTAAAAGAATGTGAAATAGTGAAATAGTGAAACATTAAGAGTTTTAAGAATAAAAGAGCATGCATAACTCGGTGTACGGTTGTTTTGAAGCTATGGGAGTATGCAAGGATAGGGAAGTGTGGAGAAAGTTAGTGAGGATGGATTAAGTACGGAGTTGTGGTTTTTAAGCTATATGTACAGTTTCTCGATTGACCCATGAGGGAACAGCTGATTAAGTATGTATGTGTACATGTATGTAATGTGTGTATGTATGTATAGGTATGTATGTATGTATGTATGTATGTATGTATGTATGTATGTATGTATGTATGTATGTATGTATGTATGTATATATGTAAGGTATGTGTATACGTATGTATGTAACTATTATCCTCTATTAATTGGAATAAGCTCAATATTGTACAGCAAATTAGAGAAATTATAAATACACTTTGTCGATGGTAAAAATTAGCATTAATTCTTAATCAACAAGCTAAATATTTATCATTTTCTAAAAATAATACATTTTACCGAATTGAGAGAAACGTTTTATAAAAATAATAAGAACATTATCCTGGACATTGTTTTGGTATTTCAGTGATATTAGCCTCAATATATGTTAAACATATTCGCAAATGTCATATATTTATTGTTTTGCATTTTGTTTTTCAAATCTGGGAATACAATATCTGAAAAAATTAAATAAAATAAAATCCTGTTGATTAAAGTTATTTTTAAGAATATTATGGTAGTGTTAAACTGCACATTCTAAATGTTAATATTCTAGTTCTTTTGAAAATTCAATTATGAAATGGTTTTCTATTAATTTAAAATCATTTTCCATTTTAGAAAATTCTTTGACCCCAGAGACCGTTAAGGAGGTGATAAAACTGAACGTTGAACAGAGAGGTATGTACAGTTCATACATTTTCTCGAACGGATACAATCAAATGGTGGGCCTGATCCGGCCCGTGGGCTGTAAGTTGGTGACCGTTTGTATAACCTGTCACACTCGTGTTTGGTTGAAATGCAGGTGACGAGTACCCATTTGGATTGGACCACACACTTTTTTTTTAGTCCCACGGCTTACTACTAGGTTTGCTAACTATTTCTGAGGAGCCATCCTTAAATTACGTAAGGGTTTTTGGAGGAGGTGAAAAGGGG
>CABFOV010000131.1:190342-217687 GCA_902141375.1 Timema poppense
GGTCAGTATTTTCTTACGAAAGATTTTATTTTAATCAATGTTTTAGACAAGACAAAAAAATAAAATATTTTTTGTTTGCTGAAAATAAATATATTAATTATAACATTTAATTTACTTGGTGATAAACCTAATTTTACTGCAATTAAAGTATTCTAAAAATTCATATCACTCGCTTTGTTACCAATCATTATGTCAAAAAATAAAAAAAATATTAAAATAACATAATTTACCATATCGTAAAAAATTACATAGGATAAAGGGCGGGGGTAGAGGTTGTAACAGAATATATTACGATCCCTTACGTGAGGAAGGGGGGATTCAAAAATATAGGAAAAAAAAGCTCATATGTAATTTAAAGATGGCCAATGATAACATTCCGTAACAACCAATGCGAAGCTGTGATAGGAATGTGATAAACATACGTCAAGGTGGCACAGATAACTGTTTCCGTGTTATATATCCATTATTTATTAAGAGAGTAAAAGTTCAAAAATATTCTACTGGGTGTACGTTTTTCTTATTCATATATTTTGACGTTGTCATGCCCATAATTTTCTTTATTTGTCCTCATAATCTGCCAGTTATACTCAGATTCCAAGTGTTGTGAATAAAATTAATTGGATAAAAAATAAACACGTTTTCGAACGCATCACCTATAATTGGTTTGCCGTATTTATATAAGGTGTGACCCGCCTCGGTGGCGTAGTTGGCTAACGCGCTTGTCGTGTTGAGCTCGACTGCTGAGGACGGGGAGATCGAGGTTCGAATCTCGGTCGAGTGAACTGGGGGAGGTTTTTCCTAAATGGTTTTCCACTCTCCCTCCACGAAAATGCAGGTTCACTTCCTCTAATTCAACCTTCCCAATTCCTAATCCATTAGCGTAATTAGTACTAAAAGCGTATAACCCGAACGGGTAGTAAGACGCGGTTATAAATATTATTATTAAAAGGTGTGATGGAAGGGGAAACGAGAAAAAGCCAGTGTTTTTGCAATTTTTATGGTAAAACCTTTTTTCGGCCAAAATAAATAAAATATTACTTGAGTGAAAAAATAGAATTTAATTTTCTTCAAATGATGACATCTAAATTTCTTGAATATTTGTCAATGGTGTCCTGGAATTTAATGAAAAATTTTTCTCCTCATTTAAAAAGTTTGTTATCTAATAATGTCGCTATGCTCTTGACAGATATTCAACAAATGTTTATATCCCCATGTGAAGAAAGTTAAACTCTATGTTTATACTGGAACACTATCTTATTTATTTTATCCAAACAAATTCGTTGCTATAAGAACTGAAAAAAACACTGGCTTTTTCCACCCCCACTTTTCCACCATCTCACCTTAAACTATCTAAATGGATAGTAGTTCCGTGTATATTAACACAAAGCGGTTAAGCAAGACATTTCTTAACTTCCGGGATAGTTTATGTAGAAATTATTCTAATGTATGATGAAAGGTTAAATTTAGTTGAATTGTACCCACATTTGCATGGAGGGAGAGTGTAAAACCGTTTAGGGAAAAACTCTCTTCAGAAGCCTACACCCTTCAAGGATTCGAACCCCAATATCCCCGTCATTCGAACTCCAGCCTATTGTGAGAGTGACGCCTCAGACCCTTCAACCACCAAAGAGGGTATGATAAGGTTCAAATCCCAGCAGGGATCATTGTGAGTTGTTTTACACGCTGGATCTATACTGTGTTATTATTTTTTGTTTCATTCACACGATAATTTGGTTACATTTCGTCTAGAATTATCTCTTTTATTTATTCCTTTGATTAATAAATAAATATTCCTTTTATTAAACATAATCGCTTTTAAAAACACTTACTTTGTGTCGAAACTTCTTTGACACGTTGAAATTATTAATTAGAAACGTTCAATCCCCAAAAAATTCTTGCTCAACGAGACCTGTTCGAGTTTATCGAATAATGCCACATGAACTTTATAGTAAGGGCCATCTTAAAAAGTTAAATGGTTCCCACTAAGTTAGATCCACTGGCCCTTTTGTAAAGGTGAAACTTTCACTTTTATAACCCCCCTCCCTCCCTTCCACCCACACCCACCCACACACACACACACACACACACACTTACCCTCTAAAAGTTGAAAAATCTAAGGCAGAGCAAAGTAAAGAGCGTTATAGGTTTTCAATCCAGCTGAAGTGAGCCAGATTTTTTTTCTTAAGGAATTCTAAAGATTTATTCATTAGAATTTAACTTTATTTCTATATAATGCGCCATTCCAGTCCGAAACGATAGACGTTAACAATTCTATAGAGAGAAGAGTTTTATAAGATTAAAAAATGAACGTTAAGTATCCGCATCAGAGTGTTATAAATTACCTAACGTCTAAAACATCACGTGCCACACACACACACACACACACACACACACACACACACACACACACACACACACACACACACATACAGACGACATTTCAACACAACAACCAATCAGAAAATACTGTACTCACTTCTAGTTTAACTAGCCTCATATGACAGGAATACTAGTCTATTATATGTCTTGCTTGAAAAATATTTTATCTATTTATTTCAGTTATTTAACTTGCACTTTATGAACCGACTGATTATATAAGCACACGAGAATTTCTATGAACGAGAGTGAAAGGTCCTACCAATTTCAACTGGAAAGGTATTTTCACATACCTTCCAGGGTTCTTTTAAATTCCACACTCGACATGGGACAGATGGCTTTATTTCTTCACCGAAGGAAGTTGTGCTACGGATTTTTATCTCGCAAGAAAAATCAATTGACCCCGGTTGGGTTTGAACCCACAAACTTCGAGTCCTGGGGCAAACACTTTATAGGCTTGATAGGCTAGAGGACAAAATCACCAATCCAATCTTGTTACTTACCAATATCGGGGAGGTAATTTTTCAAATTATATGGGAGTGTATTAAGATGTGGCTTACAAATAGTTTCTCACCCTACATCCACGCAAATGCTTGTACCTTTCCTAATAATTATATTTTCTCATCCATAACTCATATAAATGTAAATATATTTGCGGATATCCTTTGCAAGTGCATGGAGGCCTTCCTCGTTATGAACGCGGAATAAGCGTCGAACTCATCTATTTTGGTTTTCTGTTGAATAAGGTGTAAAGGTTCGATTCCTACGCAAATACCTGTATATTTCCTTTTATATTTACCTCTCTCACCTCTACCTTACTAGTGTAAATAATAATGTGGCTACCTGATTCAGCCGCCGCGTGGTCTAACGTGCTACTTTCGTGTTGGACTAGACTACTGAATAAGACGGGGAGATTGGAGTTCGATACTGGTCGGGTGCACTTAGGGTGGATTTCCCTAAATGGTTTTCCACCCTCCTTCAACGCAAATTCCAGTGCACTCCTTCTCAATCAAACCTTCCTAATCCCCAAATCATTGGTGTAATTAGTACATAGGCGAGTAACCTGAATGGGTAGTAAGACGCGGTGCTAAAAATAAAATAGCGCTAGTAGACCCCCAAATAAGTGGTTGCATAGTCAAAGGTGTCACACTCGTGTTATGACAGGATTTCAGATGACAGCGAGATCGGGGTTCAAATTCCGGTTGAGTGTAGTGAAGATGTTTTTTTCTTGAAAGGTTTCCCACTCTACCTCCACGCAAATGAAGGAACATTTACTCTAAATTCTATCTTACACATACTTGCCCCATTAGTAGAAATATACGGATAGCCCGAACGGATAGCAATATGCAGTCAACAAAAAAAAATGTGGATAGACTAAACATGGATAACCAAAACAAGTGCGGGTAGTAAGACACGGTTTAAGAAAAACAACCGGGACAAGTAATAAATAAGTATGCAGCCATTTGTTATTATTATATATTTTTCAAAATATCGCTCAATTATTGTTTAAATTAAATAAATCTTGTAAAGTGATCGAAATGACTTACTACCACTTGATTGTTCAAGGTCTATTGAAACTCTTCCCATAAGCACATAACAATAAGCCCACAAGTGTTCACTGGCGTTACAAAATACAAGCAGGTGTTAGCCACATCATAACCGCCAGGCAATAAGGGATATAAAGACTTAAGACAAATCACTTTGGACTCGAGCAGTTTATTTATTATATTACACACATTAACATGTGTAAAACCAAGAATGGAAGAAAAATTGCTTTTACTGGGGATTGTATTCATGATTTAACACAGCTGTTGGCAACAAAAGACCGACCCACAGACCTACAAACAAATAGATGATTGTGTTCATAAAAATAGACTAATAACTAACTTATTCACCCCATCGCACTAGGAACTCAAAAGTTAATTCCAGCACTTACATAAGTACGCTACCTATCCATATCTTGAGCTAGTTCTATCCAGTCCTCCTAAGCACACCCTATTCCTATCGTGAGATAGTTCAATCCAGTCCTCCTAAGCACACCCTATTCCTATGTTGAGCTAGTTAAATCCAGTCCACTTCATTAGACCCTATTTTTATCTTGAACTAGTTTTATCCATTCCACCTAAATACACCCTATCACTCTCTTGAGCTAGTTCTATCCAGCCCAACTCATTACACCCTATCTCTTTCAGGTCCATTCTAATATTATCCTCCCATCTACGTCTAGGTCTTCCCAATGATCTCTACCCATTGGGATTGCAAGTCAGTAGCCTGAACAAGGTTCTATAATCTCCCATTCACTCTGCATGTCCTGCCAACAATAATCTACAAGACATAATTATTCTAACAATGTCTTGTGATGAGTACAAGGTATGTAATTGAAAACATTGTACTCAATAAAAAAAATAGATTGTCAACAGGAAAGGGTGTAATTTCAACCAGATAAGGTATATTGAAAATAAATCTAGCTCTTAAGTAATTCAATTTTGCATTTCCTTTTATAAAAAATATCTTCATGATGTTAAGTGTAAAGAATAGAACACTAAACTTAACGATTTCTCGGTGACCAACTTGACAAGAATCGTTATACTAGAGTTCAAGGTATCTGAAAACTTAGCTTAAAGGACACAAACACATTTATTAATATTTAATCATTTTGAAAAATTTTTGGGATATAAATAAGCTCCTTTAAAGTTTTTCTTTACTCAAACCCTATTAAGGTTAGCATGAATAAAAAATGAACTGATCGTCCAATAAAGATAGAGCACTCAAACGATTAAAAAAAGTGTCGTAGATAAAATAAAGAAGGAAAAAATAGCACACCCAAAACACAAAAAAACAACTGAAGACTAGCCTTAAACTCAGAAAAAATAGGGTTTCCATTTCTACTGCTTTGAAAAAATTCAAAATTAACTAGAGAAAAGATTCTCATTAATATACCCATAAAATAATAGTTATTTCATTTTTAAAGGAAATAAAAACAATACTAATGTAAAACTTTATTTATAAGAAGATGGCATAAGGTTAAAATTAAAAAACTATCAAGTAGAAAGTCATTTTAAAATCTTTTGAACATTATTTGTTAAGGAGAATTATGGTACTCTTAATATAATTCCGTTAAAAACTAATTTGGTCAATCCACGTTGTATTAATTTGATATTAAATTAGATTTTAATCAAATTTGAAAATTAAATTTAACCTCAATAACGTGATCTCAGGACTTATTATTAATGATAAGTTGTAGCCAAGTGAAAAATCTCTTTATGTCAACTTTCCAAGTCACAAGTTTTGTACTAAATCTCAGGGCCCTTTCATGCATGCGATTCATGTCGTCCGACAACCATAAAAACGGACGGCGAAAACTCGTCCGGTTTGTAAGGATGCCACATTTAATCGTACGTTGAAAATACTAATAGGGGGAATAAAAACATTTGATCAGTGTTTCCAATGTCTTGCAGTAGAATATGGATCCGTTCATGTTGTGTGATTCCTATTGGTTGACCTTTAAAAAAAAGACGAAAAAGAAGATGGGATGTGCATCCCATTAACAGTGCAAGTTACGTTGATATTGCAATTCGTAAACTACACGAAAATTACAAAGATCACAGCTTCAACACGAACACAACACCACATGCCCAAACCATTCCAACAACTGGCAAACAAGATAGGAGGTTAGCTGCAATTATTTCTTGAGGACGGGCGACACAAAACTCACGTGTTTGCATAAAAGGAACCATTAAAACCCATGTCTATATAGAAACCGGATAAGTTTTTGCAGCATGCTATTCCTAGGACATGACGACACGTTCTTGAAATCGTAACGACAACTAACTCGGACAACAGAGCACAAAGGGATCCATTTGTTCCCATTGATTTATAAAACAGAAGAGTTTTTGCCGTCGGTTGTCGGATGACACGAATCACGTGCATAAAAGGGCCCTCAGAATAAGTTCAGACGTTTTGTGTTTTTTGTAAAAACTCACCGTACAAAAACCTTTTTTTATGACATCGGTATCCCTGTTCATAGGTTCACCGATTAATTTGTATTATATGTGGATTGAAGTTTCAATATTGAAAATTTATTATAAACTTTTATATAAAAATCCTATAATTTTTTATTATTTTTAAACTATGATTAGAAATGTTTGACAGAACATAAGATATTACTATGAATATAAATAATATTGTCATTTTATGAAATTGTAGTATCCTCTTGGACAAGTCATAAGACACAGAGCACTAAAAAATAGTACTTGTTAGAGAAAAAAGGTAAAAAACAAAAAAGTAGAAGTTGTTGGAGTTTTTATTTTTATCATCCTTAAAAAAAATTAATCAGATTTATTTTACTAGACACGAAAAATATTTATTGGAAACATTATAGTAACTATCTTTTATATCTATTTATTTGTAGAAATCCTGGGACTAACAAAACAGTTTTAAAATCTTTATTTCTTTCTAGCTAGAGTTTATACTTGCTATATTAATAATTAGTGAACCAGAATAGTGGGTTAAAATAAGTTTAATTTTTTTCAAGAGTTTTTAAGTTTTGTTATACTCTGAATGTACTTGGGTTTTACCAACCTTACACGCCAACTCAAAAGAATCAGCTAAATTGTGAATTTATTAACATTTGAGATGCTTGTAGTTTTAACGGTGTACTTTTAAACGCCGAAAAAGTGTCGTAAAAATATGTAAAAACTCTAAAGGCCAGCTGTGGCTCCCAAAAAGGTTGGTTAATCTCTTCTGGTAATATTGGAATTCTTTCTAGACTCATCAAATGATAAAAACTCATAGCGAGAGTTTAAGAGGCTAATTTTGATTCCTGTAGCCATATTTAGCTCATTTAAAAAAATTAATAGAAGCAGAAGGCATTTGTGTGGTTAACTAATAGGAAATGGCATGGAATGGTAATAAGACACACAACATATGTATATAATTGCATTTAAATACGTATAATGTTATGTATACTTACTTACTCTATGGCATGAGGAATTCGAAAGTTTATTGCCACACTTACAAAAGTAGGTCATCTATCCATATCTGGAGCTAGTTTTATCCAGTCCACCTCATTATACCCTAGCCCTATCTTGAGCTAGTTCTATCCAGTCCACCTCATTATACCCTAAACTTATCTTGAGCTAGTTCTATCCAGTCCACCTCATTGCACCTTATCCCTATCTTGAGCTAGTTCTATCCAGTCCAACTCATTACACCCTAACCTTATCTTGAGCTAGTTCTATCCAGTCCACCTCACTACACCCAATCTCTTTCAGGTCCATTCTAATGCTATCCTCCCACCTACGTCTAGATCTTCCCAATGGTCTCCTCTCATATTTATAAATACAGCAATTGTTATCTAAATCCACAAACAATAATTTTTAAATGTTGTTATTATTTATTTAAAATATATTATCTCAATAAATAGAGAGGAATATTAATTTTGATAACCCCTACATGTACATGGATAGTGACTTAACCTAAATCCTCACATCGTGGTGCGGTTTCCAGTATTATTCATTAAAAGTGAAGGCAAATGAGACCAATGGTACTACATTTAAAAGAATAAAACCAAATTTGATCATTTTAAATTAAATTAAAACAGCTATTTCACTGATCTCAAAATCGTTTCTGTCAAATGAAGAATGAAGAAAGCCACACTTTTATTCGATTTCACGTGTAAGGGTAATTTGTTATCTAATTTCAAGGTTATAACCCGTATGATGGACTATTAAGGTGGGGATTAAGGGGACGCGAGAAAAATCCAGTGTTTTTATTAAATATTTTATTGGTAAAAATAAATAAAATATTGTTTCGGTAGAAACATAAAGTTTAATTTTCTTCACGTGGTGATAGCAACAGTTGTTGAATATCTGTCAAGGGTATCCTGTAATTTAATGTTAACTTTTTCTCTTCGTTTAAAGAGTTTGTCACTTAATGTTTCTATGCTTTCGAGAGATATTCAACAACTGGGGATATCAACTTGTGAAGAAAATTAAACTTTATATCTACACTGAAGCATTATTTAATATATTTTGGACAACAAAAAGCTTCTTCTATAAAAACACTGACCTTTTCCCACGTCCCCTACATCCCCACCTTAAGAAACTGAACCATTGAAGAGAGAAGAGGAAACTACTTAATAGAAATATATTCTTAATGTTTGTGGCCGGCAATCAAACTCGTGGCCTTCAAGACAGTCTAGAATATATCCCCACCCTTTAAATTGGTTCTAAAATTTAAAAAAATTGATGACTCAATTCGTTAATGGACTAGAATGCCGATGAAGGTGAGATAATGGTTCGAGTAACAGTCGGTTTTAATGAAAGTGTTTTGTTTTTAAATGGGTTTCCACTCTCCCACCAAGTAGAGGCGGTTGCACTTCCTCAAATTCAACCTTCTTCATCCCTAAGACAATAGCATAATTAGTACATAATACGCGTATAGCCCAAAAGTGTAGTAAGACGAGGTGTTAAAATAAATGACGAACGTACAGGGAGAAAGCCAAAATTGCACCACTCATGTTTTCCTATGACGTATGTATAAACGTGGGAGTTGTTCCATATTATCTCTTAGCCAAGGCCTTACATCTGACTCCTGTTGGGGAAAAAAAACTAGGAAAGGAAATCGATATTAATATCTAATTTTAAAAAGCGTGGGTTCTTTTTCTTGCGTCGTTGTAAGGAAAACCTTTTTTAAAAAAAATATGTGAGGAAAACCCACAGGGACTTTTAAGTTGTATCTGCCTGAGTGTGTTAGTGTGTGAATGTGCGCGCGCATATATGTGTGTGTTAGAACATCCTACTCCTCTGAAAGACACGTCGTTGAAAGATTGGCGACAGATTAAAAGCATGGCCTGTATGTTAAATATAACACGCTTTTTTATGAGAGATGGAAAGGGTGGATGAGAATAAAAAAAAAGAATAAAAAATATATATACTTGGTACTGTCATTTACAATTACGATGAAGTTCGAGTATCTCTTATAGTAATTGAGAAAAAGGCGAGTTAAAGAGTTGGGAGTGGGTTAGAAGAGTTATAAAAATTTATATCAACAACATTTATTTCACAACATAGCTAAGAGTCAAATTTTCTTGCAAATTGACATATTTGACAGTTAGAAAAAAGTTTACTCGTATTCATACATCAAATATTGTGATATACAGTTTTCAAATTTGATAAATAATATTGATTCCATTAAAATAACACTAATAATATAGTAAAATGTTATCATTGCTAAAATTCTGTTGCTTAAGACAATTTTAAAATTGCTTTTGTAGGACACAAAAATATGCAATTTAAATCATCCCGTTTTCTTTAATTGCATATTTTTTAGAAATTTTAAAATTCTTGGCACATCCTTTCATTTTATAAGCGTTCACTATACTGGGCAAAAAATAATATAATAAGATAAAATTGGTTTTGTTGAGCCCCGAGAATCGTCGAAAATAATCAACCCTCGTTTAAAATTTATAGATGTATTCCTTTACAGGTTTTTAAAGAAATGCGGTATCAATCTAAAATGGTGTAGAAAGCGAGGTGGCTCGGGGTTCAGACTCACTCTTGGAATTTTATGAACCCCATACCTGGGTGGGGGGAGGGGGGCCATATATACATATAAATACTTATATTGGATATAAAGGCATGGTAGCATTTTCTAGTGGAACCCCTCTTTAGAAAAACTAGCTAACTATGACCCTTCCAACCTGATTTAAAATTCCCTGACAGTAAGACAGCCTTATTAACCACGATACCTATGAACAGTGTCATACGGTCGTTGACACCACAACCGGTGTGGAGTCATTAGAAGCTACACTGGATCATGCGGAGACCTTGAATGTAACAGATTGACCATTCCGGGCCCGGTGATGACATTGCTACCACATCTTGTCGTAAGAAATGGACCTATTTAGTATTAAAAACTAGGTGCTTTTGTTATAAAAGTATAATTTTCATAGGAAGAACATTATATTACAAATATAAAATTAAATGCAGTCAACTTTTCGTAGTGAAAACCTTACATGATAGCTAGAAAAGTTACTCCAGTCTAATTTTCGTAGTTCATATTAGGAAACTTATTTGACAGTTAGAAAAGTTATTACATCCAAAAATTCATAGGAATAACCTTATATGACATCAAGAAGAGCTACTACATTCAAAGTTTCATAGGAATAACCTTATCTGATAGCTTGCCAAATCAATTAAATTTCAAATGTGTATACGAATGACCTTTTTTGAAAGATAGAAAAGTTACTACAGCCCAATCTTAATAGGAAAAGCCCTATATGATAATCAAATAAGTAACTTCAGTCCAACTCTCAGATGAATAAATTTAACTACCAACTATAAAAGTTACAACATTTAGTTTTTCATGGGAAGGACCTTAATTTAATTAATGAATTAGGAAAATTATATGAGCTCTCATGATTGCCTTTTAAATATTCAAACTTTTACTCCTTGAGTAATTTAAGCTGCATAGGACATGCAGTCGATATTCCTGATTCTTTTGAAAATATAATCAATCTAATACAGTATATAGCTTAGTATGTGAATAATTTTACCGGTTGTTCTCTATGGGTGTGGAACGCTGTCCCTTACCTTACATGATGAAAGAAAATTTAAGATATCCTAAAGCAAGGTGCTTAGGAAGATATTTGGTCCCAAAAGGGATGAGACTACTGGGTATTGGAGGATGTTACATAGTGATGAGATACATTCCCTGTACTAATAACAAGTTTATTAGGATAGTCAAGTCTCGTAGATTACAACGGGGAGGACATTCAGCGAGAATGGGAGAATATAGAAATGTCAGGTAACTGACTGGCAAACCCAATAGGAAGAGGCCATTGAGAAGACCTAAATGCAGACATGAGGCTAACATTATAATGGACCTGAAAGATATAGGTTGTAATGAGGTGGACTGGATAGAACCAGCTCAAGATAGCAATAGGCTGTAATGTGGTGGACTGGATATAACTATAAGATAGGAATAGGTTGTAATGAGGTGGACTGGATATAACTAGCTAGATATAGGGATAGTGTGTAATAAGGTGGAGTTGATATAACTAGCTCAATATATAGATAGGTTGTAATGTGGTGGACTGGATAGAACTAGCTCAAGATAGGGATAGGCTGTAATGAGGTTGAATGGATAGAGCTAGCTCAAGATAGTAATAGGGTGTAATGAGGTGGACTGGATATAACTATATCAAGATAGGGTGTAATGAGGTGGACTGGATGGAATTAGCTCAAGAAAGGGATAGGGTGTATTGATTTGTGTTGACAAATCAGTTGAACCCAGCGTTGCAAGGCATTGAAGATATGTTGAGAGCCGAACAGTAAAAATCATTTTAGTAAATGAGTAGGCGCGTATTTGTTTTAATGGAAGTATAGAAAGCAAGTGATGATATAATTTATTTTATTAAATTGTTTTTAATCCAAGGGGGGTTAGAATCTTCAAAATAGTTTTTCACATAAGTAATACCGATTGAGAATACATTTCCTTTCGAGTAAACGTGGTCCCGAGTGCTTTTCCGATTGTTTTTCTCTCGCACCACGTCTTAATACCCTTTCGGGTTAAGCTCATATGTACGAATCACGCTAACATGATAAGGAAGAGGGAGGGTTAATTTAAAGGAATTGTACCCACACTTACGTGGAGGGAGAGTGCAAAACCATTCAGAATAAAAACAACCTTCGGTACATCCGACCATTTCCTTGTCATCGGCAGTTCATACTATTGCGAGAGAGACGCCTTAGACCATTCAACCCCCGAGGCGAGTTCCTAAGTATTAATCGTATTTCTGACCATACGATATATAAGCTGTTTACACTAATTAATTTAAGGTCATAAGATGAGGATAATGAGGGGGCAATGCGATGGGTGTGCACCCATTAATGGAATAAAACAACCTAAGAGCCCTAGTGTGGGTTTATTAAATTCAAACACCCGCTTCTTAGTTTGAAAACATGTATCTTCTCATCTCTATTTGTACAATCAGTTAACACTCTGAAGATCACTGGCGCCTGGCTGGTTAGCACTTAATCGTAGTCTATATTCCACTTACATTTTCCTACTGGAATTCTAACAGAAAACATCGGTACCATAAAACATAAATATGTGTGTTTCACATTAGTGATACCTAGGTGTTAACTAACAAGTATTTAATCACTTATTTTGGATATGCTCAGAAACATACTCTTATATATATATATATGTATAGCATATAATAAATATATTCATACGGTACTTGTGACGAAATGAGTTAAGTCAGAATGGTTTATAAATATTTTTATTAATCAAATAAATTCATTGTAAAATACAATCATTACCATTTAAAATAAACATTTTTATTAGAATCATTGTTAGGATAATCAAGATTCGTAGATTACGGTAGGCAGGACAAGCAGTTATAATGGGAGAATCTTGAACCTTGTTCAGAAGAGTATTGAATGGCAAACTCAATAGGAGAAGACCTAGACGAAGATGTAAGTATAACATTAGAATGGACCTAGTAGATGGTGTAATAAGGTGGACTGGGTAGAACTAGTTCAAGATAGAGATAGTGTGTAATGAGATGGACTGGATATGCAATGAGATGGACTAGATAGAACTAGTTCAAGATAGGGATAGGGTGTAATGAGGTGGACCGGGTAGAACTAGTTCAAGATAGAGATAGTGTGTAATGAGATGGACTGGATATAACTAGCCCAAGACAGGGAAAGGCTGCAATGAGATGGACTATATATAACTAGCTCAAGATAGGGATAGGTGTATTACGATTGCCAGTGCGGCAATGAATATCCAAGTATCCAATGTCATGAAGTAATTAAGTATTTGAGTCATTAGCTATTTCACATTTACCATTGAGGACTTCCTCTTATTATCCCTCCAGTGTATTATGTGAGGGCCACATTTTAGTTGGACTACACTGATTTAAAGCGTCACTCACACTATAGACTACCTCTGACAGAAATATAGTGGTTCAAATCCTGATTGGGTGTTCTGAGGGTGTTTAGTTTTTTTTAATGATTTTCCACTCTACCTACCTTTATGAAAATACGTGTACAATTACTTTAAATTCAACCTTCCTTATCCCTGAATTACAAGCGTAATTAGTGCAGATGCGTTTAAGCTGATCCAGTCGTAAGACGTGGCACTAAAAGGTTGTTTGATATATTTTAATATCGTTTTAATGAAATTTAGTTGAAATCTATCAGCAGGATTCTGACAAGTTAAAAACTTAAAAATGTGTGTCTAAATTTAAAAAAATCATTTCAATGACACTTTACGTGAATATTTGCATTTCCTAGATTAAACCAAAAGGTTGAAGACGCATTATTAAAACAGTAAAATATGAAGAATATCTAGCATTGTTTGCCAAAAATAATGAAGAGTTGCAGTAAATAATGTACCAGCTGGTGAAGATAGGGATAAGATATGACGTGGAGAGAGATCAACATCAATAAATCAAAAGTGATGGAGATTTAAAAAAAAATGAGTAGCTGGAATCAAAATTGAAAAAAGTAATTGAAAATCAATGAGCAGTTAAAACGCCTGGGAAATCTGCGGACAATGGATGCCTACCGCACCATGTAAATTAGGTCGAGGATTTTCATGGCCAAGGAAGCTTTCAACAAGAAGAGGTTAGTGCTGACAACCAAGTTGAGTTTGGAACTGAGGAAGAAACTGATTGAATACTACATATGGAGAATCGCTAATGTATGGAGAAGAATCTTGGGACTCTTAGGAAGACTTGGAAAGCTTTGACATGCAGTGCTGGAGAAGACTTGAGAAGATTAAGTGGACTGACAGGTGACATTGATAACTAAGAAGAGTGGATAAGTATCAAACTATTTTTGATGTGATTCTTCGGTACGAAGTAAACTTGATCGCTCGCATCCTTGTGAGGTATTGTTTTCTGCATGACGTCATAGAAGGAAAGGTTTAACGAAAGAGGGGGTTATGAATGAGCAGGATTCAAATATTGGATGACTTAAAGGAAATAAGGAAATTCTGGGAAAAGGATTCAAATATTGAATGACTTAAAGGAAATAAGAAAATTCTGGGAGCTCAAGGAGGAGGCAGAGAACAGGGTGCATGCATGGGCGTTCTAAGTTTACTGACAAAAGGAATTAACCTGTCTAAAGAAAGAACACCTAGTAAAATTTTGATAGGCCAACGATAGAAAATTTAAATATAATATGGCATTGTTTTATAGGGTTTTATGCAAGCTATCACATATTTAAAAAAAAGTATATTAACTTAAAATTTGAACTTTTCAACCAGTAAGAACTTTCTGCTATATTTTGGTGAAAACAATATTATTAACTATCAAACCCCTTTATAAATAATTGTCTCCAACACTTCTCAGTGTTTTCCTATGTAACATCCTTAAGCAATACTTTATTTATTTTGTCCAAAACCAGAAATAAAAAAAATAAAATCAGGTACGCTCTTTTTGTTTTTCCATCCCACCTTAAGGTCTAGGTTTATGCAAATTTAAAAATACTCAAATGACTTTTCGTTGGAACCAGAAATGGAGAATCTGGGTACATTTTATTTATTTTATTTCTGAATCTGCATCCAAATCTACTCTCTTTTTATTTCCCCACTCCCACCCATCTCTCGTCGGTCTAAAACTACCTAACAGTTGTGTGTAAGTTGGGAAGAAGGAGAGGGTGTCCTTCTCTTGGCATTTGGCTATTAAGACACTAATTATCCTCGCTTCCAGGACCGTCATGTTGTTCATTAGCGAGGAAGATGAAAAAAAAAAAAACGAAATGAGACAGGAACAAAATGTGACACAGAGCAGGTCTCATAGAATTCTCAAGAGACTGTGGTTGTATGAATAATACAGATTATTTTACTTTCTTATAAGCTTACTCTATCTATGAAGCAGAACTGGAACGCTAAATCCTTGAATCCTAGATCCCTCAAATAATTCGAATCCTGCAATATTCAAGAGATTTGAGATTTGAAACCATCGAGAAATAAAATAAAGTACCATAAAATTGTATACACTCATATGTAAATTCAAAAATAATAATAAGATTCCTTCAAATTATTTTTTGCTTTGAAAAGAAAATATTTATTGTTTATTTGTTTCTTCCCCACGTCTTTACTACCCAGTCAGTCTATACGCATATGTACTAATTAATAAAATAGTGTCTTAAGGAGGGGAAAATTTAATTTAGAATAATTGTACAAACATTTGCGTGAAGTGAAGGTGAAAAAAAATCTGTGAAATAACACCTCATTATACCCAAACGGGGTTTGAAATCCGATATCCCCGTTATCGGCAGTACAGTCCATTGCAGGAGTGACGCCTTATAGATAATTCTGCGCATAGCAGTTGGGCCATGGGACTCTTTGTCCCGAAATTCCATGGATAAGTTTAGCCTGGTTCACTGAGCAGCCGGACTATAACAGATAATAGACCCGTGAGTAGGTATGAATTCTGTTCCACCAATCTTTTTTCCTTATATTAGGTTAAGCTAGGTTAGGTTGGATTAGCTTAACATTTTGTCCTACTAGCCATCAGTTTCTGTTTTTCGCTCAGCCTGGGAAACATTTACTAGCATCCCAAATGGAGCATTACAACAGTCGGGGCTGAGTGGTACATCAGTACACCTTGTTTACAATTCTAAAGAAGGAACTTGTGACTCAACTGTAATGTGAGATGAACAACCTTTTAAACGCGGGTCATGACAGGAATACGTGGCCCAACTGTAATGTGGGATGAACGACAACCTTTTAAACGCAGGTCATGACAGGAATACGTGGCCCAACTGCAAAGTGGGATGAACGACAACCTTTTAAACGCAGGTCATGACAGGAATACGTGGCCCAACTGTAATGTGGGATGAATGGCAACCTTTTAAAAGCAGATCATAACAGGAATACGTGGCCCAACTATAATGTGGGATGAACGACAACCTTTTAAACGCAGGTCATGACAGGAATACGTGGCCCAACTCTAATGTGGGATGAATGGCAACCTTTTAAACGCAGATCATAACAGGAATACGTGGCCCAACTATAATGTGGGATGAACGACAGCCTTTTAAAAGCAGGTCATGACAGGAATACGTGGCCCAACTCTAATGTGGGATGAATGGCAACCTTTTAAACGCAAGTCATGACAGGAATACGTGACCCAACTGTAATTTGGGATGAACGGCAACCTTTTAAACGCATGCCATGACAGGAATACGTGACCCAACTGTAATTTGGGATGAACGGCAACCTTTTAAACGCAAGTCATGACAGGAATACGTGGCCCAACTATAATTTGGGATGAACGACAGCCTTTTAAACGCAGGTCATGACAGGAATACGTGGCCCAACTCTAATGTGGGATGAATGGCAACCTTTTAAACGCAAGTCATGACAGGAATACGTGACCCAACTGTAATTTGGGATGAACGGCAACCTTTTAAACGCAGGTCATGACAGGAATACGTGGCCCAACTATAATGTGGGATGAACGACAGCCTTTTAAACGCAGGTCATGACAGGAATACGTGGCCCAACTCTAATGTGGGATGAATGGCAACCTTTTAAACGCAAGTCATGACAGGAATACGTGACCCAACTGTAATTTGGGATGAACGGCAACCTTTTAAACGCAGGTCATGACAGGAATACGTGGCCCAACTATAATGTGGGATGAACGACAGCCTTTTAAACGCAGGTCATGACAGGAATACGTGGCCCAACTCTAATGTGGGATGAATGGCAACCTTTTAAACGCAAGTCATGACAGGAATACGTGACCCAACTGTAATTTGGGATGAACGGCAACCTTTTAAACGCAGGTCATGACAGGAATACGTGGCCCAACTATAATGTGGGATGAACGGCAACCTTTTAAACGCAAGTCATGACAGGAATACGTGGCCCAACTATAATTTGGGATGAACGACAGCCTTTTAAACGCAGGTCATGACAGGAATACGTGGCCCAACTCTAATGTGGGATGAATGGCAACCTTTTAAACGCAAGTCATGACAGGAATACGTGACCCAACTGTAATTTGGGATGAACGGCAACCTTTTAAACGCAGGTCATAACACGAATACGTGGCCCAACTATAATGTGGGATGAATGACAACCTTTTAAACGCAGGTCATGACAGGAATACGTGTCCCAACTGTAATTTGGGATGAATGACAACCTTTTAAACGCAGGTCATGACAGGAATACGTGTCCCAACTGCAATGTGGGATGAACGACAACCTTTTAAACGCAGATCATGACAGGAATACGTGGCCCAACTGTAGTGTGGGATGAACGACAACCTTTTAAACGCAGGTCATGACAGGAATACGTGGCCCAACTCTAATGTGGGATGAACGGTAACCTTTTAAACGCAGTTCGTAACAGGAATACGTGGCCCAACTGTAATGCGGCCAAATAAATCGACCACCAAAGCTGGTTTTATTATTTATAATTAAATAAATGGTATGGAACTCCACACGGACTTTCTCGCTCTATAGTTTAAAAATGAATATATTTACTCAAAACTCGTAATATATGTGAAACAAAACAATATACACTAACAAACCCAAGCATAAATTGCACTATACTTATGTAAAACTTTTTTTGAGTCCCGGTTTTAAATTTTGTAATTTTAATTTTAAAGAATGTCCTCATTTGAACGTTTGAACCGATAAAAATGATAAATTTTGGGTCCACAAGGGTCAGCACTACGTATTAAAATTTTGATTTCCGGTCAAGATTTTAACATTTTATTAGATGTTTCACATTTTCTGGTCATCGAATTGCTATTCAATTCCTCATTTATAAATTTTGACTAATAAAAAATAATATTGACTATTAAATCTAAAATGATAGAGATAGACCATTGTTGTACAAACATTCTCCTAAGAGGTTAAAGTAAAAATAACAAACTTTTTGATAGACTTACTTGTATTTAATTACACTGTGGAATTGGAGAATTATTGCGCTACAACTTTAGTATGCCTTTACAACTAAAGCTCACAAAATTGTATTAATATATTTGCAATTATCTCAGAAACTGTTAATTTTATAAACAAAATTACTTATAAAAGATTTTTATTTATAATAGTATTACAACTTTGCAATGATAAGTTATTTATTATTTCAAATAGTTGATGAGATACGGAAATTTACGCTTCTGTAAAGTACCTTGAAATTCATTTTCATAGGAAAATGGAAATATACATTTTATTTATAATCTTAATCAACGCCTAGATACGAATTTTAATCAAAATCGTTAGAGCCGATTTTGAAAAAAAATGACTTTTTTCCCTTTTTGCTTTATATTAATCTACTTTTAATTTTAGGGTTAAACAGACACACACAGAAAGACGGCATTGCAATGACACTTTTTAGGGTTCAGGGGGTAATGAGACGTCGACATCCATCAATATTTCGGGTTGGATTTTTTTATGGTCGCAATACTTTACCTTTAGTGTTCGAAAAGTTGTGGTTTTATAAAAATATGTTTCAAATAAAATATTTGTATTATAAATAGACCTATATATTTGCAATGATAAGTAATTTCATATCTCAAGAGTTACGGAGATATGATAAATAATGAGAACTTACGCATCAGACCGCAGCCCTTAAAGTCATTTTACTGAGATATTAAGAGTAGACATTTTGTTTGGAATATTTATAGATGTTCATAAATTAAATTTAATCAAAATTTTTAGAGCTGATTTTGAGAAAATTGACTTTATCTCTTTTTTTGACCTTCAGTAAACTACCCTTAATTTTAGGGTTAGATATCCAATTCCAAAAATACCCCTGGGCAACCCTATGAAAACCCTAGATACCAAGTTTTAGACCGATCGGTAAAATAGTTTAGGCTCTAGTCAGAGCTAACGACAGACGGAAATTCAAAAACCACTTTTTCGGATTCGGGGGAGGGGGGGTCATGAAACATCGACATTCATCAAAATCCCGAGCTCAATTTTGTTGACGATCACAATACTTTTTCTACCTGTAAGATAGCGAGAAAGTAAAAAATCACTCCTTCAGGGCTAGCGAACGTTTCATGCAAGTGTAAAGGGCTTGTCACACAAAGTGTGTTGAAGTGCGTCAACGTAACTAAACCTACATTCACAGATACCAGTGGAAGTATTCACCTTGAATACGTTACATGCACGCGTAGTTGAGAGCCATGTGGCGCGAAGCGTTGCATGACCGAATCTCCTGATTTTGAGCTTAACATTAGCTTGGATGCGCCAGCTCACAATTTAAAACAACTGACTGTCGAAATTGAAGAGTGCAGGGCACTGTTAATGTTTTGAAATATAACACGCGTTTGTTCTGATTTCGATATTTGTAAGGATTTACAGACGTAAATACATGTGACGTCACGACAGATCCAGATAGGATTTCCAATGATAATGAATTTACGTTTTATTCAGTGAGTTTCAAAGATATAACCTTGAAATAAAAAAAACATACATTCTTTATTAATTCTAAACATATCCTTACAGTGTCACAAAATTATAATTTTTTATACTAAAGTAGTTTTTTTGAAAACATAGTTTTTTTAATAAATCATCTACAAATCAGGCTATTTGGCTTGGTCACGAAAATTGCCAGTAGGAATCCTCATGCCAGGATGTAGATTAAAAAAGTCCGTGGTAGCAAATGTCTATCTAGAATAAAGGAAACAAGAAATATATAATTTTAACAAGCAAATTCAATGTTTCAAAGGCGCAAATAGTATAGTGAGTGTGTAAACTCGTCAGAGGAAGAAATGTGTTATCAGTTAATAAACAAGAGGCATCGCAGGGTGGATTGCTCGATTTATTTCCTCTCTTTCTATATCATACATTAATGTCTAAATGTGATTGTGCTTAGAGTTCTTAGGTGCGTCAACTTAAGATGTAATTCGCTTCACAAAATAGCTTAGAATTCTCCAAGTAGGCAACGTCATTAACACTTATTTTGGAATATTAGTGTGCCTTCTGAATATATAATTGTAGACCTATCGTGACTTATCTTATCTTGACTTATCGTAGAGAGGCTCTGTTTTTATTCAATAATTTCACATTTTCTATTTTGGTCCAGGTTTTTTTTTTCTTTAACTTGCAAACTTGCGGACATATTATAGCGAAATTTAACAGGGCCATTCTTTGAAACTAGATCAAACAACCTCTATGTACTTTTACCGTCAAGGTAAGACTAATTACAACCTTTCAGGGAAAATTTAATGTACGTGGTTTTAAGATCAGCTAATCCTCTTCCAATATGGTGGCTGACCAAAAATTTTTTCATTTAATAGCTCATATCCAGTGTTTTTCATTTAAAATTCTATCTGGAGCACAGTTTTGTTTTAAATGTTACATCTTTGGCGATAGTGAAGTCTTGAACCATGTGAACAGTCGTTATTATCCAAGAAAATTATGTAATAATATCTACTTAATATAGTAGTTTATTCGTTTGTTTTCTAATTTGATCCATAAGGGAAAATATCAACTTAAAATACGGGTATAGACTATGGGAAATATATAAACTTGAAATAAAAAATAAAAAAATTTTCCCCCGAAGATCATAGTAACGAGATGAACATGACATATTTATTAACATGAGGTACTTAGCATTTTTAAATTGAGGGGGAGAGGACTACTGTTCACAGAACTATTTAGAGCTTTTCACAGTTTGGTTTCTGGTAGCAGAGAGCTTACATAATATTTTGTCTACAAGCTTGAAGAATTCATGAAAATTTCATTTACGAGGTACACTAATGGAGACTGCTATTAGCAAGAAGGTTTGGGTTCAAATACAAGGCAAGTGTACCCAGGTATTTTTCTCCCAAAATTGTTTATTTACTTTCCTCCACACAAATGGGGGTATATTTCTTCTAAAATGTTAGCTTACACATCCATAATCTTGTGGTGTAATTATGCTGTTCGACAAGATTGGTAGTAAACGCAGAGCACACAACAATGAAGGCATTGCGGAATGTTAAACCAGAGAGTACTTAATGGAAGTTTAGATGAAAGAACTGAAATGAAGATATTGTGGAATGTTAAACTAGAGAGTACTTGATTGAAGGTTGGATGAAGGAACTGCAATGAAGATATTGTAGAATGTTAAACTTTAGAGTACTTGATTGAAGGTTGGATGTAGGAACTGAAATGATGACATTGTGGAATGCTAAACCAGAGAGTACTTGATGGAAGGTTGGATGAAGGAACTGCAATGAAGATATTGTGGAGTGTTAAACTAAAGAGTACTTGATTGAAGGGTGGATGTAGGAACTGCAATGATGATATTTTGGAATGTTAAACCAGAGAGTACTTGATGGAAGGTTAGATGAAGGAACTGCAATGAAGGCATTGCGGAATGCTAAAACAAAGAGTACTTGATGGAAGGTTAGATGAAGGATCAGCAATGAGGACATTGCGGAATGTTAAAACAAGGAGTACTTGATGGAAGTTTAGATGAAAGAACTGAAATGAAGATATTGTGGAATATTAATCCAGAGTGTACTTGATGGAAGGTTACATGAAGGATCTGCAATGAGGACATTGCAGAATATTAAACCAGAGAGTTCTTGATGGATGAAGGAGCTACAATTATCACATTGTGAAATATAAACCTAGATGGAAGACAAACACAATGCCAGTTTTAGTTATTTTAACATTCAATCTTGTTTGGTCTGGTTTACCTGTAACGGAAAGGAAATTTGAGGCTAGAATTCCTGCCAGGTGTAATGAAGGTGGCTTCTCCTAAATGGTTCTTCCACTCTTACTACACGCGAATTGGAGTACATTTCCTTTATAATCCTAATTTTCTCAACATCACCCCATACACGTAAACACATGGATAGATATCAAAACTCGGTGCACAAAGAACAATATTTTTTTATAATCTATTAATGTTATTAAAGGCATGGCTAAGGTATAGCATTATTTTTTCAATACCTTAGAGCTTGTCGACTCAACTGGTAAAGACTGCTGCTGGATGTCGGACAAGTTAAATCACCGTATCTGTGGATTAAAACAAGGAAGCCTCAGGCAAGACTGCTTGCTACAACTCATAATTATTCATGTCTCAGCCAGGTTGAAAATAGGAAGGTAAATCATTCGGTAACTAAAGGGATTTAGAATGTACTGGAGCTTATGTCTAATAAGAAATAACAATCGTTTTTCTTTGATCATGTTTAAAAAAACATTTTAACGGAACCAAAACGATATGATTAAGATTTAATAAATTACAATGATTGTGTTGAATGTGCAGTTATTTTAATTCGTATCCACGCACTATTTAATACCATACATAAAATAATGAATCTCATTTTACCATGAAAATTACTTTGAGGGTACTTTACATATGCGGAAATTTCCAATTTTGATCATATTTCCTCTACTTTTTGAGATACAAAATAGCTTATCATTGAAAACTTTTAAGACTGTAAATATTTATATATTGGAATAATATTTTATAAAATGAACATTTTCCTAGATATAGTTAAATATATTTTTTAAAAGAAAGCTTTGGGAAATGAGAATTTGAAAATGTCCATAACAAATAATGTGTTTCTGTAATAGTGTATATTATTTAATTTATCTTTGCTGAAATACAATATTATTTTTTCACGTTATGTTTATGTAAAAATGTATATTATCTCGTTTCAAATAAATTTCTAGTTATAAGTATAACTTAATAAAGGAGTGAAAAATACTGTGCAATAAACCATACCATTTTTATTTTCACGGCGCATGGCTCAAGTTTCATGTAAAAACGTTCTCTAATCTCTAATAAAATGAAACAATGACATTTTTTAAAATTAAAAAACTATTTAACTTAAAGGTAAACATATTTAAAAGATTAAACATTTGTTCGAATCTTAAAGTTTTTTAAATTATGTGTGACCAAATATAATTAAATATATTGATTAAAAGTGTTTAGTTTTGGCGCAGTCTAATACTCGTCTCGGATATTCACATTTTTATACTAATGACTAATGAGGTAGGGATAGAGGTTAAATGTAGATGCATTTGCGTGTAAGTAGCAATGGACCCGTTTATGAATAAAAAAATATCAATACGCCCAAACAGAATTCGAAAGCCGACTTCCGCGTCACCAGAAGTTGTTGGTGTAGTGTTGTTTTGAAAATACAGTTCCACTCAATTATGAAATAGGGAGTATATACATTATAAAATGCTATTTAGTAGCCTAAGAAAACCATATTAAAAACATTGTTATTTAGCATAGTAATTTTAAAAAACGTTAGGTACTGAAATAAGCTTTGTTAAAATCTTTTGAATTCTCTCAATGAAATGGTTTAATCTAGTTTAGTTAAAATGTTAATTAAAATTACCAATTAATATCTTATTTTAATAAGAGGGTGACCTGGCGGTCTAGGGGTAAGATGTCGGACTTTTGTGCTGGAGGTCCGAGGTTCAATCCTCGGTCCTGGCACAGATTTATCTGATTACCAAACCCTTACTTCACCTCTGAAAAGACGTGTATTAATCACAACTTGTGAATGTGGGGAATGCCAGGCCTCCACCGTGGTTCGGATCCCACGTTAAACTGTAGGTCCTCCATTTTAACTCGCAATCACCCCACCATTACACATTAGCGTAAGTGCAAATAACCTAAGGGGGTAGTAAGACGCGGTGCTAATAATAGTAATAATTTTAATAAGGGTAAACTGTTCTTAGTTAAGTTAAGGAGCTGGGGGTTTTAAGTCAAATTAAAAATTCTACCACATTTTCTACATATCTGCAGATATCCTTAGTTTTCCATTTTCATGACATTTTCTATTCGTTAATATTCAGACCTTCTTGATTTTCATCAACAACAGCGAGTATAATTTAACTCAAGAAAGTGATTAAAAATAAAAATAATAATAATATGAGACTTGTTTTTAAAGGCTATAAAATGATGAGTTTCAAGCAAGTGACCATATGATCGATACTAATCGACATTTCATAGTGTTCCACTTTATATTGATCATTGACCGATCAGATCAGAACAGAGCACTTCTCAAAGACTGGGGTCGAAAGGAGAGCACGTGCTCTCTGTTATAAAACAATTGAGGTCGCTCATGCGAGACCGTAGAAAGAAAGATCCCTTTAGGCCAAGTGGCGAGTCCAAGCTAAGGACTTTGGAAGCGAAAGTCAAAGACCCATAGCGTTCCACTCGGGTGCCTCTTTTCCATCGTCTTTGGGACCAAATCACGCTTAAATTACGGCGGCCTAGGCCTTCCATGGTTCAACCCCATTATCATACGAGGAGTAGCCTAAAGACACACATGGTCCATCGGAAGATGGAGTAACCGTCGTGACTGGTAGACTTGGAAAGCAAGTGAGAAGAAATAGAAGGAAGGAATCTTTTGTGTAATACTCCTTAAATATAATAAAACCATATCGGTACAAGAGTCTTACAAAGAGATAGGTTTTAAATTATAAACTCATTACTTGAGGTGAAAATTATTGCAAGTTTGTGATTATTTATGTCTTAAACTATAAACTCATTAATATATACGTATTTAAACTAATTTACTATGGATAAGATAAGGTTGAATTTAGAACAACTGTACCCTCATTTGCGTAGAGTAAGTGATTGAAAACAATTGGTGGAAACAAAACCTCAGTTCCCTTGACCGGGTTTTGAAACCTGATCTCCCAGTCACAGACAGCGACGCCTTAAAACCATACGACTACCGATGTGGTATTTTTAACTAAAATAAAATTTATATATTTAAATAAGTCCCTAAATTTGTTAAAGTGTGAAATTATTTATATATTCTCACGAGAAAGCCTCTCGATGTGGTTAACGTAATAGATCTATCTCTCTTCATAAACCTCCCACTAAAGCTCCCTCTTGAAACAGTAACGTGTGATTCGGGTCTAACCGGCTATCCAAAGTAAAACGAAAGGGGAGGATTGAATGGGAATTTAGTGTTGCACCCCCAGTCTTCTCCCTAACACCCTCAGTAAGGAATTAGGTGCACGATGATGACCCCCATTCATCCTGCCACCACTGCGCCGTCTCTTTCAGCCGGCCTCGTCGCACGCTAAAATGGATGAAAGGTTAATTACTTGATTTATCAACACGACTTCTAATTACTCTAGGACATTACTCATGTCTCTTCTTGCTTCGTGGGCTCGTTTTTCCTCAACATCAGCGGGAGGAGGATTAAGGAGAAAGGTGGGGTGGATGTTTGGTGGATAGGCGGGCTACCCATCGATCCGGTGGGTACACTTCGAATCGACATTATTTCCCATGAGTCGGGAAACGATGCCTAAAGCCCCGGTCACACTAGACGCTGGTTGATTTGCTGGTAGCGGTTACCAGCCATACAGTAGCGTAGTGTGAACTAAAAACAGCGGCTGTTTTCACCAGCGGCTTTTAAAGAAACGCATGTTCAACTTCAGCATCCACCAGCTGGTTACGCTACCCACTCACCACTGCTAACCAGGGGCGGCTTAAGGGAAGGGTGAACCGGGTGGCTGCGTGGGGCGACAGCTTGAAGGGGGCGCCAAACAGAACACCAATCTAACCTAACCTAACCTAACCTAACCTAACGTAACCAGGGTGTGATGGTGGAGTCTATAAATATTAAAATCGTTAACTTTATGATACTAACATGAAATATGATATATTGGTATAGTTTTTGTGGTGGATAAAACCAAATATAGTGCCCATCTTAAAAAGTTATTTTACATTTGCTATCTCGAGAAAAATGCACCCTAAACCTTTTTTTTTTGCAATTATCTCGCAAACCGTTTATTATATAAAGGTTGAAATAATTTTTCAATTAATTGAAAATAGAAAAATCAAGAAATAATTAGAAAAGTAAAAAAAGTCAAATATTGTATTAATTTTTTTAACACCTAGTGTTCATTAAAGATAGATGGGTCAAGAAAGTTTGTTGTTCTAACAATTGGGTCATGGCTCTAAAATGTATGTGATGAACTGGTGTAGGGAATAGAAAGGTTAGAGCTTAATAGTAAATATGCCTACATTAGCGTTAAAGGAAAATGAGAAACCATTTATTGAAGAAAGCATGTCTGAGAAAAACCCAGCTGGGATTCGAACCCCAACCACTATTTTGCAAATAGCCAGCAAGTGTGTCACAGGCATTTGGAGGAGTATCAAAATAAGGAAGCGAGAAAATATTTGAGAGATAAAAATAAAACATTAAACAAAATTCCAGATCAACATTATTTAAAAAAATAACCCAATCATTAGAATTTTATCCACTGTATCTACTCTTAAACACAATATTAATACTAGTTTTTTTTAGTGATAACATCTTTTGTTAAAAAAAATTAATGGTGTGCCTTGACTGTTTTAGCGCTTGGAACAGTGTGCCATGTGTTGGACAAGGTTGAAAATTTCTGCCTTAGACCAACCATTCTTTCTTTCTTCTTTCGTCACTCCGTTTTTACCAATGGAAATGTAAGTAGCCCAATTGAAAAGTCGAGAGAAGTTGAACTTAAATAAAACGACACGTTTCGTAAAAAAGTAAAGCTTTTACTTACCCCACTTCTCCAGCATCCCGATTCTCCTCCCCCCCTCCCTACTTACATTAGAGCTCATTACGTCAGTTAACCAAATCACCACTATTACTTACACCAAACAGAATTGAAACTCATTTCATCTGATCTCTTATTAGGCAACTATAAAAGCAGGAAGTAACAGTAATGCATCACTTTGTGGGGAGTTCAGGAAGCAAGTCGCAAGTTAAACTCGCGCTATAGGATGGTCAGGGGGGGTTGGGGCGGAGGGGGATTTTTTTTTTGAGAGTGAGTTCATTTAAATACGTCCATCATCACCGTGGGGGTTCTTGAAACTTCCTCTTTTTTTTTTTTACCTCCCCACCCAAAAGACCCCAGAAGGGGTGGTTGGAACGCCAGGGGGTCTGTTACAAGGTGATGGGACCCGGTTGGGGGTTAGAACGGGTGGGATCCTGAATAGCCTCATTGTATAGGGAGCGAGAGAGGG
>CABFOV010000131.1:224284-235870 GCA_902141375.1 Timema poppense
GGGCAAAATAAATAAAATATTGCTCCAGTATAGATATAGAATTTAGTTTTCTTCATATGGTGACCTCAAAAATTCTTGAATATCTGTGAAGGGTGTTCTGGAATTAAATGACAACATTTTCTCTTAATTTAAAAAGTTTTATCATCTAATGTTTCTATGCTCACGATATATATTCAAGGTGACCTGGCGGCCTAGGGGTTAGGTGTCCGACCTCTGGGCTAGAGGCCCGGGGATCAATCCTCGGTCCCGACACAGATTTATCTGATTGCCAAACTCTTCCTTCACCTCTGACAAGACGTGTATTAATCACAACTTGTGAATGTGTGGAATGCCAGGTCTCCACCGTGGTTAGGATTCCACGTTAAACTGTAGATCCTACATTTTATCTCCCAATCACCCTACAATTACACATTATCGTAAGTGCGTAAAAACCGAATGGGTGGTAAGACGCGGTGCTAATAATAATGATAGATATTCAACAACTGTTGATCTCAACATGTGAAGAAAATTAATTTCTATATTTCTACAAAAGCAATATTTTATTTATTTTGGACAAGAAAATGTTTTGCCATAAAAACTGCAAAAAACACTGGCCTTTTCTCGCGTCTCCTTCCATTTCACTTTAATACCTCTCCTATCATGAATAGGATGTATATATATTTCCGTTCATTCTATGGACCAGCTAAGAGATTTGGCATCAATGCTCACCGCCTGGTTTTTGTTCAAGACTAAATTAGTTGAGAACTTTGATACTGTAGGTCGTGGTAGGCTGTTGAGCACACCAATCTTAAGTGCATTGTCGACACTGTTGATATCTTCATTCAACCCTTGGGGGTGTCAGTCGGGTGATAGGGTAGTCCACCACTCCCCACCCCCTTTCTCACCCTAAACTCGACAATATGACCCTTCACCTAAAGAGAAGCGCCTTGAAAGATGAACTCTGGAGCTTTCCCCCCCAACCACACACACTCACGCAGTGTTGCCAAATTAGTTGTTTTCTCTCTCTGCTCTGTTAAGCTGGATCTGGTGTCTAAAACAAATGGTGGCTAATAGGGATTCAAGTTGGATTTTTTTTAAATTATATAATACTGCAAGACGTCAAAGAATAAAAGTTTGCGGGAAAGAAGAGATTATAATAAAAGAGGATTGAAATTTTGGAAGACTCGAAGTAAAGAAGAAAATTCTGGGAGCTGAAGGAGGAGGCGGATAACGGAGCGAATTGGCGGTCTAAGTTCATTGACAAAAGGAATGGACCTGTCGTGAGATAGAACACCTAATAATAATAATAATAATAATAATAATAATACAATAGAAATTATCCCGACTGACCATCATTGATCCTAATTTATGGTTTATCCGGACTGAAATTTCGCATTAATCAATATTTGTACTGAATTTTTATGGGACCAATGATTGATGTACTAATAAAAAAACTCCTTTCTAATACATTAATTAATAACGATACTGTAGTCGTATGGTGAATACAGTAATGTACTGAACTAAAACTGTAATGCAATCAGTTGTAAAGTACTGTGGTTTAGTACGGTAACATGGTTTAAATGGTGAGTTGTAGGCCTAGTTAAATACAGTTTATTGATTAAATGTATTTTTCTTATAGTTTCCGACTAAGCAGATTTTAATTAATCCAGATGGCACTCGGTCTAAGGCCGGATGAAAGAGGATTCAATATTTTATTTATTTATATTTTTTTGCAGGAAAGAATACTTTGTGTATTTTTATATTTATTTAATTTAATTTAAAGTTTGGTGAGCATTCGTCCCGAAAATAACACTTTATTCCCGGAATAATTTTGTCCCCAAACTTGTCCCGAATTTACGTAAATTATAATTTAAAATTAGATTAAATAGGCGTTTAGAATATTTACTAAAAAGAGTTTTTCATGGCCGTCTATAGAAGGCTTGAAAAAACTCGATCCTAAGGCCCACATTGTAAATATAAAATACCGAGGGTGTTGCATTTAAAAAAGAGAGAGATATCCCCATCAATTTATGTCGAAAATAACTCCAAATTGGTAACTTTTTATTTCAAAATTAAGATATAAAACCCCAATTCTGTGGACACATGATCTAAGGAGTCACTCTGGCAAAAGACTAGAAGCCAATAAAAGGTAGATAGGGGTTCGAATCCTGGTCGGGTGCAATGAGGGTAGTTTTACCTAAATGGTGTTACCACTCTTTTCTTCTATATTCAACCTTACTCATTCCTATGACATTAGTGTAATTTGTACATACGCGTACAATCCGAACGGGTAGTAGGTATATTAATATATAAAAACAGTAACATTCGCCATATATTTTTTACCCAGAAATTAGTTCAGTTTATATTTGGTATTCTTAAAAAAAATCACCATCTGTGAAAAGTTATGGTGGTATGAATATTGTGAAAGGACACTTCTTTCAAAAAGTGTTTTTTTTAACCAGGAGAATAAGGAAAAAACCAAAAGAACACATTGTTCTCATGCCAAACTATCCATTTAGTAGATAATTATTTTTCTAGCATGACGTCTTACTACCCGTTAGGGTTATACGACTATGTAATAGTTACACTAATGTACTAGGGATTAGGAAGGTTCAATTTAGAGGAAATGCACCCGTATTTGTGTGGAGGGAAAGTGGAAAAATATTTATAAAAATAAAAAACACCCTTAGTGCACCCAACTGCAATTGAACCCCGATCTTCCCCTCTTTAGAAGTCTAGTCTAACACGAGACAAGCGTGTTAGAACAAGCGTCCGCAGAAGCGGATTAGTAGAAATTGAGAATTAAATCTCACGAGATTTCTATAAAATGTTGGATAAGCTAATAATAATATGTGATGTTTCAGTTAAATCCATACATTCCAGGGCCACAAGTTTTACATTTATGGTCAAGAGCAAGTAACAAGATGGCCTTAACTAAATTGGTTTTTTAACAAACTCTCTATTTGGTTCAAATCTAGCGGGAAATTAGATCGTCAATTTACGAAGGATTTTGGTAACGTTAGTTGGCAACACTGCATGCACGCAGAGAACTAGCATGCGTGGTTAAGTGACAGGATTACCAGGCCTCTCAACCCCTTGAACACGACGAAGCCACTTGAGGCACTTAAAATACAGCCTTTGTAGAAACAAACAGCGAAGCAGCAAAGAGCGTCTTTCGCAATGTATACAAAACTTAAAAGGCTTTCTCCCTTCCCCGTGGGATAAATCCATTAGAATCAAAATGGCATCAACTGTAGGTCGCGCTTAAAGCCTTCATTTTCACATTTAAATGAATTACAAATTGATAGAAATGTGCGAAGGATACTTAATAAATGTGAAGTTGAAGCGAAGCCTAAAACATGCCAAGAAAAGTCTAATTCTAAGATAAGTTTATTGTAGTTGTTACATAACTCTACTATTAGTTTTTAAACTAAAGAGAAAAATTTAGAAGTAAAAAACAAAGCTCACTAATTATTTCGTGCTTATATTTCTTAATATTTCTATACTTACGTTTTACATGTCATTTATTCACTAGTCGGTGTTAATATACTGTTCTAGAAATTATTATACGTTGAAGTATGTAATATTTAAGAGATATTTCAAATCTTTTTCGTGAAATAGGAAGGTTTCCTTCTTCCCTCGAGATGTTTCGAACTGTGAACATGTTTTTAAGGTGCAATAGTGCCCCGAGTTGGAGATTCAGATTTCGATTTGATAATACTAGAAGTAATTCCATATACTTTTAATTGAATTAAGATTTGTTTGATATAGTTTAGGAAATTTCTTTTGAAGGGAAATCTCGTTTTATGAAATCAAGGCTTCAATTTTAAATATTTTTTTTTTATATTTAAAATCAATGGGCATTACCACAGTGTAGAAGCTTTACTTACGAGTATAAACATGAAATTGAAGAAAATCGGTTGGTTAAAGGTACAAATATAATTATAGAAAGGAATCGCTTTAGATTTATATATATATATATATATATATAAAGAGAGAGTCTATATTTTCTAATAAATATTCTCTATAAAAAATAATTATTGTAAACATCGCTTTTTGAAAATCCGGACAGTTGAAAAAAAAACGGCCAGACATGTGTTTGACATCACAAAAAAAAAGAAAGATATAACCACACTTTGAAGTAAAAATATAAATCTGAGTTGAGTTTATGAAAATGTTTAAAACACAAAATTTCGCGGGGAAAAATTTCAAATGAATTTTGAATTCTTATGAATTACTCTATCAGTAAATTAGTTTCTAATACACACGTATGTGCAAAAATTAGAAAACATATAAGACAATATTTAGCGGTAATAATTAACACAACGCACTAATCTTTTTTTAAAAATTGGAATGGAACTAAAAAAAGTTGTTACACCTATAATTTTAATAGGACCCAAGAGCTAGATTTCTTTTAGCACCTCGTCTTATTACCCATTTGGGTTATACGTACTTACGCTAATGTGTATTGGTAGAGTGATTGTGAGATGAAATGAAGGACCTACAGTTTAACGTGGGATCTGAACCACCGTGGAGGCCTGGCATTCCACACATTAATAAATTGTGATTAATGCACGTCTTGTCAGAGGTGAAGGAATAGTTTGGCAATCAGATATGTTCCGGGACCTAGGATTGAACCTCGGACCTCCAGCACAGAAGTCTGACACCTTACCCCTAGACCACCAGGTCAGCCTATTTATTTGACGATTTTGATTTAAAAAATTATAACACCATTGTAATTAATCCAACTTATCTTATTTGGCAAAACTCCCAAGAACATAAATTCTCTTACTACTTGCTCGGGTTATACGCTTATGTACTAATTACACTAATGGTTTGGATAATTAGGAAGGTTTAATTGAGATGAAGTGCACCAGGATTTTCGTGGAAGAAGAGTGGATAACCAATTAGGTAAAATCCCCCTTATTGCACCGGACGGGTAACAAACCCGTGTCTCCCCATTTTGGGCAGTAGAGTCCAACATGAAAGTAGCGCACTAGACTACGCGGCCACCGGAGCCGGTCATAAACTCATTCAATCTCAACCAATTCAAAGCAGGAATAATCTACTCCTAAATACCGAACTATATTAATATGTAACCAATACCTACTTTGAAATATTAAAAGGTTTACACAGCATAAGCTTTTTACTTTTTATTTGGAAATATATTTAATGGCAAAGACGACATTAATAATTTAAAAATTGAATTATTTTTAATTGGTCAGAAATCGTGGGCTATGTTTTATTTCATTCTTTTTTTTATGTTACAAACACGAAGAATTACTTAAAGTAAATTACAGTTAAAAAAAGAAGTGAACCTTAATTTGAGAAATATTTTCAAGGTATAAAAGTTGGGCTACTACCTTTGAGTGTACCATATCAAGCAAATGTATTAAGTGTGTAATTTATACTCTTATCTCTGAAATTCCCTCCGACCCTCTTCGCTCATGTGGCTGGAATGTTTTTTAAGGTGCAGGGGTGTCCATAACCATACAAGTTGTCAAATATTTGTATCCAACACACGTAGGACATAATTTAAATAGGAAGTATAAATATGTTCTGTGGTCTGGTGGCCAAGAGTTCCTGGCTACAGATCCAAAGATCCCGGGTTCATTACCCGGTGTTTCCAAAATTTATCTAGTGAAACAATGGGTCTGGAACGGGGTGGGGATGGGGGTTGATAAGGAAAGGAGGGTGGATAGAGGGACAGGTTGAAGAGGTGGGAGACGGGGAGGTGGAATGTTGCTAGCAAATACTCAGGCAACCTTAAAATTATTTTAATTAATTTATTGATGGAAAAAAGTTGAATAATGAACATAAAGAGTCTACAAATTCTCGTATGAATTTGTTTCTTTACTGCTATTACTTCTCCAGATACCCTGAACAGGTAATTAGATGCGGTGCTAGAAAAAAAACTACTACTTCTTGTAATAATAATAATAATAATGAAATTTAAAAAATTCCAAATTGGAACATTTTCCGTTTCACAACTTTTGCAAAGGCATTTCACCCTCTTCGGTGGCCGCATGGTCTATCGCGCTAATATCGTGTTAGACTAGACTGCCGATGTCAGGGAGATGATCCAGGTTCTAAGCTAGGTCGGGTGTACTGAGGGTGGTTTTCTAAAATGGTTTTTACTAAATGGTTTTCCACTCTCTATTGATATTGATGTATTTAACGTGGACTTTCTGAACCGAAAGATATCAGCACAGGGGAATTTCTATTAACGAGAGTGAAAGGGCCTACCAATTTTGCCAGGAAAGGTATTTTCACATACCTTCCAGGGTTATTCTACATGCCACAATAACATCGGATCGACGGTCTTACTTACCCTCCGAAGGAAGTTGTGCTACGGAATTGAATCACTCAAGAAAATCCACTGACCCCGGCAAGATTCGAACCTACGAAAATAGGGGGAGGATTCTCTACTCTCCCTCCATGCATATGCGTGTACACCTCCTCTAAATACATATATGGCCTGCTTAATCCCTATAACCGTTAGCACGATTATTTGGCCTACATGATCGTACTACCTGAACGGGGATAAAACGCTGTGCTAAAACAAATAAATTTATTATAGGCATTTTAATTATCTATCAAAAGTGACAGCTTCAGATCACATAGATTGACGTATGAATATATAAAAATTATTTTGATAGATTTTGTAACTTTCAAAAAAGCCTTCCTTTCTAAATTGGACTGTAGTTTTTCCTGCGCTTACTAAATGTATTTAAATAATTTGATTTTATCTATAAAAACCAAACAAAAAACTCATCTCAAAATACCTGTTTAGTCGAATAATCAAAGGCATCACTTAAAATAGACTTAACTACCGATGACGGGAAGATTGGGTGTTCAAATCCCCGTTGGGTGCAATGAGGGTGGTTAATACTAAATGGTATCCGACTCTCTATTCTCGCTAATGCTGATATAATTCCTCCAAGCTATACTTTCCTCATCCTTAGTTCACCAGCATAATTTTAACACACGCGTACCGGTACAACCCGGTGTGGTGCTAAAAAAACGAAAAAAAAAGTTAAATATTTTAGTTTACCTATAGTACAAAGGTGGTCAATCTTTTCTCTCCGAGGGCCACATGTGACGAAAATATAAATTTCTTAAATACTGTACTTCATTTTCACACAAAAATAAGTTTATTAGTCATATAACTAGCGTAATTACCGTACATACATGCTTATGGTTGTACACATGTTACATTATAAACGAGCTTGTTCATTTGTTCATATGTTCAAAAAAACACACTGATTATGTATTTAATTTGTCATTTTTGTTAGTAAAAATCACCAAAGTTTTAAATTTGTGTGATGGCCGCACGAATAGTCGTCGCAGGCCATAATTTTCCCACGGCTGTTGTGGCAAATAATATACATTATTCTGTGTATCTTGCATCACTTTCGAAAGAGACATTTTACCTCGGAGGAGAGTGTACATATAAAAAATGAATGACGTCTAACAAAATGTAGCATTCAAGAGTTGAGAGCTATATTAAAAATGTATGTCTTTCTCCATCTGTCTTGATGCATATCATAACGTTCCCAAGTCGGTTGAAATTTCAACTAATGATATGACATTTTACATATACTATATATATATATATATATATATATATATATAAACAGCTAGAGTGATTAGGTTACAATAAAACGGAGTAAAAAAACTAGAAACTTTAACGTTATAAATGATACTCGCGTGTAAAGAATAAAGTGGATTTACTTATTATTTATTATAACTGATTTGTTATAACTTATAAGGATGATTCATGACAAGTCGAGTTATTATGGATAATAGACCTGCGACTTAGTACTCTGTGGGAACATACAGTAAATATGTTACTATGTTACAATATCTTGCGTGTAATGGACCTACGGTTTAGGACTCTACATGGACATTCAGTAAATATGTTACTTTATTAGGTGCTATTCTTAAATTAGGTATAAGTTTTTTGAGAAGGGGGCTCAGTATTTTCTTTAGGGGGGGTGGGGTGTTAGAATCACCCTCACTTTAGTACCAATCTTTATTATTAAAATAATAGGCCTATAATTTACAAAATCGCAAAAAAGTACGTAATATAGTGAAGAGGGGTGTGGGGGTAGTTTGGGATGGGGGAGGTGGGCAAAAGATCAGTTGTATCCTGTTTGCGAACAGTCCAGGTTGATAAGAGGACAAAACTCGTCTAAATTGCGAACACACCCATAAATGTTATGTTATGGCCTCCTAAATATCCAATGTCTGGATTGCGAACAAGTTTCACAAGTGAGCCAACGTGTGGTTTTAGTCTTTTCTGTAACTATCAGATACTGTCCGTACTATTGTGTGTCTATTAGGTCTACTTAGTACAATTATTATACTACAAAAGTATTGTACTGTGTAAACCTAATAGTAATACAATAAATAGTATATACAGTTTCTGATAGTTACTAAAGTGACAAAATCTACTCGTTGGCTTGCTTGTAAAACTTCATAACGCAAATATAACGTTCATATATTCATACGTTAATCTACGTGAGAGGAAGCTGTCATTTTTGATGAATAATTTCAATGTCTATATTATTATTATTATTAGCACCGCGTCTTGCTACCCGTTCGGTTTATACGCACTTACGCTAATGTGTGAGGTTAGGGTGATTGTGAGATGAAATGGAGGACCTACAGTTTAACGTGGAATCTGAACCACGGTGGAGGCCTGGCATTCCTCAACATTCACAAGTTGTGATTAATTCAATGTCTATAAAATAATATCAAATATATATATATATAGTAAAATGGTATCAATAATGACCTCAAAAGAATATAATATATTTTTATAATTTCCTTTTACCAGAGTCCTACCTAATGTAGGCCTACTTATTTTTATTGGAGGGGTGGCTTTTGGAAAATACAAACCTAAATTTGGCTGCCAATAGATGGAAATTAACTCATTTATTAGCTGGAATAAATAAACAAGCTATTATATTTGTTAGGAACGGTTATAGTTTCATCTTAGGTATCATATTATTTTAAATTGTCAAATTACACCCTGACACGGGAATTGAGTCCGGGACCTTTTGCTTTAAGTTCGATTCCTGCATCCACATCTGATTTTTCAGTTAATTTTTTAAAATTTATTTTAGGTTTTTATTGTGTATTTTCTGAACCGACTGATTATATCAACATATGACTTATAAAATAACATATAGAACAGACACAACATCCAGCCCCCAGCCGTAAATTCATCCCTATGAAAGAGTAAACCCACATTTAACCAATGATAAATATTTCTGCTCTACCAGGATTCAAACCTAGGACTATTAACTCAGTAAACAAACAAGCTACTGACTGAGCTAAGGTGTTGGAACTTCAATTTAAATAATAAAATCTACTAGGAATTTTTCATCGTTATTGATAATATTTATAAAAAAGTGAAAGGTGCAGATCAAATGAATTGACGTATGAATATATATAAGTATATCTTATAAATTTTCTAGCTAATAAATAAGGGGCTTCCCGAGAAAAGTGGGTTGTCGTTCTCTGTATTTTATGCATGTAGTATCTATTTTGTACACCCTTTGGCGGGTTTGTGAGCACAAAATTAGTCTATTTGTTAAGGACGAGTTTTGTGTGTCTCATTGTAGACAGAGCCAGAAGGTTAAGGCTAGGCTAGCGAGGAAGATTCAATATTCCCCCTTCCTTTTCTCTTCCTGTGGTAGGGTGAACTCCCCTGGGATGAAGAATGAGGGGGAAAGAGTGGGGGAGGGGTAGAAGGTGGGTTGGGATGTATAGGGGAAAAGAGAGACGACTGGAAGAAGGGGTAATTTTACACCCACGACTAAGGGGCAGATATGTCAGCTATTCCACATGGTCTCTAGATACTTTTATTTTTTTTCATTTCAAGTCACATGGCACGTGTGTTTAAAAAAAAAATCTTAACGAAGGATTTGAGGTATGAGGGACTTTCTTCTTTTGGTAATAAAAGTCTTAATGTCGTGTTGGACCGGCTTCGAGAGTTGAATGATCCTTAAGGTGTCCTTCTAGCAATAGATAAGACCACTGGTGACATGGAGCACGGGGTTCAAATCCTGATTGGTTATACTACTACACAAAGGAAACACAAAAAAAAATGTTCTCCAACTGCTTCCGAAACAAAAGCAACATGTTGGGAAACAATGTTTCCGGGAAAATGTTTCCAAATGCGTATTAGGCTTAAGGTTAAGATTGTAGTTTTCCTAAATCTGATAGTTTCATTCCTCTTGACATAGTTGGAGAGTTGTTTATTTGTTTCTACTGGTTTGATTAATGTCTGCATTATGTCTAACACGCACATTGTATGCCGCTCTTTGACTGGGACTTTCGCCGTCAGAAGGAAGAAACCAATAAAACAGAGATAGAGGGGAAAATAAGTCTGTTCAGTTGGTAATGTAACGACCAGGTGGCCGTTATTTACACAAGTGACGGCATTCTTAGAATCTTGTATTTGATTTCGTGCTATTTAGAGTATATTTAAAGACTTTGCCTACTAAGTGAATTCGGAGCTATTTTTGCGATGCGGTTCGCACGAAAGAAAAATACTTATGTATTGATCACACAATTAAGAGCGTGCATTACATACCATTATGTGATACAGACGGCTAGAAATCGTAAATTTACACGAACACTAATGCACGTGAATCAGTTATGATTTAACATTAATGGAGATAAAGAGTTAATAGAAGTTTCTAATACTGAACATTGTTGAAATATTAAATTATATTTTGATGAAAATTGCATTTAACAGGCCGTTTGTGACCTTTTTAGAATGGCTTCCCAGATAAGCATTGAGCACAAATCTTCATTCTATTATAATAGGGACATACTGTAGTTATTAACAAGAAACTTTGTCACTTTATCCCCCATCCTCACCACGGGAAAATTTCGAGTAATCGTTTAAATACGAATTCACTGCACACATTTATGTCATAACGTAGGTCTTTTCTTTTCTCTTTTACTCCCATACCTCGTGCGAGCCGGGAGCCGAGTTGGGATATGATGATAGTGATTTATAAAATATTCTCACACTGTATACAGGTTCCCTATACGTAAATAAAGGTACATTTAATCTAATTTCAACCTTCTTTATTCCTACCTCATTAGTGTAAATAATATGTGGATATCCCTGATGGGTAATAAGAGGTGGAGAATCATTCTATTCTAGAATTTAGAGGCGATATACCTGGTTTTGTGTGGAGGGAGAGTGGGAAACTATTTATGAAAATACACCCTTATTACACCCTGCTAATGTGGGGAATGCCAGGCCTCCACCGTGGTTCGGATTCCACGTTAAACTGTAAGTCCTCCATTTCATATCAAAATCACCCTACCATTACACATTAGTGTAAGTGCGTATAACCCGAACGCGTAGTAAGACGCGGTGCTAATAATAATAATAATAATACACCCTGCCGGAATTGGAACCACAACCTCGTCATGGGCAAACCAGACAAGATGAGCTTGACATTTAATCCACGTGCTCGCCGGCTCGAGTATTACGAGTTTCTAATAAATTATTTGAAAGATCGACACGGTATCCACGAAACAACTTATTCTTGGACCCCCCCCCCCCCCCCCCCCCAC
>CABFOV010000131.1:250305-263208 GCA_902141375.1 Timema poppense
ATATATATATATAAAATGATGAGACGTTTGAGAAAGGAGAGAAAGTTAACAAGCTTCCGGTTCCTACTGAGGGCATTAATGTTTACGTCGATGCGAGTCATTTCCGGGTGCATGGATATACACAATATGTAGTTAGTTTCGAAATACTGTTTTGATTCTTAGCATAGCCGAAAATTTAATCCCATAGTTGTAAAAAATTGCGAAAGTGAGCAGCACCTACAAAGCTTCAGGAGAAACATGGTTTGTATTATCGCATATTACACTATGTAGATGATGAACCAACATCTTCCTCACAATTAAGACCGGAAGATGATGCTTTACCAAAGAAACTATTCGTCAAGGTATTTGTCTGACATTTTCACCAACCTACAAAAACCTGAGAAGGGCTTAGTACAACAGATAAGAAAAATTAATTTTAGAAATTTACTTAATTTTTACTATCATGTTCTACTGATTAATACCTTAAATTTTATACTCATTCATCTAGTTGTTCATTCAACTATATTTAGTTTACTAAATATTGTTATTTAAATTAGTATTACAGATGATCAATGTATTGTTTCATTTTACCAATTTTACTAACATTTTATAAAATACAATTTTTATAATTACTTAAATTGTTGAACCTTATTTCTTATATAACCTTACACATTGCAATTTAATTGTCAATCCCAAATCCACAGGCCTACTATATATAGTTCATGACAAACACATATATATAGCTCATGACAGATATATATATATATATATATATATATATACACACACAAGTCTAAGAAAAATTTCAATTAATTTAATTAGTTATTATTAATAGTATGAACAGACTTGAAAGACCTCCCGTGTATTTTTGATCCTTTATAGGTATCATTAAATTACCATTATATATATCATAGGTATAACCTAAACAGTTGGTAAGACGCGGTGTTTATATATATAAGCACCGCGTCTTACCACCTGTTTAGGTTATACGTATATGTACTAGCTACGCCAGTGGGCTAGGGACGAGAAAGGTTAAATTAAGAGGAAGTGTATCAGCATTTGCATGGAGGGACCATGAAAAACTATCCGTATGCCCCATCAGGATTTGAACCCCGGTCTCCCCGTGATCGGCACTCTAATATAACATAAAAGTGGCATCTTAGAACATGCAGCCACCTTAGCAGATATGACAAATATTCAAAAACTGTTACTACAATGTGGAGTAAATTAAGCGAACCTTATCTATTAAAGAGATATTACATTTATTTCAACCAAAATAATATTTTTTTCAATAAAAATTGAAATTTTTTATTATTACTATTATTAACACCGCGTCTTACTACCCATTTGGGCTATAAGCACTTACGCTAATGTGTAATGGTAGGGTGATTGTGAGATGAAATGGAGGACCTACAGTTTAACGTGGGATCCGAACCATGGTGGAGGCCTGGCATTCCACACATTCACAAGTTGTTATTAATACACGTCTTGTCAAGAGGTGAAGGAAGGGTTTGGTAATCAGATAAATCTGTGCCGGGACCGAGGATTGAACCCCGGACCTCCAGCACATAAGTTTGACACCTTACCCCTAGAACGCCAGATCACTAATAAAAAATAGAAAAAAAAAATGGATCTGGCCACGCGTTTCTTTACATCCCACCTTAGCTCCTATTCTCAAATCGATTAACGATAGAAAAATTTCAATTAATTAATTTTTATTAATAGTATGAACAGACTTGAAAGACCTCCCGTGTATTTTTGATCATTTATAGGTATCATTAAATTACCATTACTTCTTGGGTGTGCTATTTTTCAAAATCTATTGAAATAAGTTGTTGTTTAAAATCAAATCAGGAGAGTTGACCAAAAACAAAGTTGGCCAACTTTACACTCCTTATTTATGTTTGTCTATTATTTAAAAATAGTGAATTATGTTTCACAATTTTTTTTTAGCTCCGCGTTTTACTACCCGTTCAGGTTATACACTTATGCACTAATGGCCCTAATGGTTTTAGGATTAAGAAAGTTACATTTAGATTAAGTGTATCCGCATTTAGCGTGGGGGGAAATGGAATACCATTTTGGAAAAAAAAAACTCACTACATCCGACCAATAATTGAACCTCGATTTCCCCGTCATTGGAAGTCTAATATACTGTGATAGTAGCACCTTAGATCATGCATCCACCTGAGAGGATCACAATTTAATTAAATGGAAAGTAATGTATTAGATACTTACATCCGCTGTTAGTTGAAACATCTAAGAATATATATTTAAGTGAATTAAAATACGAAGTGTAGCTTAATAGTGATTGCACATTTATTGATATTTCTCTCGTAAAATAGTAGCATATAATACTTTCCGTAGAAGAATTACTGATATTGATAAATAATAATTACTATTATTTCCCTCTAAAGAAACTCTGCTATTAATTTTAATGGTCCAGTACCAATTTCATCATTATGGGAACTAAAATAATGAAATGATGCGAAAGGCTTCTCTTCAGCTTAAATTACTTTGAAAACGGGGGCAATTACAATGTGTGTTGAGTGAACGTTTGTTGAACAGATGTTCCCCCCCCCCCCTCCAAACCCTCCTGTCCAAAAGAATGTGTGAGCCTGTATGCCAAAGAGTCGAACTCGTTATCCTTAAACCTCGTGTCTGGTGTCGACATTGCTGAGTCGTGTAGTCTATATGCTCGCAACAAGGGCTGTTTAGTCTGAAACCATCTTCCCCTTGGAGAGTTAGTTCTCCCCTCTCCCTTCAGTATCTTGTACCCTAAAGTCTACCTCCTCACCCTATTTTCTAAGTCAAACCATTTCTTCTCATTTCTTACCAGACATGTCTCATGGAAAACTGAGTCAAGGAACGAATTATCACCCACCCTCTGTGTTTACTTTACGGAAACTGGCTGGTGTGTTGATCCAGCACTTTAGCTCAACCAAAGAGTACACAAAGAAATAAAGAAAACATTTTAAATCCAAAGTCATGTTGAGAGAAGTTCTTTTCATTTACCCACAATGTTCAGGGTTCTTAAAAATATACAAGACATTACATGTAATAAAAAAAAAACTAATTAAATAAAAACTTAAAATCATTTAGTGTGTAGAATTTTCCAAGGAGATAATAACAGATTTCGAACGTGTGGCCACAAAACAATCTGAGACACAAGATGGCGCATACACAAGGTAGGTAATTATTCTTCAATTACCAAAGGCAATGGAGCAAATCATAACAACTGTATAAAAGGTGATCCGCCTCTACAGGATATATAGAGGTCATCCAATGGAAAATTCTTTTACTCTTTTTTTTATTTCAATCAACTTGTATTTTAATTCAAAGTCAAGACATTAATTGAAGCACGTTAGCTATCATTTGAAAAAAAAAAAAAATCTTCCGGAAAGTTCACTGGAACATAGTTCAGTTAAATGAATATTTCCTAATTTACAATCCTGTTGATTACATTTTGGCGAAGAAGATGAATGAGACTTATGTCTGGTCTTAGTATATATTAAGATTGATTGTAATTATACAATAGAAGGATCCTTATAAACATATTAAATATAAATGTTTGCCAACACTGATAATAAGTCACCAAATTTTGTTTCCAAAATGTATCATAATTGACACCAACTGTAAAGAGTGCTTACTATAATTATAACATTGGATTCGCGTGTGTTAGTATAAATATAGATCTAGAATATTTTTGAGCTGACGGAAATGCTATCCCTATACAAGTCTGGCCATAAGCTACTATGCATTGTAATGCTGCTTTATTTGGAGGATTTAATGTTAAAAGATTTTCTAATTATTATATAAATCCAGTTCACTTGGCCATAGACGTTTAATATAACCATTTTAGAACCAACTTTGACCAGATTGTCCAACTTTGATTTATATATAATAATATCTTGATTTCAATTTGTTTAACTCCCTGTGATAAACGAGCCAATATTTTTAGCATTTAGTCTTACTACACTTTTGTATTGTACGCTTAGCTTATGTACTAATTATTATTATTATTATTATTATTATTATTATTATTATTATTATTAAGAATCAAGAAGGATGAGTTTAGAGGATTTGTACTCACATTTGCGTGTAGGTATAGTGGAAAAAAATAAGATAAAACCACCCTTAGTACACCCGACCAGGATTGAACCCTAACCTCTCTGTCATCGGCAGTCTAGTCTAATGTGGCCATCAAAGTGGGTGGGTGTGATTGTTGCAAAATAAACTATAGTGTTTAAAATTTAATTACATACTCTCTAGAGAAAACTGTAAATAAGGATTCACTAAAAAACTAAAAGCAATATTACTTTTTTCCTTTAGCTCAATAAAGCCCAAAAGCCTAGTTACAAACCTTGACCATTACTAGGATAGTTTTCCCATGTTCCAAAAACAAAGAGAAAACTTTTCGAGATAGTTTCAAAATATGTTTTAGTTATGCACTTCTAGTGAACTCCGAATCTTTTGTAGTCCAAAAGTTTTCTCACAATGAGAAGAAGTAATTCATGAAAGATACCACAAACATGATTTTAACCATACACAATAAGAGTATCAGAAGCTCAAAGCCTCAAAGCTCTCAACTCTAAACGAGAACAAATTCAATATTTCAAAATTAAATCAATATTAACAGATAATCTGTGATTTTAATATAAATCTCGGGATTATGGCACAATAGATGAGTAATTGTAGAAACCCTGTAAAATCGGGACTTTGCTATAACTCTGATGACTATTCCTGGCAGATCACTTTGAAACATCCTAAATTAGGAACAATACCAACTATTTGGGATGTATGACAACCCTAAGGATAAATGAAGGGATGATATAGAACCAGACATAATTCACGAACAAGTCCACTTGGACCGTTTCTTCTCGGAAACCTTCTAATTTCTCCCCGCGCCCGGTTCTACCTTCAAGAAACGAGTGAGTGAGCCAAGAATACCAGCAACCAACACCCTCCAGGCTGCTGCTGCATATTAAATGAGCTCCTACAACAAACGATGGAAGAGGGGAGGGAGGAGAGTGGTCGTCTTGCTCCTGTAGCCCCATCTTGCTACAGAGAAGAGCAGTTTGTTCACAACTCCTTACTAGAATTACTCACAGAGAGATGTCCAGGAATGTGGCAGAACTTGTTAGGGACTTCATCATTCGGTGAGTTGGTAACGCAGCTTGCTCAGATCTTGGATGTGGCGACATATTTAGACAACTCAATATGGGCAAGGGCTGCCATATGTTTTGTGTGTGTGTGTGTGTGTGTGTGTGTGTGTGTGTGTGTGTGTGTGTGAGAGAGAGAGAGAGAGAGAGAGAGAGCAAGGCCAAGGAATGTACAAATCAGGACACCTCCCTGACTTTTGATTATCAAGATGTGATTAAAATAAAAGAATTTCAGGAAATTTGTAGATGTGTTCCATTTGTGGATAGTTGGAAGGATTCAAAACTGGAAGAAATGTATTTAAAAAAAAGGGCAAATTAGTTGAATATCTTTAGTAAAATCTATGGACTATATATTATCCGAATGCGGCATTAAAGTAATGTTTCTTAAGATCATTTCTAGGAAAATTATCAAACAAATTATGAAAATAAAAGTTTTGATGTATTTTTTTAATCATCGCGTCTCATTACCTATTCAAGTTATACTAATATGTACTAACTACTCTAATGAGCTAGCGATGAGGAAAGTTGAATTTAGAGGTAATCTACCCACATTTGCATGGAGGGAAAGTGAAAAACCATTTCGGAAAAATCACCCTCAGTACAAACGAATCCCGATCTCTTTGTCATCAGTAGTGTAGTCTAACACAAGAGTGACGTCTTGGACCATGCAGCCACCGAAGCAGGACATAGAGATTTTTAATGGCACATAATCTGAAATGCACAGTATCAGAACAACTCCAAATTTTTGTGATAATTAACGGCCCTTTCACGAGTACTCGTGCAAGTTATAATTTAATTGAGTGTTGAGTGAAGAGCTGATTGTAGTCAAACATTTCTGATAAAGTTACGATTTTGAAGACGTACATATTAGAGTAATAGATTATTATTACTATTAGCACCACGTCCTACTACCCGTTCATGTTATACGCACTTACGCTAACGTGTAATGGTAGGATGATTGTGAGATTAAATAGAGGACCTACAGTTTAACGTGGAATCCGAACTACGGTGGAGACCTGGCATTCCCCACATTCACAAGTTGTGATTAATACACGTCTTGTCAGAGATGAAGGAAGGGTTTGGCAAGCAGATAAATCTGTGCCGGGACCGAGGATTGAACCCCGGACCCCCAGTACAGAAGTCCAACACCCTATCCCTAGACCGCCAGGTCACCTAGAGTAATATAGATAAATGACAACACGAGAGGAGCTTAAACCAACAACCTTCAATTTAAAACGTCAATATTCTTCCAACAGTCTAAGCAATTGGGACGTTATCGGCATGTCCAAGTAAAGGGTCCTGATTCATTACTCTATCTCGACCAAATCATATTCAATATACCGTTTATAATGTTTATAAGAGCCTTTAAAAAAAAAGGAATATGGTAATTTAATATGTTATAGCATCAAAGAGAAAATATTAATATAATTTAAAAAAAGGTGTCCTACATTAATACTAAGCTAAGATAGCAGGAAGTATCGCTAATACATGAATGTATTGCCTTGGTCATTGACGAGTTTTTTCTAAAAGAAATGCTACTCGTTTGGGTTGTACGCATAATATATACATATTATGATAAGGTTGTAAGGATAAAGATGATATAAATTAGAGGAAATTATCTGACATATATCTTATTGAGAGTACCATAATAAAATCTGGATGTAGAGTTCATTGTTTAACATTTAACTTTTTCAGAAAAAGCTCTCCACTACATTACAGCTGAAGTTCACAAACGATTAAACTGCATTCTGTAGTTCACGAATGACTGAACTGCAGCATGTAATTCACGAACGATTAAACTGCATTCTGTAGTTCACGAATGACTGAACTGCAGTATGTAATTCACGAACGATTAAACTGCATTCTGTAGTTCACGAATGACTGAACTGCAGTATGTAATTCACGAACGATTAAACTGCAGTCTGTAGTTCACGAATGTCTGAACTGCAGTATGTAATTCACGAACGACTAAACTGCATTCTGTAGTTCACGAATGACTGAACTGCAGTATGTAATTCACGAACGATTTAACTGCATTGTGTAGTTCACGAATGACTGAACTGCAGTATGTAATTCACGAACGTTTAAACTGCATTCTGTAGTTCACGAATGACTGAACTGCAGTATGTAATTCACGAATGATTAAACTGCATTCTGTAGTTCACGAATGACTGAACTGCAGTATGTAATTCACGAACGATTAAACTGCATTCTGTAGTTCACGAATGACTGAACTGCAGTATGTAATTCACGAACTATTAAACTACAGTCTGTAGTTCACGAACGATTGAATTGCAGTCTATAGTTCACAAACAACTGAACTGCAGTACGAATTTCAAAAACTATTGAACTGCAGTCTGTAGTTCACAAACGAATAAACTGCAGTCTGTAGTTCATGAACGACTGAACTGCAGTCTGTAGTTCACGAACGATTGATCTGCAGGATATAGCTCACGAAAGACTGAAATGCAGGCTGCAGTTCATGAACGACTGGTCTGCAGGCTATAGCTCACAAAAGACTGAAATGCAGGCTGCAGTTCACGAGTGACTTATTTTCAGGCTGTAGCTCACGAAAGACTGAAATGAAGGCTGAGTTCATGAACTAGTGAACTGCAGACTATAGTTCGCAAGCGACTGATCTGCAGGCTGTAGCTCATGAAAAACTCAAATGCAAGCTGTTAGTTCATGACCTAGTGAACTGCAGACTATAGTTCGCAAACGATTAAACTACACGCTGTAGTTAACGAACGACTGAACAACCAGATTTAATTCACGACCTACTGAAGTCCAGGCTTAAGTTCACGAACATTCAGCTTAAAAGTTGTAGTTCAAGAACGACTGCACTACAAGCTGTGGTTTAAAAACTATTGAACTGTATGAATAAACTAATCATTTGACTGAACTAGATAACTTTGAACTATTCCCAACTGTATACAGTTCCACTCTAGTCACGGGCTCTATAGGAAACTTTCTCACTAAGTGTTTTGTTTTGTTTTGTTCTCTGCTGATTGGCGGGTTTACTATCACAAGCGAGTCATCGTTCAGCCATTACTGGATCAGTGAGCTTGTCCAAAAGTGACGCAACCTGGGGTGAAGCACGTGCATGTGTACAGAGTGGTGAAAAATGTGTCTAATAAGCAAGATATGCTCAGTAATCAGAGGAACATTCTATCCACTCATCACCCTTCATACCAGCTAAGCCTTTTGCCTATCAGTTTATCACCCGTCGTTGCCTACTTGAAGATCGCGAAGCTATATGTTGGTTGCATTTTATCTTGACGTAACCTAAGCACTCTAAGGGCGGTCTTTATGAATGCTTAGAAGACCGATAGTTTGGTCCCAAGCCCACAATCGCTCCACATTTTAAACTATGATAACGCAAGTAAATCCACCCTAGTGTCAACTTAGCATCCACTTATTCAAGTTCTTTAATACAGCACTAAACCCGCCTCGGTGGCGTAGTTGGCTAACGCGCTAGTCGTGTTGAACTCGACCGCCGAGGACGGGGATATCGAGGTTCGAATCTCGGACGGGTGAACTAGGAGTGGTTTTTCCTAAATGGTTTTCCACTCTCCCTCCACGCAAATGCGGGTTCACTTCCTCTAATTCGACCTTCACAATTCCTATTCCATTAGCGTAATTAGTACTTTAAGCGTATAACCCGAACGGGTAGTAAGACGCGGTGCTTATATTATTATTATTATTATTATAACAGCACTAAGCACTATCACACTTAGATGCCAATGTACGAAATAGAAAGAGAGGGAAGTGAAGCCTCTCTTTTACCTACTAATAACACTTTGTTTCCGTTTTGTAGAATTTTCAATTATTTATTCCTGGAATAAATATAAGCTATTTTAAAAGTAAAAGATGCAATAAAAATAGTAAAAGTTTAATTTCTCCTCGGGATGTTGAGGTGTGATGTAGCTGACTGAACTGAAATGAACTGAAGAAAATATCAGTGTTTTTGAAGTTTTTATAGCAAAACATTTTTGGTCTAAGTAAATCAAATATTTATCCAGTAGGAACATATGAGTTTAATTTTCTTCCCATAAAGATATCAACAGGTTGAATAACTAACTGTCAACGGCGTCCTGGAATTTCATAAAAACTTTTTTCTTCCCTTAACAAGGTTTTTAGATAATGCCACCATGCTCATGACAGATATTCAACCACTGATGATATCTCCATGTGAAGAAAAGTAGACTACATGTTTGTACTGGAGCAATATTGTATTTATATAGACCAAAAATGTGTTTCTATAAAAATCGGAAAAACACTTGCCTTTTATAGCATTTCCCAAACTCCCAAATTAATGCCAGAAATATCAAATGAGTTATTTATGCTTTTTAGTGAGGAATTCTCCATCTATCCATTCTCCTGGATAGCTCAGTGATTAGAGCATTAGCGTACTAAACCAAAGGTCCAGGGCTCAATTCCCGTGTCCAAGTGTCATTTTTAAATTTTCAGAACAATCAAAATTGTTAATCTCTAATTGCTTATATTTGTTTGGATTTATTATTTGCTAGAAAATCTGGTAGTCCTTTGGAATAATTTCTTGGAAAGTTTCATATTGAAAACTTACCAGAAAAATCTCATATCCAGTGTGTGTAGGTATACAACGACAGATGAAAAGCGGAGAGTGCAAGGAATTAAGGATTTTTTTTTATTTATATTAAACGGTATTTAAATGCTTAAATAAGCGCTTAGGTAGTATTGGTGGGGTCTTAGAGACGAACTATTATTTGTTGGGATAAAGCCGTTATCATTTAACCAATAAATTACGTCAGAATGTTGGTGAGTACTTACTGTAGAGTTAGCTTTGTTCTTAATATTGTTATTATTAAATACCAATTAACGACGATGCCTACTTTGGGATTTTGGCTCGCATCAATATACGAAATAGAAAGAGAGGGAAGAAAATGAGTTCACTCTATGAGGCCTCTAATTTACCTACCGATAGTACTTACACTCTTCCACTGACGAGTATAAACACCTATTCTACTATTTGCTCTTGGACAACATTGTCTTGCATTTCTAGATTACCTGCTTTCTGGTTTCATATTCTAAATAGACATTTGCTTCTTAGGACTTCCTTAACCTACATCCTGGCAGGAGGACTGCTACAGGACATTTTCGTGCTGTGGATGATTTTAAAAAAAATCGGTACGGTGAACCACACAGATTTTCTCTCGCCTTCATCTTAAAATAATATTTGTGAAATAAAATAATATTTCTGTACATTCAGTGTTTTATCTTTAAAACTCAGCGAATAAAATGTTTATCATATATTGACATGAGAAATACTATCTAGATTTACCGTAACGTCATAGGTAGGCAGCATCCTTAAGCCTCGTTCTTACATAACCCCCCCTCAAACTTATTCTTGTACATCACCCTTAAGGTTTACCTAAAAAATGCCCCATTAAATAAAAAAAACTCAGGTATATTGGTTTTAAAATTAATTTGAAGATTCTAAACAATATTTTATGACTGAAGATCTTTGTTACTGTTTCACAAACAGCCTTATTTTCACTTAAGGTGAAGGATGCACAAATTTGTGTAAAAGATATACGAATAAAGAGTATGTAGAATATGTGGATACAAAGGAAGGGGTAGGTCATGTAAGACATGGCTTGATGTTGTAGATGAATGTGTGAAGAAGAGACACATTAAGAGATGTAGAAATAAAAGAGCATGTATGACTCGATGTATGAATGTTGTTGAAGCGAAGGATGCATTCTAGGATAGAGAAGTGTGGAGAAAGCTAGTGGGGATAGATTAATTACGGAGTTATTGTTTTTCAACTATTTGCACAGTTTCTTGCCTACCACATAAGGGAACGGCGTGATTAGGTATGTATTTATGTCTGAGTAACTTCCAATGTGTTAAGTGTCGCGCAAACAATGAAATAAAGTGTGTGTATGAAAGTATGGGTGACATAAATGTGAAGGCATTAAAGGAAGCTACGGACAATTTAATTTGGGTGTATTTACCAGTTGCTGGGTTGAACACCATGTGAGTGTTGTGTGTGTGTGTGTGTGTGTGTGTGTGAGCCATTGTAAATATTAGGTACACACACATGGGAATCAGGAATTACGGTCAATGCACTACACTTAATAGAGGAAGTTGGGTAGGGTGCTACTGTATTTTTTTAAATGGACATCATTAAAGGTTTTGATGATGGTCACATAAATGCTAATGAATTGTTCATAAGGAAAAAATTTAATCAACTATATTATACAAATATATTAATAAATCAATAATAAATCGTATTTAAATATTAATAAACTATTAGTAATAATAATAATATCATCTTTATTTTGTGAAGTTAAGGCCAGTGCCTTTTCTTACCCTTAACTACGTATCAGGCCCTAATATTGCATGCAACCCGTTTCTGTGGCCGTATGGTCTAACGCTCTACTCTTGCAGTAAACTAATACTGCTGATGACAAGGAGATCGAGCTTCGAATCTCGGTCGGATGTAATGATAGTGTTTTTTTCCGAAATTATTTTCTACTCTCCTTCCACACAAATTTGAGTACACTTCCTATAAATATAACGTCCATAATCCTTAAACCATTAGAGTAATTAGTATATACCCGAGGTAGTAAGACGTGGTGCGAAAAAAAAAGTTATCATGCTAAAGTCAGCTTTTAATATTTCAAAATTTATTCGGTTGATAACAATATTTATCCTAAAACTTTTTTTTTGTGTTCAACATTAAATCCATTCTAATTTATTATTAGTGTTTTTATAGGTATTACAGTGGAACCTCGTCCATCCGGTCTAACAGGGACCGGGTGTTTCCGGTTTAACGAAAATCTAGATAACTCAAAAATTATAGTTAAAATGCATTAAAACCACGTATGTTACTACACTCACCATTTATTTTCACCCTAACAAATTATAGATCACTTGAATCATGCTTATGAAAATAACATTTCTTTTCAGATTAACGAGTTATTATTTTTATTATTATTATTATTATTATTAGCATGGCGTCTTATAGGAGGGTGATTGTGAGATGAAATGGAGGACCTACAGTTTAACGTGGGATCCGAACCACGGTGGAAGCCTGGCATTCCACACATTCACAAACTGTGATTAATACACGATTAACGAGTTGCCACTGTAAATTTATCCGTGAAAAGGGACGGTTGGTGATCAAATTACTCGCCATATGAATTTATAAGAAATTGTTTAACTGTTAACCGCCAACAATGGTTCCTTAGTATCAGAGTGTAGGGCACACAAGAAAAAGACAGTTTTTTTGCTGGCTTTTTTTTTTACATCAAAACCTCAATTTGGCCTTCAGTACAGATATAAGAGGTGAATTTTGTTCACATGGTAACCTCAACATTTCTTCAATATCTGTAAAAGGTGTCCTGAAATTTAATGAAATTTTTTTTTCCTATTAATTTAAAAAGTTTATCATCAAATGCTAATATGCTAATGATAGATATTCAACACCTGTTGATATAACTATGTGAAGAAAATTAAACTCTATGTTTGTACTGAAGAAATATTTTAGCAATATATATATATATATAGCAAAAATAATGGTCTTTTCTTTCGTCCCCTACATCCCCACCTTAATAAGACTATTGTTACCGTCCCAATAGTTGTTGCCTGTTTAAAAAACGAACAATGGTGCCGTTTGTGATCTGAGACGACAACGTCACCAATATTTTTAATGGCTTTTGTTACTTTCCCTTCGTCCCGTAATGACGTGAGGCCAATGGGGGGGGGGGGGGGGGGG
>CABFOV010000131.1:263391-276020 GCA_902141375.1 Timema poppense
GGGGGGGGAGAGATACAACCGTGAGGTACGACAGATAGGAAAATAGTTACTACGAGGGAGAGAAAATGTGGTTGAAGATTGAGGTGAAAGAAAAGAAGTGAAAAGTGTGCGCGGATGAGAAGGTGGAATAGGAATGGTGGAAGGGGGGATTAGGATTCGCAAAATAAGAAATTCGATTTGAAAGAAGGAAATTTGAATTATTCATGTTGTGGTTCGACTTAGTGCCTGGCTTAAACATGTGCTTTGTGTACTTTGAGATGAAGGAGTGGAAGGGAAGCAGCAGTTGAGTTTACAGGGGCTTAGGGTGGAATGGTTTTGTGTGTGTGTATGTGTGTGTGAGGGAAGTTGGAGGGAAGGAAGGTGGGGGAATCTTCAGGATTAGAGGGAGAAAAAACACATTTGAAAATAACTTGAGATAAGTAATTTTTAGGAAAACCTTAGTCAAAGGAATTTTTTTCGCAATAAAAGAATGTGAAAAAAGATGTTCAATAATCAATTCCACTAAGTAAAAACAGAAGAGTATATATATATATCTCTCTGGGACACTCGAACTCTATGATATTTGAGATATTCCAGATTCGTAAAAATCTTGAAAAAGTATATCGAATACAATTATGAAAACCTTGACTTCAAATAACAATTTAATCGATCGGTAAAAGGAATTATATAGTCTTATTTAGTTGTAAGAATAACAAAAACCAACCCGCCTCGGTGGCGTAGTTGGCTAACGCGCGAGTCGTGTTGAGCTCGACCGCCGAGGACGGTGATATCGAGGTTCGAATCTCGGTCGGGTGAACTGGGGGGGGTGGGTTTTGCTAAATGGTTTTCCACTCTACCTCCAAGCAAATGCGGGTTCACTTCCTCTAATTCAACCTTTCCAAATCCCAATCCATTAGAGTAATTAGAACTTAAAGCGTATAACCCGAACGGGTAGTAAGACGCGGTGCTAAATATTTATTATTATTAAAAAAAACACTCACAAAAAAAGAACAAAATTTTATTTTTATTATTAATTAACAGAGGCCTACATTACATGACGTAATCGACATGACAAACCAAATATTATTTTTCATTTGCATTAAACGTTAAATAACTCTTTATAAGTTATATTTTAAATATTTTCCTTTGAATTAAAATTGGAGTTTGACCCATATATAGTTAACTACTAATCACACGATTTATTAACTAACTTAAATCTAGAATAGACACAACACCCAGTCCCAGACCGTTAATTCATCACTATGAAAAGAGACACATTTTACAAATGGTACATTTTCCGTCCATTCCAAGAATTGAAACCAGGCCAATATGCAAACACGCTACCGACTAAACTTAACTGCCGGACAAGCGAAGGTAATGCCATAAAAGAATCAAAGAAGTTGGTCGAAAGAGAGGATGCGAATGATTAAAGACCTTTAAAAAAATATATATATATAAAGAAATCCTATATCCACAAATCCTGCTCTAGCTTGATAAAAAATAATTAAAAAAATTCCCGCTTCGTACAGTATTACCAAGGTGAAATGTTAATTAAGCGTATTTAAAATTCTCTACCTTTAGAAGAATTGACAAACCGCCAAGCGACAAAGTGTAGGTAGGTAAGGAAGAACACTGTGTGCTCTGATACAAAAAACCGGGTTCACTAATTATGCACACAAGATCCTTGCTCTCTGGTGTTGTTTTTTAAGGTGTTTTTTTATGGTAAGGGTGCTCATTAGCAGTAAAAGACGAAGCCAGAGGTCCCCGAAGTGAGTTTGTGGGATCCATCTTAATAGCGATACGGGCTCTTTGGGTGGGAACGTGGGTAAGGGGGAGGGGGGGGGGGAGGGNGTTTTGGGGGGGGGGGGGGGGGGGGGGGGGGGGGGGGGGGGAGGGCGAAAAAAAATTAAAGTGGCTGAGCCGGTGTACACCTCGTTTTAACGACGTTAACTACTTGGTGAACGCGAAGCTATTTTAAGAAGCGGGTTACATCTTAAGGGTCTAGAATAGTCGAGTAGAAATTCATAAACTCCAAAAAACAAGTGGGACTTTGAGCGTTACCGGGTGGTGGTGTCCGTCAGGAAGAGGATAAACAGGGGAGGAGGAAAATACAAATGACGATACAGCTTGTGTGGTGACCTCTCTTTTAAATGAAATCATTCAATTCACAAAGATCCATTCTACGTACTTATGGCAGTTAACCTTCGTTTCCCAGGCATTTAGCTCTTAATGATCATGAATTTTTGAACTTTTCAAAGTGAAGAATTTCCAACCGCACGCGGCTGTATCCATCCCGGCGTCCTTGTTTCAGATCCTGACTGGGTTAATATACGGCCTTAATGTGCTGAATTCAAGTGCGTCAGTTCATATATCAGCTCCATATTGTCGCTTCAGTACGGCTCTCACTAAAACTCATAAATCCTGCTTAAAGTTAGCATGAAATATATAATATGCTTCAAATTTCAAATTGTTAACTTCGATTACAAGTCTACATATGTATAAGGTCATATAAAATAGTTTTATGTTCATTACAGTAAACAGCACAGCTCATGTACTGTTCAAGGGCTTGTCGATATTTAACCTAAGCACATCTGATTAGCTCTAGTTACCTAAGCAGCTCCTTAACTTGATTCACATGAGCACATTAGGCGCTATCACATTTAGACGCCAATGTACGAAATAGAAGGATAGAGAAGAAAATTAGTAATCACCTTGTTAGGCTTCTTGTTTATCTACTTCCTCTCTTCCAAAGACGAGTATAAACACTCACTATACTTTTTGCGCCTGAATAGCATTTATTCGCATTTAAAGATAACCCTTTTTTTTTAAAAAAACTAAATCCCGGAAGGAAGACTCCTAAAGGACATTTCCCTGAATAAACACAATAACCTAAGTTGATGATTAAAAAAACTTATATATAAAAAAAAAGTTACCTCAAGATTAAAAAAAAAGTTACAATGTAAGAAATTATTTCACGTATTTGTATGTCAAATCATGTGATCCTCGGCTGTATAATATTTTGATAAATGCTGTCAAAGAATATCAATTTTGGTCAATTTTTTTTTGTATTTGTGTGTTTTCTAAAAAGCTCTTTTTATGAAACGGACTGTAGACTACGTAGATTGGGAATTTACCCGAATTTACGTGTAGGAATAATGCAAAGCCATTTAGGAGAAAATACTCTCGGTACACCTGTCTGGGGTTTAAACCCCATCACTGGCATTCACAGTTTACTGCTAGAGTGCTACCAGAAGTGTAGGAACGTATATTCCATTCACCGTGGGAATTGACTTCTGAAAGGCCTTTTTCCCTACCATAAATGTACTATATAGTAGGATATTGGTAGGAAAAAAGACCTTTAAGAGAGTAATTCCTACCGTGAATGGAGTATAGGTTAATGTCAATATTTTTACAACTTTTGTATAATTTTTTATTTTTTTTGCTAAAATATATAAAATATTTCTCAAGTAGGAAAATAAAATGTAATTGTCTTCACATGGTAACCCCAACAGTCTTTGATTATTTGTAAAGAGTGTCTTGGAATTTAATGACAACTTTTTCTCTTAATTTAGGGAAATTGCCCAGCTGTAATGTCACGGCAAGCAAAAATAGGGTTTCCCATGTTAATGAATTTACGTTCTTATCCAGCTGGTTTTAAAGATATAACATTGAAACAAACACCATAAATTCTTAAAGACTTCTAAAAATATTCCTACATATTCAAGCCAAATTATTATTTTTATCGTGAAGATTTTGTAGATTTTTTTTATATAAATCCTCAACAACTTAGGCTATTTGGCTTAGTCACGAAAATGTCCTGTAGGAATATTCCTGCCAAGATGTGAATTAAAAAAGTCCGTGAAAGCAGATGTCTATTTATTACGAAACAAAACAAGATTTTTATTAGAAAAAATCTATGTTTTCAAGCTGCAAATATCATAAGTGACTATGTAAACTCGTCTTAGGAATAGGGGAACTCTTATCAGTAGATAAACAAAAGGCCTCGCAGGGTGAACTGCTTATTTTCTTTATTCTCTTTCTATCTCGTACATTGGTGTCTTAAGTGTGATAGCGCTTAAAGTGCTTAGGTGCCTCAAGTTAAGATCATAAACGCTTAGCATAATAGCTTCGAAATCTCCAAGTAGGTGACATCGTTAGAAAGTATTTTTCATTTAATGCCGTGTTCATGAGGTATTCAAGAATTTACCGCGAGTTCCTCACACTCACACCTTAAACTGTCTGGGTCATAATCAACTACTCCATGACTTGCTAGATCAACATCATAAAACGACAGGAGGAGGAAATGACAGGACCTAGAAATGATACGACGGTTTGATTGCGACTGCGCTGGACTTGGCAACGATTGTGGTCGGAGTAGGAATGGGAACTGATGATTGAAATTGGAAACCCCAAGTTTAAGAGACCATCTCATGGCCGATTAACCGGGGAATTAGATACAACATTACGATCGAACTAGAGAACTTATCGTAGGTTGAGGTTTCCTTCATTCTTCGTTTGGTAACAGTGAAATTGGAATAGTTTAAATGGTTTTTTTATTCTTCTTAAACTTATTTTACAATTTTGTTGTTGAATATTTTTAAAAAATAACAAAACAGTCCTGCTTGTCTCAATTCCACGTTTTTAAATAAATATAATGTGATGCGAAGCCTGGTTCAAGCTGTATTACCTACCTAAGTTAGATGTTATCCGTGGGGTGAGACGGGCTCATTTTTTTTTGCGGTAAACATTAAAAGAATTTTACCATAAATATAATTAATTTATATTGATACTGTCATTCAAATGTGACAGATGCATGTTTTATGACCTAACCAAACATTCAGATTTAGCATTATTTTTTCAGATATAGTCACTCCTAACGTGTTCTCATGATCAGAAAACTAAAAAAATGGCGAACATGGGGGGTGGGGTTGTGGGCACGTTCCTCCCAATTATTTGCACTAAATATGACACCCTTAACACCGTTTAAAAAACAATGAAGTGTTTTAATTAAATAAGTGACAATTAATTTTCAAAGCAATATACAATAGAATCCTAATTACTTGACCTTAATGGGACTGACCGGTGGTCGGATAACTGAAATATCGGATAATACAGAAACAGGGGTGAAGGGAGGGACTTTGGAGATGGCAGCGGGTGAAAAACAAATACAAATTAAATGGAAGAGCACAATATATATATATATATATCAAATAAGTCTTATTGCTAATTATTCTACAAGCAATGCAATATATCACAAAACTATTATTTTATTCAAGAATGCATGCGCACACTCTCAGAAAGTGTAAATAACATGTCATAAGAATATGTCGGATAAAACGGAATGTCAGACAGCCGAAGATCAGATGAACGGGAATTTTTGTCATGATGATGATGATGATGATGATAATAATAATAATAATAATAATAATAGCAACAACAACAGAACTGGCCCCATAGTGTAGTGGCCAGTGCACCTGGTTACTAGTCTAGCAGTCCTGGGTTCAATTCCCGGCTGGTACCTTGAGTAATTTTGCCTTAAGGGGAATTATCCCAACGGTCACCAGGGTTTGGTAAATTAGGTTTAAGCTAGGTTTAAGATTCCCAATGACCCACACCTGCATAATAATCATCATCTCATTACGGGTTCATCGTGTAGACAACCTCCCATGGTGTACCCTGGGCAACGTTCTGTGCCCCCAGAGCGACTAATAATCTAAATATTAGGCGCATGAACTGGATGTTAATATCCTTCCCAGTCATTTATGCCATACGATAAAAAAAGAAAAATAATATAATTAAAGCCATTATCATTTTATTTGGTACATTACTTTTATATTCTTATTTAATATGAAAATGGGTTAATTATGCCCAATGGCGCACGTAGTAGTAAAGAGAAATGGGGGAGGGGGAAGGAAAGTAAAGGGAGGCGTTTAATCACACTACCAATCTCTACTCCACCTCCAAATCCTCCCCAAGTAAGCTTGTAAATAATTTCAATGAAAGCTTTAGAAAAAGGATTTTAAATATATCTGGCTTACGACTTTCAAAAGGAATACCGTTAAAAGTGTCCCAATAAATTCCGTATAAGAAAGTACCAGTTTATAACCTCTTTGATATATTATTTGCGAGACAAAGATATAAACTAAAAATACCTATACGTTAACATACACATAGGTACACATCGGTACTTTTGATAAATTTCAATTTTCTTTTTATTATATTTTAAACATTAATGATTACGTTTGTTATTTTATTTATAATTTAATACTAATTAAATTATCATAAAAAAATTTAAATACACCGTGTGAATATAATTAAAGACAAATAGTATTTAGCACCTAATAATATACACTTTGTTTGGATATCGTATGTTTTTAAATATAGTTTACTAGACATATTTATACATACATACCTAATTACGCCGTTCCCTTACGGGATAGACAAGAAACTGTGACTATGCCCCAAAATTTACAATTTTGTACTTAATCCATCCTAGCTAGCTTAATCCACACTTCCCTAACCTTGAATACTCCCTTTGCTTAAACAAAATCCATACACAGAGTGATATATGCTGTTTTATTCTTAAAATTCTTATTGTTTCTCTTTTTCACACATTCATCTATAACATTTAGTCACGCCATATATAATATATATTTACATAAAAATGTATATGTGTACTAAATCTCAAAATAAAAATTTGTTAAAGTAAATTCTCTTTAAAAAATAAAATTTAGTTAAAAAATCCTTAATATATTTTTTGATTGGATTTAATTTATAGTAAATTTCTGAGTTCACAACTAATTTTGTCATCCCCCTAACCCCCTTATAATTAGGAGCTAGCAACGCCCAATTCAACAAATATACTCGTAATACACCGGTCGTTAAAGAAAACGTAAACCATATTTATGCAAGTTCTAGTTCTGTTTGGTCATTAGTGAAAATTAATGTGTTTACTTTTGAAGACACGTGTCTATTTACCACCCATTTGATTCAGAGAAAGTTTTTAAAACAGTTTGTATGTGTTTGGTTTGGTGGTCCCTGTATAATAAATACCCTTTACTCCTTAGTCCCGAGTCACAAAAGCTTGAAATATTCAGCAGTAATGACCATCAGTCTTCCGTCTCTGACCTTACCCCTGAATTTATTGACTATAGAGTTCTGAAGAGACGTAGAGCGTCCCTTATAGGCCTACACTTCATTTTCAAATCGTTTTGGAGTCACAGAAAGAAAGAACGCCAGAATGAAAGACAGACAAATGAAACATTGATTACATCGATTACTGACAAGAGTTTTTGTGTGTATTTTTTGAAGTCCTTTGAGATAGTAAATGATGGATGTTTACAGAATGTATGGTACAGTCACTTACTTATAAAATAGACTTCAGGATAACGTGTGACGAAGAGTGGCACATCCTCTATGCCCAAATACCACAAGAATTTTAAAAATATTTTTTTACGTTTAATACAATTTTTTTTAGTGCTTAACATCTTACTACCCATCCTAGCTATTGGCACATTTACACTAATGTGGTAGGGATAAGGATGGTAGAATATAAACGTGCTCCACGTCTTACTACCCATCCTAGCTAGTGACATATCTACACTAACGGGGTAGTTCTGAGTAAGTTATTCTATATTATAAATGTAACAGAATTTGTGTATTTGGGAGGAGAAAATAATTTAGGAAGGAAAAAAACACCCTCAGTATACCCAGTCAGGATTTGAGCACCAACCTCTACCTCACCCCGAAACCAGACCAGGTAAGGTGGACGCCTTAGCTCACGTATCCACTGATGTGGATGATAAGAGCTAGTAACAACTTTATCCTAAACGTAAGGATCAGGATAGTTTAGATGGAATGAGCCCACATCTCAAGTACACTTGAAAAGGAATTCAAACCAGGATATTCTGATTCAAAGTTAAGGCGGTGATTGAGTACAATGCGCGCCTTGGACTACTTGGCCACCGTCAAGGCCATTTTAACGTGGATGAGAGGCTAGGCGTCCCACAAATATTCTATGTTTCTAGTCATCGAGTGTGGGACTATGTGTATACCGATTGAGATTAGATGAAACTATTATTAATTATTACATTTACCAAAACATTTTATAAGTTCATACGTCAGGATATGTGATATGCAGCTATCACAATCGACAGATGTTATTAATATCTTTAAAATAATATATCAATGACTAATATCAATAATGATATAAGGGTTTGAATTCCGGTTGGGTCTACTGAGGTAAGTTTTTTCCTAAATAGTTTCCCAGTATCCTTCCCCGCAAATGCGGTTATGTTACCTCTAATATGCACCTTTCCTCATCCCTATCCCAGTAACTATCATATATGCGTATAACCTGAACAGTAAGTAAGACGTGGGGATTTCAAAAATATGTTTATCATTGATGGTGCAAAAAAATAGATTTGTATTGTTTAAAAATTTATTCCTATAAAAATCTTTCTTGAGAATCAGATTTTAAAATAAAGTTTTTCACTGGAAGGGTATTTTTTTTAACCTCTTTATATTTATTTTAATTTTATTTGAGGTATTTAACATGCACTTTCTGAACAGACCGTTTAGAACTAGTTAAAGATGGGTTTTTTTAGCACTGCGTCTTACTAACCGTTTGGGCTACACGCTTATGTACTAAGTATTCTAATGGTTTAGGGATTAGGTAGGTATATTTAGAAGAAATGTACCCGTTTTTGAGTTGAAGGAGAGTGGAAAAACTTTTTTTGGGAAAAAACCTCAATACACCTGACTAAGATTCGAGCCTCAATCTCCCTGTCGTAGGCTGTCTAGTATACTGCGAGAGAAGCACCTTAAACCATGCGTCCACCGAAGCGGGTAAGATTGAGATTGGGTTGCATACTGTTGTTAGTGCGGCAGGAGACTTTTAAATTACTAATTCCATAGGGTAAGTGTATACAAAAACCTTTCTAAGCTAGCAGCACCCTTGTAAATAAGATTAGAATCTTGTGGCACCCTTGTAAAGGAGATTAGAATCTCGTGGCACCTTTGTAAATAAGATTAGAATCTTGTGGCACCCTTGTAAATAAGATTAGAATCTTGTGGCACCCTTGTAAAGGAGATTATAATCTCGTGGCACCTTTGTAAAGAAGATTAGAATCTCGCGGCACACTTGTTGAGGAGATTAGAATCTCGTGGCACCCTTGTAAAGCAGATTAAAATCTCGTGGCACTCTTGTAAAAGAAATTATAATCTCGTGGCATCCTTGTAAAGCAGATTAGATTCTCGTGGCGCCCTTGTAAAGCAGATTAGAATCTCGTGGCACTCTTGTAAAGGAGTATATAATATCGTGGCACCCTTGTAAAGGAGATTAGAATCTCGTGGCACCTTTGTAAATGAGATTAGAATCTCATGGCAGCCTTGTAAAGTAGATTATAATCTCGTGACACCCTTATAAAGGAGACTAGAATCTCGTGGCACCTTTGTAAAACAGATTAGACTCTAGTGGCACCTTTGTATGAGATTTCGTATAAGTTTCCATCTTTCCCATTAAAATTTTTTTTTTCAAAGTATAATATATCAAAGTAGCAGATTAAACAATTAACAGTGTTTTAATTTTGTACCTATTTAAAATCAAAACAAATATTTGTACCCACTGAGCTAATCAATTTAAAATATAAATAATAAAAACTATGAGTGAAATACATAAATACAGTAATAGAATAAAATAGCTTAGGAAATCAATAAACTAGCACACTAACCAACCACAATGTGAGAACACTAAAAATTATTAGTATCACTAAAAATGAATAATATGGAGTCATCAAAAGTATCCATGGTTTTCATAAGGTTCCTCAAAGGGATTTTTGAAATTAGATATCTAACCCTTAAATTAAGAGTAGTTTATTGAAGGAAAAAAAATCGATTTTTCTCAAAATCCCCTCTAAATGTGTTTAATAAACTTCGTATCCAGGCAGTGTAAACACTACAAACAAAATTGTAGCGTTCATTTACCCATAACAATAACTTTCAGGGTACCTTAAATAAGTAGAAATTTTCTATTTTGATTATATCTTCGCAACCATTTGAAATTCGGAATAAACTAAATTAGTAAAAAAAAAAAACATTAATATTAAAAATTAAAATATTTTGTTTTATATATTATTTACCAAACCCTTCCTTCACCTATGGCAAGACATCTTGTGAATGTGGGGAATGCCAGGCCTCCACCGTGGTTCGGATCCCACGTTAAACTGTAGGTCCTCCATTTCATCTCACAATCACCCTACCATTACACATTAGCGTAAGTGCGTATAACCCGAACGGGTGGTATTAATAATAATAATCCTATTTTTATACTATACAATGTATATGTATATAAATACATGCATTATACATAATAAATATGTATGCGAAAAAGGTTCTTTTACCAACGGATCGGAAATACTTCAACACTTCATATGCAGAAGCTGTTTCCGGTCGGTTGTGTGTTCTGGAGTTTTAATCGGATGGATCTCTTCTTGCAATATCATTGGATGTTGTCCATACCAAATGCTGTGCATCATTAATAAACAGAAGGGCTAGTTAAAGTACAGGAATTGCGCATTATATGCTGTGTATTACGCATAGGCTGTAGATGCTACAATTGAAAGTGACGAAGTTTAAATATGTATGTGTTAAGAATTATTAAAGTCTCTATTGTTTCAACTCCTTGGCTTCGACGTTAGCTCGTCTGTCTTCTGAACTCAGGGGCCATTCCTGGCATGGCGTTAAAAATCTATTATTGATTATATTATGGTTTCCTGTTTTAAAGTGTTAAATGGATAGCTGGCGAAATTGGTGTTGTGTTGGTTTTGGAGTTAAATTAGTTTGTAAGTCGTATGTTGATATAATAAGTCAGTTCAGAAAGTGATAGGTAAATATCCTTTTTTTCCACATGTTATTTATCATGGTAGGTCTCCTTAAATCCGCCTGCAAGAGAATGCGGGTGCACTTCCTATAAATACATTCATTTCTACATCATAAACTATGCAGATAACTCTTTTATTAAAACGTATGAATTATAAGAAAATATAATTTTAATTTGTGTACATATTGTGTAACATTTAAGTCTACGCCAAGGTTGTTGGACATCAGAACTAAAATGATGAAGAAATCTACTAAGGCATTAACGAGTTTGTTCAAAGCTTATGCTATATATCAAGTTTGATCAGAATCGGCCAACAAAAATAAACCACTCTTAAATATTCCATCAACTTTTGAAGTCTTTGCTGGTCATTTCATAAAAGTGTATCAAATGGAACTAACTTCTAGGAGCACGTGAACATTACTCCGACTAGATTAACAATTCAGTTACCCGCTTCAGTGGCCGCTTGTTCTAAGGCGCTACTCTCACAATATGCTAGATCGCCAATGACGGTGAGATCATGGCTCTATCCCAATCGGGTGTACTGAGGGTGTTTTTTCCTAAATGGTTTCCCACGTTCTATCCACGCAAATGATGGAGCACTTTCTCTAAATTCAACCTTCCTCATTCTTAATCTACTAGCGTAACTAGTATATACGTATATAATTCGAGTAGGTAATAATATGCGGTGGTTTGAAAAAAATATTCAGCTGTCCGACACCTTAGTTCAGTCGGTATCATGTCAGTATTCTGAGTTAAGGGTCCCAGGTTCGAATCCTATAATGGCCAAAAAAATTATCGTCGGTGAAATGTGGGGTTCCCCTTTCACAGTGATGAATTAACGACAAGGGGATGGATGTTGTGTCTCTTCTAGATTTAAGTTAATCTGTCGTGTACTGATACAATCTGTCGGTTCTGAACTTGCACCCTAAATACCTTGAATAAATAAATAAAATGAAAAACTATTCAGTTAAATTTTTGATGGGCAAATAAAACACTACAAAAATTTTAATTCTAAATACATCTGGCTACACCTGAAAAACAAAAGTTTCTCCAGTATTGATGGAGTTTATAAGATAAAGCAAAGTTCAGATTATTGCTATTAGTTATCAGTGATTTGGAATGTGACACTTTTACACTGATGTATCGCTTTAATATGAAAATATTTTTTATTATATTTTATGCACTGCACCTTACCAGCCGTCCGGAATATCTTCATATTACATTAATAGGAGGGGATGAGTAAGGTATAATTGGGAGGCAATGTACCCGCATCTGCGTGGAATATGAATAGAAACCATTTAGGAAAATTCCCCTTCAAAACACCCGATTTGTATTCAATCCATGATCTTCCCAACTTTTACAATCTAGTCTAGTTTGAGCGTGTGATACCTTTAACCAGATCGGCTTATTTTTTTTGTAAAAATGTCATCTAAGATTAACGTGTTTGTTCTTAAATGTTTTGTGATTATATTATTTATTATTATTATTATTTAACACCGCGTCTTACTACCCATTCGGGTTATAAGCTTTAAGTACTAATTACGCTAATGGATTAGGAATTGGGAAGGTTGAATTAGAGGAAGTGAACCCTCATTTGCGTGGAGGGAGAGTGGAAAACCATTTAGGAAAAACAACCCCCAGTTCACCCGACCGAGATTCGAACCTCGATCTCCCCGTCCTCGGCAGTCGAGCTCAAAACGACTAGCGCGTTAGCCAACTACGCCAACGAGGCGGGTTTTTGCATTATATATCACAAAGAAATTATACCAAT
>CABFOV010000131.1:276274-291992 GCA_902141375.1 Timema poppense
CCCAATAAGAAAAATTTACGTTCCACCGCAGAGAATTTCTCTTTCATCCCAAAATAAGCCGGTGTGCCCATACTTCACACGGGAACCAATAAGAAGCCTTGTTCTATTTTTAATTTCTAAACTAACCAAACAAAAAAAGTAGCCAAATCTTAAATTATCTTTAAATAAGAATATTTTATTAGCTTGAATTATTTGACGAAAGCTGTAAAATAGGCAGGTTGACTAATACATAATGTCAAATGAGGGATATAATCTAAAAAGGTGCTAGCTTTGCCTAAAAGCGATACTTAGAAAAGTAACTAAAAATTTTTTTTTAAAAAAAGAGCATCACAGTTCAACAAACAGCATAAATTAAATTATGAACTGTTATAGATACATGTTGGTCCTTGCAATTACCTGCCATATTCTATTTTATACCAAGCAATGCCTTATTTTTCAAAGAGAATGTGAAATTTCGAGTCCTTTATTATTTGGAAACAGTTTTTAAATTTTCATTTATTTTCTGATTGTCTGGGTGTTCGTTGTAATTCTATTTGTAAATATAAAATTTTTTTAATTAATAAAAAAGTGTTTTATTGTATAATCATTGACACATACCCTAAATCCTCCCCACTTTATTCACTACCCCTGTTTTAAAATTAAAACTCTTCTGGTTATTGGGGGCTGTCTCCCAAAATTTAAGTAGATATTTCCATTTTTGACCTTACAAAAAGTGTTCTATTATATTAGGTTTGGATAGAGACGTTAATTAAAAATTATTAAGGTTTGTGAAACAAAATAATAAAGACTGTTACAGAAACATTGAAAAAATAGGAACATCTCGGTCCATCAAAAACATAAGAATAAATCTCAATATTCAAAGAGCTCCTTTATACATACTGTATAATTGTCTGTAGGTTAGAAACTATGAATTTTACAAAACTATATTTCAAACAAAAGATTTCCATTTTTAATAGCTCCTACAACTTTACAATGATATGTTATCTTGATTATAAAATGGTTGCGGGGATATGATCAAAAGTGGAAATTTCTGTGTGGGGAAAATGAAAATAGCCATTTTGGTTTTTAATGTTAAACAGTGCCTGGATACAAAATGTAATCAAAATCTTTAGAACAGATTTTGATCAATTCGATTCTTACTCATCTTTTTCATTCAGTCAACACCCTTTATATTTAGGGTTAGATATCTAATTCCGAAAACCCCTCGAAAACCCTATATAAAGTTTTTGGCCAAATCGATAACATGGGTTCGGCTCTAACCCGAGATACAGACACACATAGACAGAGAAACAGACAGACAGACATCGCGAAGACAATTTTTCAGTTTCAGTGGATCATGCAACGTCGACATATTTGATCAAACCGTTGTGTGTGTGTTTTTTTTTACGATCAATACTTCTTTCTCCGAGAGGTCGGTAGAATTCAATAACACATAAGTGAGGTTGGTAACCTAGGTAATTTACAGTGAATTTATGTTAGTAGTCTAAGTTGGAGGTCAAATTGACTCGTCTACTTTCCTTTGAGTCCTTAATAATATGAAAAGCTATTTATGGAATTCTTCATCAATACCCATACAAACTTTAATGTTATTATATTCTTAAATATATTTCATTATTTAAACGAGCTTATAACTAAGTTTACAAAGGTTTTTTTTTTCCATCTAAAACTAACATTTAGCAAATATTAACTTTCCGATGTACAAACAATCAAAGATCAGACATGAATCCTTCCCCAACAAGAGTTTCTGACAAATCAGTCCAGCGAGACCCATCAAGTTCTTTAAGATCTTTTGATATATATACCCATCATATATATATATATCAAAAGATCTTAAAGAACTTGATGGGTTTCGCTGTACTGATTTGTCAGAAACTCTCTCTCTTTCTTTCTCTCTCTCTCTCTCTCTCTCTCTCTCTCTCTATATATATATATATAAGCACCAACGTTTTTTATTGCTCCTAAAGATGTACTGTACCTTTCATTGTACTAAATTTGGTTATAAGTCCAGTTGCGCCTCGTAGCTAAAATTAGTGGTGGTGTTGCTCCAGAAAATGTTTAGCCTTTGTTTTAAAATTGTGTAAAAGGAAAAAAAAACATGTATAAAAAGAAAATGTATTCAGGAAACTTGATAAAATCTTAACAAAAAAAACTTTTTACTTATTTTAACTTAAATTGTTACAGTTCAACCTTGATCTATTCATTTAAAAATAAAATCCATTCTTCTTGTTTTAATTTGCGCTAAAAGTTCAATAATTTTCTCCTTGATCCCTGGATGAAAATTGAGGAAATTTTTCTCCATTGAAAGTACTGCAAGCGCATTTAGTCTTTCTGTTAAATAAAAGAACAAAAAAAAAAAATTAAGCATATATAATAGCTGGAAGCAGAAAAATAATCTAATTCTACACTCTTCTACACTTTACCATGTTAATATGTTACACGGTTTTTAAGCACAACAAACGTTGAGTAAAAAAAACTTCCTTCCACCATCACGCCAGAGCTGGAACTGCGAGAGCAACAGTGCTTTCTCTGCCTGACAGTCCCACCTCCTTACCCCCCTCCTATGTGCGCATGCGCACAACAGTCAAACACAACGTCGCTGGCACTGTGAAGCGCACAGTTCCATACAAAGTTTTTTGTATCTTTTTCATAAACTGAGGGATGTTTACTTAAGTACTGACATTAAGTTTAAGGAATATATATTTTACTACAAAAATAAAGAAAGAATTCAAGATAAAAGAACTCGTTATAATAAATGGTATCGATAATATCAAGTGGAAAAAGGGGGTGCTGTAGTTCTGAAGTGCCTATACACGAGACGCCACTGGTTATAACATAGTTTCTACAGTGATTAACCCAAACCATCTTCCTCCTTGAGTGGACAAACTTTCCGACGTCACTGAGCGTCTACGTTTGAAACAAGACAAGCTTATTCCTCCCCCGTCTAGCTTTCATACAGTGAGTTGTCAAGTCACACAGTAGGAAATGTCTGGTTAGTCCTCACTAATCTTCTCCGGACAAACGGTTCAGACCGACTATTACACATCAAAGCTACTCCTTCATCAAGTGCTCGGTTGGAAGATTGGCTTAAAGTGAAAACAACAGGAGGAAAGTAACGACTTAACCGAGTGGAGGAAATGAAGTGTAAAGACAAAATAGGGAAGCTGGAAAAAGCTATATTGATTTTGGGAAACAGTTCAAGTGTATTTTTTATTGTATCTCAGTAGGGATACTCCATTATTGGGCTTGAATTGATTCTTTGGTCGATGTACGTATAATAAAAGACTGCGTTGATTATAATCTAAATATAAATAGGCAAATATTAAATAAAGTTGTGGGATTTAGCGCATAAAATGTGTACATTTTCAGATTATGCTATAATTCAAGCAACTGGTGACAGCCAATCTGTAATATATTATTGTAGTATCAATAATTTTGATATTGTAAATAAATCTTATATTCCATTATTGTTAATAGCTTATATAACAAGCTTTGTTACAAATGATGGCGAATTATTATATTCATTATTTATTATATAATAATATACTAATTTGTGACCCAGGATTTCCAACATTGGTTTTGAAATGTTACAAGTTGCTTAAAAAAAATTCATAATAAGATACGATTTTTCTATATTTATGTTTTCTTTCGAATCAATTTTTTTGAATTAGTCATGGAAAGAATCGATTCGTGAATCAGTTTGAAATCTTTTAACCTATATAAAACATTGATTAATTAACAGGGTTTAAAGTAATCGATCTTCGTAAAATTTTTATCCCAAGATCGAGCATCTCTGATGTGTCATTTGAGTACAGATGAATCAGAGAAAGCATGTATCGGTATCCCTTAGTCCAAAAAAAATTTCCTCTGCATTTGCCCTTGAAAATTAATTGTTTTATATATTTGTATATGAGAAGACACTTGAAAAGAGAATAAGAAATAAAATTAAGGAAGGTGAAGAAAGGAACTGCATGTATTTAGGGAACTGAAGTATACAATAGATTTGGTCCTTGCCATACGACAGCTGATGGAAAGAAGGTATGAATTTGGGAAGGACTTGGTAATGGTATTTATGGATGTGGATAATTCATATGATAGCGTGGATAGAAATTATGTTTGGAAAGTGATGGAGGAGGCCGAAGGGGAAAGAGGAATTGTAATGAGAGGGAAAAGCATGTATGAGAAAAAGAGAAGATGGAGAGTGGAAGGATGGAGTGGCTCCAAATAAAAAAAAATAGAGTAAAGCAGGGGAGTGCTCTTTCAGCATTACTTTTTATAATGGTAATGAAAATGGTCATGAATAAGGTGGCAGGAAAACAAGGGGAGGAAAGAATGAAAGCCATGATGTCTTCTGATGACTTGATGGTATGGGGAGAGAAGGAAGAAGAAGTACAGGAACGGAATGAGGAAACAAAATAATTTGGAATGAAATTTATCATGGTAAAGTGTGAATTAATGATAATTATAACTAAGAGGAAGGCCTAATAAAGCTATAAAGTTGACTGTAGTAGAGCTGAGAAAAGTACAGAATGTAAAATGTATTGGAAACATGATTGAGGCAAAAGGTGGAAGTAGAGAGGATCTAATGAGAAGAAGACAGCAGGAGGGGTTGTTCTATTGGTGTGAAAAGGCCTGCAATGGAGAAGAGAGGTGCCCTTGAAGTGTAAGGAATTGTCATACAGGGCGTACTTTGTAGCCATTGTCCTAAATGCAGCAGAAACATGGACAGTGAATGTAAGAAAGACTAGGAAAGTGAAGGACATGAGAATGAAGTTTGTGTGGAGCATGTTATCTTGTCACGAGGAGAAACAAGATTAAGAATGAAGTTATCTGGAAAAGAGTTGTGGCGAAGGGAGTACATGAAATAGTAGATGAGGCAAGACTGAGGATGTTGGAGTACATGAGATAGTAGATGAAGCAGGACTGAGATTGTATAGACAGGTAATGAGGATGTTGGAGTACATGAGATAGTAGATGAAGCAAGACTGAGATTGTATGGACAGGTAATGAGGAAGGAGAAGGTAGAGGATGTCACAGAAAATTATGGAAATGAAGTATGTAGGGAAAATACCGCAAATAAGGCCAAGTAAGAGATGGGAGAGGCAGATAACAGAGAGTTTACAAATGAGAGGCGAAGAGTAGAAGCAATTAAAGGAGGAAGAATGGTGGAAGGATAAAGAAAGATGGAGGTATTTTACTAATCTGACCCAGTCAAAGGTTGGAAACAGTTGTTGATTATGATGATAAATAATAATTGTTGTTCACCTGTAACAATAGTCGGAATATTTGATGATCTTGTTTTAAATGACAATGTGGAACAAAGGAACTAGTCCATTTTACATAGCTTTTTAAAAAAAAAAAAAAATGCAGCTAATATTGATATTATTTACCAGGTTATTATTATTATTTTATAGGCAATAGTATTATATTTCATAATGTTTAGCAGAAGATCACGTGACTTGACAAATGAATACATGAAAGTAGCTCTAGTAACTTTTCTAGCTGTTGGATAGGGCTCTTCCTATGAAAATCGTGCTGTACATCACTACTTATTGATTCCAAATATATGTTTGTGTATGCGTGTCCAAAAATACCTCTTTTGATTAAATATTAATTACTCTTGCATACACACTATTATATAGGTTTTAATGCCACACAAATACCTTTATTTAATTTGGTAATAAGTTGCAAGCCAGGAGATGTGAAATTTAAACGTAGTGGGTGACTTTTTTTTCTTAATAACTTTCACTTATTTCTCACAGCTTAAATAAGGTTTATAATACTATTAGACCTGAGTTTTTTAAATTATATGTTATGATATATAGCAAGGACTCATATTTATTTTGCGTATTGTGTGTGAAATCGTTATAGAACAGTTTGAATGATATTTATAGAATACGCTAGTTATATAATAATTATAGATAATTATTATTATTTATAGAATATTAAGTTGTTTCATTCTTGATTTTAAAAGGCGAAATTAAGATCGTTTCAAAATGTTCCTCCCAAAACATGGCGTTTATAGATATAATTATTATGATTTTTTTTTTCAATTTCTCTCTACTCAAGAGCCAATGGATTATCTGGGTTGAATTCATATCTGTCTTAAAATTGTCTAAATCTGAATATAGTTCAATGAAAATAATCATAAGAAGGTTTGATTTAAAATAACATAAATATCTGTATTCAATCTAAGTCCATCCCATCGTGTTTTGTACATTCAGTTTACCCTGAAAAATAAAGTGGTCTTACCTTGGCATATCTCATAAGCTTCACCTTATTCAGAGATTCAAGTGCTGAGGTTTCTAGTGGCCTAGTAAAAAACAGTAGCTAAAAGTGACCAAAAATATGTGTATTTATTTGTAAAAATAAAATTAGTCGCTAATATAATAGACCAATTAAGATCCATGTTTATATTACATTTTTTTAAAAGTTTGCAAAATAAACCCGTTTTATATTTTAGGCATTTATAAATGTACATCCATTACTGTTTCCAGCCTGTGGCCTGTCGTTGCTTCATAAGGCCTTTATAAATCAAATATTAAAATTATTAGATACTTTTTATGTTTTCAAAACTCCTTTTGAAAGTTGTTTGCTTCATACAGTTATATTTTTCTCTCTTTTTTTAGGTCTACTTGGTAAACACTAGTCTAAAAAAAATTTTTTTTGCAAAACTTTATGTAACAATTATCTTTAATAATGCTTCTGTAAACAATTTATTTGCAGTTTTACTTTTTTATGCTTCCTAAATTTATCACTTCTGGTTTAGTTCATCTTGTGTCCAGATATATTTCTTCCCTTCATTATTAAAAAAAAAATCTCCTTTTAATTTTAAAGCGTTCATTTAATTTCCTCTTTTTAGTATTTATTTTCTTCCAGGTAAATATGATGGCTTCTCTATGCACATTGTATGTATCTATAATAATTTATCAATTAATTTATAACGAACATTACTTTATTATGAAAGTCCTTGGAAAAAAAACTGAAATTGAAAAATATAATTTGTAATTTGTAATAAATAGGGACCAAACGCGAATTTTCTTGAAAGTTGTACCTACCTATTAGTGATTTGCAGAAATACAGTGATTCTTTCATCTATGCATAGTGGAACCATCCGAGGTAAGCTTGCTTACCTTCCAGGACGTTGCCTACCTGTGACGTCACAGCAGGTAAAGATAGGAGATCCCATGTTACCGAATTTACGTTTCATTCAGCGAGTTTTAAAGACATAACGTTGAAACCAAACTATACATTCTAGAATAATTCTGAAAATAGTCTTTACAGGGTCACAACATTATTTTTATTTTGAAGTAGTTTTTTTTGCTAACGTATTTTATATAAAATCCTCTACGAATTAGGCTATTTGGCTTGGCCACGAAAATGTCATGTAGAAATTTTCCTGCCAGGATGCAGATTTAAAAAGTCCGTGGAAACATATGTCTATCTAGAATAGAAAACAAAAAAAGGTGGTTTTTAAAAGAAAGTCAATGTTTTCAAGGTGCAAACGGTATAGTGACAGTGTAAACTCGTCAGTGGAAGAGGGTAAGGGTTATCCCAAGATAAACAAGAGGCCTCGCAGAGTGAACGGCTCATTTTATTCCCCCGAATCGCAAATTAACTTTAAAATCTACAAGTAGGCAACTTCGTTCAGGGTGAAGGAAAGGTACAATGTCAAAACCAAACTCTGAACTTCATGAGACCAAAAAGCGTATATTTGAACATGGAGTTTTCATAAAACTATGTCTTTATCTCCCAACTCCTAGGGCTTTTTTTCAGTAAAATTATTCTGGCATTAGAAAAATGTCAGAGAGAAATTCTACTGAATTTGATGCTTGGTAATTAAAAGTAAAAACTTCATTATTTGTTTGTTGAAAAAACACTCAAATTTAGATAGTAGGATTTATACATCCTCAGATGTTAGTTGGATTATCATGTAAATTTGTATACCTCTTCTCATTGATAAATTTCAAACTAATGGATGAACTTCTAATAGATTTAATAGACATATTAAATCACTTTTGAGACATTTCCGGTGTGTTTAAAGCCAGCGCAGGTAGCAATTTGGGGTTAATATTTTAAAGGAAGAATCAAAGATCGGTTTCTCTATTCTGAATAAATAGAGGTACCTGGTAAATACAGTTGATTTCTCATCCATTTAAAATACTATCATGCGTTAATCACGTGCCACTGGAGACTATACAAGTAAAATATATTTCTGCTGGACTAGTTGAGGAGAAATTCTTTAATTTCAGAAACCAAGTGGATTTATAATGCCTTAGGGAGGAGCTGTGTGAAATCAGGAGAACAAAGAGGGGAGAGGGAAAGTACAAATGGCAATGCAATGTGTTGTGGCACCATATTCAATTACATCATTCTATTGACAACGATACATTCTACGCTCCTATAAAAGTTACCTTTCGTTTACCGGGAATTTGGTTCTTTTAATGATCAACCAAAATATGAAGGTTTTTTGACTATTCAGATTGGAAGATTTCAGCTTTCAAACTATGTTTTTAAGTCTATATATTAAGGGTAGGGTCATATAAAATAGTTTTGTATTAATTACAGTAAACATCAAACTCATTCACTGCTACAAGGTTGTATCACTATATAACCTAAGCGCAAAATCTGATTGCAAAATCTCAGATACCAAGGCAGCTAAATGGGTTTATCAATACATCCTGATGCCTGATCGGGAGATGGAGCGAGTGGAGACAAGTATACTTACTACCCATTCCTTTATCAATGAGTACGATCATCACAAATAAAATAAAATAAACTTTTGTAGAGTTCATTGAGCTCAGTCAACTCAAATATACCCCAAGCAGACAAAGCAGAAAAGTTAATGTGCGTTTCGATATCAATACTTACTGATATCGATACTTTTTAATGAGTACAGTATCGATACTTTTCTTTCCATACCACATCCCAACATTTTAGTAAAAACCACCTTCAGTACACCTTCGAGCCCTGAACTCCACGTCATCAGCAATCCGGTATATTGCAAGAACCACGACTCTAGACCATTGTGACAAACTGTATATGCCGGGCAGATGTTTCTTTTAAACGGTGTTTAGGCCATAGACGTCCCAATATGTTTGGAAATGTTTTATTTACTGGCGGAGGAAGGAAAGGGGATGTAGCAGATGGGTCGGTTTCCCTATTACGCCAGCAGCGATGTCAAGACAAACATTTGATTGTTTATTAGAGCAGACATAGCTTGGGCATGCTTCCATTTGTAGACATCGACCTTTATTATCTTGGACCAAGTTATAAAACAAACATTTAACATTAATGGTGCACTTTTAATGATTTTTTTTTATAATGTACAGTACGTTTACCTAACTTGGTTTCACTGTGGCACAGCTCAAGGTGCGGCCGAAGGGAGCGCGAGTAATTTTACAGTTTTTATAGCGTTACATATTTTTGACCAAAATAAATCAAATATTAAATTTTATCCAGTAGCAACATAGAGCTTAGTTTTCTGTACATGGTAATATCAACAGATATTGAATATCTATCAAGGTTGTCCTGGAATTTTGTCAATTTTTTTTTATCTTTATTAAAAAAATTTGACAAAATTCCAGGACACCCTTGATAGATATTCAAGATCTGTTGATATCACCATGTGAAGAAAACTAAACTCTATGTTGCTACTGGATAAATATTTGAATTATTTTAGCCAAAAAATTTATATTATATAAAAACTGTACAAATACTTGCACTCTCTTCTACCGTACCTTAAAGATAGAGGCACAATGTAAACCGTCAAGGTAAAACTGATACGATTCATTGTAAGCGACAAAAAATGAAATTTTCATTGCTTTAAAAAGATAACAGGATAATATACAATAACACATCGTTATGAATAATGTATTTTAGACGTATTTATTTTATTAAATTGTGAATATCATCAAGAAGAATTCGCGATCGAAATAAACAAATATTATTCTCTTATAAATTAAAAACGACACAAAAGTCCCATCTTTAAATAAATTTCCCCTGCCCGTCTCGGTTGCTCAGTGACCTAAAGGTCCCCTGCCCGTCTCGGTTGCTCAGTGACCTAAAGGTCCCCTGCCTGTCTCGGTTGCTCAGTGACCTAAAGGTCCCCTGCCTGTCTCGGTTGCTCAGTGACCTGAATGTCCCCTGCCTGTCTTGGTTTCTCAGTGACCTAAATGTTCACTGCCTGTCTTGGTTTCTCAGTGACCTAAATGTTCACTGCCTGTCTTGGTTGCTCAGTGACCTAAATGTCCCCTGCCTGTCTCGGTTGCTCAGTGACCTGAATGTCCCCTGCCTGTCTTGGTTTCTCAGTGACCTAAATGTTCACTGCCTGTCTTGGTTTCTCAGTGACCTAAATGTTCACTGCCTGTCTTGGTTGCTCAGTGACCTAAATGTCCCCTGCCTGTCTCGGTGGCTGTAACTAAAATTACCCCTGCCTGTCTCGGTGGCTGTATTTAAAATTACCCCTGCCTGCCTCGGTGGCTGTAACTAAAATTACGTGACCTGGTGGTCTAGGGGTAAGGTGTCAGACTTCTGTGCTGGCGGCCGGGGTTCAATCCCAGGTCCCGGCACAGATTTATCTGATTACCAAACCCTTCCTTCACCTCTGACAAGACATCTTGTGAATGTGTGGAATGCCAGGCCTCCACCGTGGTTCGGATTCCACGTTAAACTGTAGGTCCTCCATTTCATCTCACAATCACCCTACCATTACACATTAGCGTAAGTGCGTATAACCCGAACGGGTAGTAAGACGCGGTGCTAATAATAATAATAATTATAATAATAATAATAATAATAATAATAATAACTAAAATTACCCCTGCCTGGCTCGGTGGCTCAGAAATATTTTTCAATGCATTATGGTAGTGCAGCAACAAAAGTTGTTGGACAAGAGCTAAGAACCTAGCTTAGCCCTAAAAGGCAATGAAAAGTATAATTATGGTTTCCAAAATATATATTAATCATTAATTAATATCCACACGCATAGAGAGGTACGTGGACTAAAGCGCCAACATTGATTGGCCAAGGTTCCAGTGACATACAGGTCAGGGATTGTATCCTGGATGTGTGTTTTCAGGGCTGTTTTTTTATATAAACGGTTTTACAATTTCTCTTCCACTCCAGTAGGTTTCGCCTACAGTTTTATATTTTTGTTAACCCCACGTCTTATTACCTGTTCAGGTTATAAGTTTAAGTACTTATTATGCTAATGAGTTAGGGATGAAAATGATTGAATTTAGAAAAATTGTAACTACATTTGCATGCGACCATCTGTGTGGGTTTTTATCGTTATTGACCACAAAATAATGTTTTTGTATGTTTATTTTCTCTCAACCCCTGTAAGAGAGAAGTATGTGATCGTTAAAAAAAATATATATATATATAAACTCAAAGTTTTGTGAAATTTTGACATTTCATGAACCCATGAAATCGAAAAAGAGGTTTTCGCTTTGTCGTCTGTGCCTGTATCTCATCTTAGCACTGAAACAATTAAAATCAAAGGTAGTTTACAAAAGGTAAAAATAAAATTGATTGTTTTTTCAAAATTAGCTCTAACGATTTTTTTTTCTATCCATACATTAAACATTACATAAAAATGGAAACTCTCGTTTTTTCATGAAAATGACATAGCCGGCTTTATAATAGAGAAAATTTCAAAATTTCATCATATACCCACAAATATTTGAGATACGATCTAACTTATATTTATAAATTTTTAATATCATTATATATAAAAACATTTATTTGGGATATATTTATATAAAATCAATAGTTTCTAAGCTATAAGCAAATCTGTAATGTTGAATTCAGGTCTTTAAAATATGTGAAGTTTATTATGCAATTCGGTGGACCAAGATGTTCCTCTTCTATCAATGTTTCTGTAGCCGTGTGTATTGTTTCTTGTAAGTTATTTTGTGAAGTGTTTATGCAACAATGTATATTATTTGGTTTCACAAATCTTACGCGTTTTTTGTAAATGTTTGTATTTTAAGATAAAATAAAAATAAAGTATGTGTGGTGTACTATACTATTTATTTCTAAACGTTTCTTACAACCAGACTCACACTGCTGTCACAAGTATCGCTAGCCCCTAGTTTACCAGCAATCTTAGGCCTACCTTAATGGTTCCAATATGGCACAGTTATAATGTAGGACCATAACATAATCTGTCAAGGTAAGACTGCTACCGTTTAGTTTAGACGAAATTTATCCTTAGCTTACTCTGAATGAGTGCATGTATGCACAGGCAAACTCTCCTGGGGTGCCAGGCCCCCCCCAAGGAATTTCGGAAAAATTATAAAATTAATAATATAGCTTTTAAAACATTAAAGTTACAAAATTATTGATAATTTTGAGAGAAAAAAAAATGCCACAATATGTATTGAAAGGTTTACGACAAATTAAAAAAAAATTATAAATACCATTATTATTAGCTTTCTAGTAATGCGGTGGCAAGCCTATAGCCGCTCTGACTGAATTGCAATTGTTGAGGCAGCCGCTTTATTGGTGTTGCACTTTCTTCTTCTTCTTCTTCTTCTTATTATTATTAGCACCGCGTCTTACTATCCGTTCGGGTTATACGCACTTACGCTAATGTGTAATGGTAGGGTGATTGTGAGATGAAATGGAGGACCTACAGCTTTACGTGGAATCCGAACCACGGTGGAGGCCTGGCATTCCCCACATTCACAAGATGTCTTGTCAGAGGTGAAGGAAGGGTTTGGTAATCAGATAAATCTGTGCTGGGGACCGGGGTTCAATCCTCGGTCCCTGCACAGAAGTCCGACACCTTACCCCTAGATCGCCAGGTCACCCCACTTTCTTATGAGGGTTGAAATATCACGTCTGCAATCCCCCCCGCCCCTTCTAATAACTCAACCGACACCCCCAAATTAAACTTCCTAAATCCATCTATGCATGTATGACAGGGATTTTTCAACCTTGTTTAGCTCATGGCACACTGATCAAGGCACTAACATAATTGTCAAGGCACGCCATCGTTTTTTTTATGAGAGATTTTATCATCAAAATTATTATAGATATTGTGTTTAAAAGTTCAATTGATAAAATTATAATAATTGTTTGGTTTATAAAAATAAAGTAGATCATGGGTTTAAAAGATTTAATTTTTTACTACCCAAATTCTTTCTAGATTATTTTTCATCTTCCCCCAAACTACCACGGTACACCAATGTTCCGAGGCACACCAGTTGAGAAACTCTCTACATTGACTCAGCTTATAGGAGAGGGAATAGAGAGCCATTGTGTAATCTGTCAAGTTTATATTCCAGGGTGTTTACTGAGTTGGAGAAACAAAAATTAGCGACTTTTTGGTGACCTTTTTTTAACCCACAAAATTTCTTCGATAAACGGTTGAACATTATTATTATCATTATACTATATTATTATTATTATTATTATTAGCACCACGTCTTACTATCCGTTTGGGTTATATATACGCACTTACGCTAATGTGTAATGGTAGGGTAATTGTAAGATGAAATGAAGGACCTACAGTTTAACGTGGAATCCGAACCACGGTGGAGGCCTGGCATTCCTCACATTCACAAGATGTCTTGTCAGAGGTGAAGGAAGGGTTTGGTAATCAGATAAATCTGTGCCGGGACCGAGGATTGAACCCCGGCCGCCAGCACAGAAGTATGACACCTTACCCCTAGACCGCCAGGTCACCTATTATACTATAAAGACACATGGCTGACTCACTCACTGACATTAATATTTACCCACTTCCAGATGAGCTAGTAACTTGAAATTTGGCAGCAAACTTATAGATTCTAGCCTGTAACCGACGGTAAAATTCCAAACAGTTAAAAATTATAATTTCTTAACCCCGAAAAAAAAATCAAAATTGTAGAGCAACTTTAAAGTCGATGCAGACCTTTCTTTGGAGGTTTCTTGTGGCTAAATGGTAAGACCTATCAAAAAAAGCTCTGGAATTACATTAGTTTACATCCACTTGCAAAGATCAGGCAACTTGCGGCTAGCGCATGGCATCATGGGTAGTGGGTGGCTCGACATTTGATGCGTTGTTACGATGCAAGATAAATTCAAACAAAAATATTTTCTTTACTTTATGACCAACATATTGAAAATTCTTGACTTTTCAGGGACTTTGGTAGCTTTTTCCCCCCCAATTGGTTACCTTTTAGTGACTTTAGTTATCCAAAAGACACCCTGTATACTGTTATCTTTAAGAGGTAGAAGTGGTCTTGTGAAAGGAATGGAATTTAATGAAATTAATAAATAAATCTAAAGTTATCGTGCCCTTATCTGTTGACGAGACTTTACCACCCGTTGAATGTCGTGACTACAAGATGGTTATTCTAGAATCTAGAGGGTGGCTTCTGGTATAATTTCTTCAGGAATAAGAGACAAAGTTCTAGGAATAAGAAGAACCAAATAATAGGCTTATAATGGGTGGTTAGACTTGAGGCATTTACTTAGCAGCAGCTTCTATAATGGCAGTTTAATGGTAGAACCGATTTCAAAAGCGTTCTTTAGTCAGTCAGGTAATATAAAGTCATTTTTTTATTGTATCTTACCTGGGGTAGCGTCCCCGAAAAAAAGACCTTGAAGGTTCTTTATTCAACCTTTTGTGTGTGTGTGTGTGTGTGTGTGTGTGTGTGTGAGACTGTGTCTGAAAGTCAGACAGCTGGAGGTGTGTGTTGGTTTAGGTCACATATACACACATACTATTGGATAGATTCTCGTCCAGCAGATATCGTTCTTAAGTGCAGACTAAAATATCAATGAAATGTGGTTTTCTATGATAAGTTATCTATCAATGGTTGTACAAATGTACGCATTTAAATCTATTATTTATATATTATATATATAAAATATATATATAAACATATATATATATGTATATATACATATATATACACGTATATATATATATACACACACATGTTAGGTATGGGACGCTCGAATGTGTTTGATTCCTCGAATCCTATGATATTCAAGAGTCGTAAAAATCTAATAAAAGCATCTCGAATACAATTATGAGCATCTTCATTCGATTAGGGCCTACCAATTTAAATCGATTGTTACAAGGAGGTTGGTTTGATGTGAATTCTATCAAGCAGAAGCTGGACATACATTAAGCCCTTCTTCGAGTGATTAGTACAGCCTGCATCATCTGGTAGAAATTCCGTGTACTAAGGTAGTTAAGAAATTGTGTTTGCTCCTCGTTGACTCACACACTGAATTTCTATGAGTGAGTGTGAAGGGACACACCAATTTTGTCGGGAAAGGTATTTTCACATTTCTTCAAGAGTTCTTGTACATTCCACGAAATGCTTAGGACTGAAGGCTTCACTTTTCCTCCAAAGGAAATTGTGCTACGGGTTATTATCGCTCAAGAATTCTTAACTATTATATTTCTATATGTATTATTTTCATCTATACAAAAATTAACAAAAATAATATAAATTCCATATAACAAATAATGTTATCAATTTGTAGATATAAATTATTGTAGGATAAAATGACGCCTGATTGGAGTTATGTGTATGATGTACTTAGCCAATGTGTGTCTAATTATCCCACTATATATATTATTATTTAGCACCGCGTCTTACTACCCGTTCTGGTTATACGCTTTAAGTACTAATTACGCTAGTGGATTGGGAAGGTTGAATTAGAGGAAGTGAACCCGCATTTGTGTGGAGGGAGAGTGGAAAACCATTTAGGA
>CABFOV010000132.1:4758-24468 GCA_902141375.1 Timema poppense
GAAAAATACCCGGGGCTCAGGCACCAGGGCCACAAGCTCGGTGACCCTTTCTTCTCATTTTGGATGAAAATATAAACGTTTTAAAGGAACGGAAGAAAAGTACAATACTAAATTTAAATTAATCACACTAATTACCACTATTTAAACTTGAATGGATGAGCCATAAACAAGATTAAAGGTTACGCCATTAAAGCTATTGAAATGTTGTTAACATAACGGAAGAAGTCAAGTATATTAAAGTGATACACTAGACAAACCATTCTAAATCCATTCTGCAGTCTCTAACACTGTTCAACAAAATAACAGAATTCAATATTGAAAATTTATTTCCGAATGTATGCGTTGCTTTGAGCACAATTTGCACACTCCAAGTTTTTGTTGATAAGGAACTGCTTGAGGTCAACAATGGGTCAACAAAGACTAACTGATCTGGGAGCACCTTCCATTGACGGACATTGAATTTTGACTCCATCATTCACATATTCACTGATAGAAAATCTCAAAAGGTGAATTTTAAATGACTCAGTTATATTATGACTTGTTCAATCTTAACTAAATTGTTATAGTTAAAAAAGAGAACTTGAGAGATAAAACATACATATAATGGAATCCAAAGGTAAGCAATTTATACTCGTATAAAGTTATTTCTAATCACTTTTCAATATAAAATTTGTGTTGTAAATGTATATTCGTTGTATTTCTGAAAAATTAACGTTCATAATTAGGTGGTAGCCAAGTTGTCTTGGGAGAAACTTCTGGAATAATTATCTTAAAACAGTTGTTAAAAACTATGTACTAGTTTTTCTATTTATTTAACAATATAACCTATGAAAAGTCACAGAGGTTCCTTTTTTTCAGGATTATGAGGGGTCTGAAAAGTTTTGCATTGGAGTAATGAAAAGGGGCCTGACAAAATTATTTGCCCGTGGGCCATTAGTGGCTTTCGATGTCACTGCAGTTATACGTAAGCCGAAATACCTCGGGTATGTATTCCTTTTAAAAGATAAATAAAAAATTTGGTACACCATTCTCACTTGCTATATTAGCCAAATATTGACCAATTTCTAAATGAAACCATTTCAAATTGTATATGTCTACTAGGTTTGAAAAAAATAAGAAATATCAAGCTTCATAAAAAGTTTCACTGATCACAAGTTTGACATGCCTGTTGAAGGGGAACACAATTTATACTATGAGTATACACCCAGCCTTGCTTTAATCTTGTTTCAGCATTAAGGTTTTTTTTCAAACGCTTTATGTGTCTATCAAACACACTACTGGCTCCATCCTTGGTGGAAGGTGCTAATGAAGTTCATTATCTCCGAGTTGATCTTGTAAACCCTATGCCTTTATTAACACACTGACACTTTTTTAATTCATTCCACGTTTGGTTTAATAATCTAGATTAGGTTTATGGCCCCATTTTCTTTTTGTGTGGGGAAGAAATCTTTACAGCCCATGTTTCTGTAATATTACTTTTTAAGCTTTGCACGTTTAAATTAATTTTCATCAAATTTCTTTTCACGCGGTGTTATCCATGAAAGTCTATGGGCATTAGGTTGAGTTTAAAATATTATATCAGTGAAACTGTTCACTATAAAATAATTCAATTTTCATATAAAGGGCCATTAGGAGAAAACTAAAATAAAATTACTGCTGACAATGACTACACTTTACTATTTTATTAATGTTATTTTATAGGTATTGATAACATCTCTCAAAAAGGACAGCTGTTGTTCACATGGTCTGACGTACGATGAATAAGTGCATCTTATAGATTTTTAAAAAGTAAAATAAGGTTTTTATGAAAACTTACCTGTTACTAACTCATTAGTCTGGAATCCCAATGACAGGAAGATTGGTGTGAATGATTCCGTATAGCCTTCTTCGGTGATACAATGCCTTAAGATATCATTCTTGATAATAAACTGGGCCGCTGAAGATGGAGAGGTTGGGCTTCGAGTCCCGGGTTGGTATACTGAGGGTATATTTTCGTAAATATTTTCACACACGCTCTACACACAAATTCAAGAACACTTCCTATAAATTTAACCACCTTAGCCCCTTACCCATTAGGACAATTATTGCATATGAGTAAAGCCTAAACGGTTGATGAGATACGGTGATAAAAATATGCTTACAGCCCAGATAGGTAGTGAGAATTGTAACAAAATATAATGTGTTAATTGTAGCATATATGAATAAAATAGTCATTTAATTAGTATGATGTCCTTATTGATTATTTTATATGTATTGGTTGGTATATCCATCTTTTCGGGTGAAGTAAATTTAGTTTTGAAATATAAAACATAACTTTTATAGAACGTTAACATATAATTGTTAACATGATTAAGTTAATATAATGTTATCTTTGATTATGAATATTTGAATTATCATTTAACAAACTTAAGCCTACCGTACAATTTATATAAACGCATGACACACCCAAACTAGACAAAACCCTTAATACACATCAGAAAGTCACGTCTATCTAATGTATAATTAGATAATAAGACGAACACGAATGGAAGTAGTAAACACTTTTGTTAGCACCACACGGAATCAAACCAAGGTGCCCTAAAACTGTGGTCAAACCCCGAAACCACCTAGTCACGAGGAAATACTATTATTGACCGAGTGAATCGACACCCTGCCTTTACTCGACCATTTGTCATTTCGTCTATTTGATCCACGATCACTGTCAAATGCGTTGACCAATTTTAATAAAATTGGGCAGATACATTCTTTGGATTTACGCTGAACGACGTATGCTTATGGTTTCGTAATCTGGTATTCAATGTCATAACAGACAGTCTAAAAATATTTTATTTAATAGCTCATTATAAGTGATTTTAATATAAAATTATAAACATTAACTCAAGCTTCTCAGGACTATTTTGTTGAATTTAGACATCCATTGCGAGAATTACTTCTTAAATCATTGGAACAACAGTTATTATCTATGAATATACAGAGTATTCATTTATTTACCGTCTAATTTGAACCAAAAGAAAGAATATCAACTACATTTCCAAAGAGAAATAATTACTATATGATATATACTCCAAATCTAGGGAGAAATAATTAATTTAGAAAATATGTTTGGTATAAATCCAAAGAGAAATGTATATAAATAAAAGAAACATAAGACTATAACGTTAATAGCATGACATAATAATTCTTAACATAACATAATTAGCGTTTCTTGAATGCGTATCAACTTTGCATTTTAAAACATTGTTATAATGTTATCGTAATCTAAAATTATGGACTTTGAAGGTTCCTTGCTACCTCAAGTGGCATCAGTCATTGGTGCCCGATATGTTTGAAAACATTACTCAACAAATTCAAATTTGCCTTATTTATTGGGACTGGCTAAGCGTTTCCCAAGAAACTAAACCTCTACCACGCTGATCTTAGACGTAATGCGAGTAAGTATACGAACTCCCTTTAAATTAAAATTCCTCAACTTAAAAAAATGAGTGTCCTGAAGTCTACTATTCACATAACAACAAGTTATAATTATATATTTTTATCACGAGTAGGAAATCACCACAGGGAATATCATTCACAGTAAGCTCAGAATAATTTAATCCGTGCCTGGTTTATCTTATAGTTTGTATTGAGAAGCACCTTATTCGGTATTCGAACCAGAATCTCTGACAGGGCTCTATCAGAAACTCCATAGAAAAGAGTTTCCAAGCTCTCAACCCTGGATAAAGTTGTCATCATGTAGCATACAATCATATTCAAAATGATTCATCTAAATTATTTTTTACCCACCACCTCTTACTTCTTGTTTACTATACACGAATGATGTAGGAGGAATAGAGGTAGAATTAAGAGGAAATCCACACGAATTTGCTAAGAAAGAAAGAGTAAAAAGTCACATGATTCATATTTAAACCCCCAACCTTATTGGCACTTGAAAATCAGACGTTTAAGTTTGACGTTTAATTCCTGTGGCTATCACCACGTGTCATCGAATAATAACGTCGCTATAACAATAATTATAAAATAATAATCATTATTATATACAAATTCAAATTGGCCAGTAAGATTTTTTATTTAAAATATTAAAACATTCTTTAGATATAAATTTGAATCAAACTATTTTAACAATGGTTTTAAATTTCAAATTTTCAAAAAATCAAGCAATAATAAGCTCATTTTAAAAACATTTTTATTTCTTTTTAGAAATGTTTCAAATTTTGAAAATGTCAAAGGCTTATTTTTGTTGTCATTTTCAAAACGTTTAAAACTTTAAAAATATGTATTTAGTAAATTAACCTTAATTTGTTCAATTCGTCCAAGATAAGTAACCTACACAATGTTACGTACCATGTAAAACCCTTATCAGATATTAATTTTAAAATAAAATGTAAAATAAATATTTAGAAAACTTTCAAATAATAAAAGTCTTATGTAGTTGAGAAATTTATTGCACTTATCATTAGGCTTCGACTAAAAATCACGATTTTCTCTAAGATGTAAGATAATATAATAGTAAATATTTAGACTTTAACAAAATCCATCAAACCATTTTGGCTGTAATTTTGTGCAAAATCAGACATATAAGGGGACAGACAAGCAATCTGATAGACGATAGAGATAGATCCATACATACAGTAGATGATAGACCAACTTGAATAAAAAATCTGTGCCACAAAAAATGCAGATATCCATCATAATATCAATTTCAAGAGCGTTCCCAATAGCAATACTTTCTCTATAAAAGAAAATAAAAAATATAGAAAAACTTTGATCATAAGTGTTTTGAAAATGAACTTTTTACTTACGGGAAATATTTAATTATATATTTTTGTGACATAATTTGTTAAATTATTGAAAATAAAAGTTTAAATTTATGGGTCACACTTTTTGAATTATATGAAATAATTTCATTACCTCCTGATAATATTAGTAGTGCATTGGCTGGTAAATTCTCTTGACCTCCCCTTTTCAAAATTACTTATAGAATAGAGCCCTTTCCTACCACCCTTTGCTCTGCGTGGGGAATCTATTTAGCCTCAAAACATCACTTTCCTAATACCAAGTGTCACCACCGGATTAAACCCCCATAATTCACAAACCTTCAGGAGAAAAGCGAACAATAAAGCACTCATTACGCTTAACAACCTTTTGCAAACTGTCGTACCTATCTTTATCGACAGTCAACATTCATTTAGTCAGTAGATTGCTATTTTGATATCTGGGGTGGACGCAACGTTTAGAAAATAAATGGTACGGTGAGTCTCACAGACTTTCTGCCACTTTTATCGTAAAATAGACATTTACTAAAAACTCAAGATTTATTAAACATACATTATTGTATAAACACTACACCAACGATCATAAAGGAAATAATATACACTTTTACTTGCTCTATGGCAATAGGAATCAGGAATACTATTAAAGAAAAATAGAGCAGAGAGAAACACCTGTATCCGCCAAAGAACATAATAATCAAATTCATTTTCAAAGACCTGAATTAAAAAGTATATGTATTTTCTTATATCTCATATATTATTGATTTATTAAAAATATATCTCAAATCATATTTAAACAATATCGTGATAAATATTTTGGAAAAATATAAATTCAAAAATATATAAATTTATCAGGTTACCCTTAATTTAAGGGTTGGAGTTAAAAATCTAAAACATTCCTGAATTATTGTCCTAAAACATCTAATTATCAAGTATGAACAAAAATCATCAAACCATTTCAGATCTGTAGACAAGGACAGACTAACAAATGGACAGACAACCATGGGGACTGACAGAATTGTTAAATCCAACACACGCTGAGTAAAAAAACTTCCTTCCACTATCACGTCAGCGCCGGCACTGCGAGAGCAACAGTGATATTTCTACCTGGCAGCCGCCTTCCTCCCCAACCCATACTATGTGCGCATTTGCACAACAGTCAAACCCCACGTCGCTGGAACTGTGAAGCGCACAGTTCCATAAAAGATTTTTGTATATTTTTCATAAATTGGGGGATGGCTATTGAAGTACTGACATTAAACTTAAGGAATATATATTGTACTACAAAAATAAAGAAAGAATTAAAGAAAAGTACTCATTATATTAAATTTTATCGATAATATCAAGTGGAAATAGGGGTTGCTGCAGTTCCGCAATGCCTATACAGGAGCCGCTAATGTTTCAGACACACATGAAACGTTAAGGTTCATCATTATCCTGAGGTAGAAAATTTCCACGATTACAATACTTTCTATTGATTTAGGAAAGTAAAAAAGTTAAGAGTATGTTGCAAAAATTAACCTTTTAAAAGTAATACATTTTGGATATATTTATATAGTTATAATGCATCCAAACACCACAGTGAGATTTAGCATCATCAACCTTGTCCAGTTAGATTTCAGTTCTTGGGAGGTCAAAGTTCGAATACCTGATGGGTTTAATGAGGGTGTTTCTACTAAAGTGTCCCAGATTAGCTGCGCGTAAATGTGATTATATTTCCTCTAAATTATTCCTTCCTCAGTGCTAGCAAAGTTGAAAGGAAAGCCGAGAAAGCTATTTTCACCTACCTTCCAGGGTTCTTTCACACGCCACAATCGACATGATACCGACGGCTTTAATACCGCATGCAATGAAAAATAAATCAGCTTTCTTAAATATTGGGATTTATTCCGATAAAATAATATAATATTTATAAATAAATTCAATATTTAGTGAAATTAGGCTATACAAGTTGTGTTAAATTAACGCGAAAGACATAAATGTGTAATATCATATGAAACATATGCACAATATTAGAATGATATTTTAAAAAGATTGATAATGTTAATTTCAAGATGTAGTACATTATAATTAGGAATATCTTGAAGTTATAACAAACATGTAAAAAAATTCAGTTACATTTTAAACTTTAGGTGTTTGAGTCAAATTACTCTTAAAACTATATATTTAAAAAGAAAGGATAATGTGATCATGTAATGTCGTATGTCTATATTAATGTGAAAGATTGACAGAACAAGTTATTAAAATTTGAAAAAAATATAAAAATTGAATTCCTTTCTTATCCGTATTTCCCGGTTTCTTGGTTATTGCTTCAAGTGCTGCAACGTTATTTATACATGTTTAGATGCTACGACGGCATCATCTGCAGGTCTGATAAAAAGAAAAGAAACACACAAAAGAAATCATTGTTAAAACACAATGATTTCATTTGGTGTATTTCTTCTTTTTTCATTAGACCTGCAGATAATGTCGTCTTAGCATTGAAACATGTATAAATAACGTTGTAGCACTTGAAGCAGTAACCAAGAAACAGGAAAATTAAGATAAGAAAGTAATTCAATTATGATATTTTTTCAAATTTTAATAGCAAATAAACCAAATAAAATTGTAGTAACAAATAAACAAAATAAAATAAATATTATTGATCAATTACCTTGTGTACACCCGAATTGGGTTCTAACCCAACCAATTCATCATCATTCAATCTTTAACATTAATATAGACATACGAAATTGCATGATCACATCATCCTTTGTTTTTAAATACATAGTTTTTAGTCTAATTTGACTCAATCTACAATTTTAATACATTAATGAATTTTTTTATATGTTTGTTATAACTTCAAGATATTCCTAATTATATTGTATTATAACCTGTCATTAACATTATTCATCTCTTTCAAATATCATTCAAATACTGTGCATATGTTTCATATTATATTACACATTTATATCTTTCACGTTAGCTTAATACCACTTGGATAAACTAATTTCACTAAAAATTGAAATGTATTTATAAATATTCTTAAACGTTACTTATTAAACAACTTAAAATGTTTTTCAAAAAATAATATGAGCTAATTAATTTAGTTTAAAGTTGTCAATATCAAGCACAAACAAATATATTTGCTTATTATCTAATATACTACCTTTACCCACATCGGTGGGCGAGTGGTTTAGATGTCAGAATTATATAATCTGGTTTGCCAGTGACGGAGGAGTTTGGATTCAAATCCCAACCGTGTGTGGAGAGGATATTTTTCCCCAAAGGTCTTCCCACTCCCCCTCCACGCAAATTCAGGATTTAAGTATTATAAACTTCATCCCTACCTTACTAGTATAATTAAATGAGTCCAGATATACATTAATAATGCTAATGGATAAAATGTAACCAAATTTGCGTGGAAGTAGAGTGGAAAACCATTTAGGAAACACCACCTTCAATACATCCGAAGAGGGTGGTCACCTAAAACTTCCCGTTGCCACCAGTCTGACACGGCACGCTCTTAAAACAACAACAAAACATCGCTCCTCAAACAAAGGTTGTTGCCTGTTATTTCTGGCCACGTGTCTAGACTAGTCAAGAACACGTGTGGATAATCGATTATAAGTCTTTACTCAGCAGGAGTTTTATGGAAATGTCAGGACAATTGAAAGAGTCAGGGAGACTATACAGGCTGTTCGGAAACTCATAGCCCAATCTGAAAATATAGTTTGTTTGAACCAAAAGTAATATAAAATCCCTATACATTTACATCTGGAAAACTATGTTGATACCGTTAAATGTTTTCAAGGTTTCGGCTTACAGCGCCGGGAGACCAAAGCCTTTCAAACATGCGTGTACCATAGGATGCGTAAGAGCTAGGCACGTAGTACTACAAACATCGACCCCTTGGAGCATGGCAGCAGAACATACCACAATTAATAGCAAGCAACACACAAGTCCATCTAGAAATTTGAATACATTCTGAGGGTCATAATTAACGGTCCTACGTCACAGAAAGTGCTTGCCATTATTACATGTGCAGTGCCATGTGCCTAACTCCTATGCGAATTGTTGTACACATATGCTTGAACAGCTTTGCTCTCCCGACGGTGTACGCTTAAACTTTGAAAATAAAATAAAATAAATATTCTTGAATAATTACCCTGTGTACACCCGAATAGGGTTCTAACCCAACCAATTCATTGCCAGTATATCAGACTAATAAGCTTTGAATTTAAATCACTGGACTTTCTGCGTGTGTTCCTGGATGTATTGAAGGTATTTTGTCCTCCACGCAAATGCGAGTACATCTACTCTAGATTCTTCCTTCACCATATATACTCCATTGGGGCAAACATAATGCGTACATCTCTAAAGAGTAGTAAGACGTGTCGGGAACACAAGATTTAAGATCGTAAATTAAACTTTTAATGGTATGTATTCTCTTCCAGTCACGTGGTGGGGATTATTACAAGGGTCTGCAGATCATGTCTAGACTGTACCTATTTAGAGTTCTCACCATCCCCTCCCTTTCTACCTTTCCTATCAATATATACATTCGGTTGTGATAGGTAGTATTGAGAACAATAAGTCAAAGGAAATATTTAAAACCAGCTTTCCTTACTAAGGCATCACTCTCTATAACAAGCCATTGTAATATGACTGCCATTTCTATTTTCAGTGTTAGCTTGTTCATGCCTTTATAATACTTTTATCCATTTCGAGGTAAGCAGAAAACGGTATACAAGAACCAGGCTGAGGGCCGTATCTAAATAGTCTATTATAGTATCGATAGTCAACCAATTTTCCAGTAGACAAAGAGCAAACAGATAAGGTCGAATGAAGGATTAGTAGAGTACAAAATATATCAACCATTATAATTACATAGACTAAAATTCCACTAACACCTTGATGTCATTTATTGGTCAATGAAACAGAATCATTTTGTCACTACAGCTGTACCAACACTACTTTCATCAAATGATAAGTACTTTACATCAAGTTGAAAATTATCTCATGTTCTTATTTATACACAAGTCTTAATATTTATATTTGAATCTTAAGTTGAACTATCTCCTATGATTTCCCCTTGGATTTGAAGAAGATATTTTTACTTGGTCATCAAACTAATCATTATATTCATGCAGAATAGCCATTGTTCAAGTGGCTTAAGACATGTAAAATCTAAGAAAATACGCTTTATATACTTGATAGATTGCTTATAATTCATAATTAAAATCACATGGGACGAACTATTAAACTAAATACTTTAGAAAGCTGCCATTTTGAAACGGATAACCAAATTCAAAATAAATGTATATACGTCATTCGGAAGTGATTCAAAAAATATCCTTGCCAAGTTTTATTAAAATATGTCTACACATTTGGAAGCCATCATAAAACAAAAATATAGATGAACATATATTTTATCGGCAGACATTTAAAAACGGATTATCATTTAGAAAACCATGTACAGTACATACGCTGTTCAGCCTCGTTTAAAAGAATGTATCTGCTAAATTTCGTTAAAATTGGTCCACACATTTGACAGTTATAGTGGAACAAACAGACAGACCGATATATGAAATACTAAATGGTCAAAAGTTAAAACAGAACTTCGCTAGGCTCGGTCTGTAAAATAACTATTAATGCCATCAAAGGCTTGTTCAATAGGTTCAAATTTGTATAGTAAAGCTTAATGTTTATAAAAAAATAATTAACGACGGTATGTTGTATTTAAGTAAAATGTCATATATGATGTATAAATGTATGGGAAAATTGAAATTAAATATAATAAATTAAACACATAAAAAAAATTATTTTATTCTAGAAGTTTACTAAACAAGAAGACGATCATTAGAGAATAATTCACAATTCGAAAATCAAACACTTATTAATAATCTAAAATATATATTTAAAAACATAAACATTATTTAATTTCCTCTTTTCACCACCCTGCCTTTCAGTGTGGATTAAGAAATGATCGGAACAGTGTCGCCACGATTAGTTCCTATACCATTTTATATCCATCAAGTTTTTTAATTATTATTATTATTATTATTATTATTATTATTATCATCACCCCGTCTTACTACCCGTTCTGGTTATACTCACTTACGCTACTGTGTAATGGTAGGTTGATTGTGAGATGAAATGGAGGACCTACAGTTTAACGTGGAATCCGAACCACTTGCCTGGCATTCCCCACATTCACAAGCTGTGATTAATACACGTCTTGTCAGAGGTGAAGGAAGGGTTTGGTAATCAGATAAATCTGTGCCGTGATCGAGGATTGAATCCTGAACCCCCAGAACAGAAGTCTTGACACCTTACCCCTAGACCACCAGCTCACCCCCTTTTTTTTCATAATTGATTCTGCCTTAAGTTTTCATTCACACTATACAACCTTAACTTTCTAAAATATGGTTTAAAGCATTCTCTTACATTACAGTTTATTCCTTAATATTTTTCCATTATTAATATTAATATTGAATACTCCATATTCATCACCACATCAATTTGGCTAAGTATCATTCACTGACAAAGAACATCGGTCGTTTTACTTCAAAATATAAGTTTATTTGTTCAGTCATTTATTTGATTTTCTAATTTTTTTTAAATAATGTATCAACTTAAAATCAACTTCTTTAAAAAAAATTTAATTTAATATACTTTCTAATTTTTTATTAACTTTTTAATGTCTTCCTTTATTTTATTTCCGTAGTATAGTTTTTCATGATGATGATATTAAAAATACCGAACCATGTAGAAAATTAAAGTCTATTGGTGATCAAAAGACCACATCAAAATCCGCAGTAGCCTCACAAAGTATCTGGTGATATTAAGGCTAACTAAACAAAATGAAAATATATGGAATTCCAAGATATATCGTGAAATATCGTGCAGACATATTTGCCCCACTTCTTTCATATTATTATTTTTTGTTTAAGTTTATAGAATTGTGTATTTCAGTACCCCCGAACAACATCAATTACCTTACCTATTTCTTTAGCCAAAACTTTTTCATTTACAAATAAAAATAAATGGTATGTTACACCGCACAGAATGTCTCTCGCTTTTATCTTAAAATATACATTTACCAAAATTTCAAGCTTTGTGATTGTTGTAGAAACACTACACCAAATATCATAAATGACAATATACACTGTTACTTTCTTATCCTGTGGCATTATAAACTAGGAAAATTTTACAGAAAAATTGATTAAAGAGAAATCTTTCTCCGCCAAAGAGCATGCATAAGAATCATATTAATTTTCAAATCCCTGAATTAAAAGGTATATATATTTACTCATAACTTAGAAATTATTGGTTTTATAAAATTATATTTCAAATAAAAGATTTTTAACTTTAATAGTACTAAAATTTTAGAGTGATAATTTATTTCTTATCTCAAATAGTGGCGGTGAAATAATACAATTGGAAAATTTCTCCCATTTAAAAGTATACTCAAAATAATTTTCATGAGGATATGAGAGTTTCCATCTTGTTTATAGTAATTAAAAGTATCTGAATGTAAAATTTCATCAAAATCGTTACAGAAAATTTGAGAAAATCTATTTTTTCCCTTTAGTAAACTACCCTTAATTTTAGGGCTGAATATTCAATTCCAAAAATCCTTCGTGGGGAAAGCCCAATATACAAAGTTTTAATTAGCCCAATCAGTAAAATAATTTCATCTTTTGCCCGAGGTACAGACAGGAATCGCATAAACAACCTTTTTCGTATCGGGGGGTCATGTTAGGTCAACATCTATCAAAATCTTGAGTTTGATTTTTGTATGATTAAAATACTTTCTCTCTGAGGTGTCGAAAGAAAGTAAAAGATAGCAAATACAATATTTAATGTTATTTTGAAGATCAATTTAATGTATTACGAAATAATTTCAACTAAATGAAACGTTCTGTGTTTTTGTAACTAGTACTTTTACACTAGCATTACTAAATATTTAATTTAAAGGTTAAATATGAGGTGGGTTTATTAGAGAAAGTGCAACCGCATCAGACTGGATAAAGGGTGGGAAAATTACAGTGATAAGCCACATGTGAAAAACTTCATCTGCAGCAGCCGGGAGTGATTTTAAAACTAACCTACCCATTAGTGGTGTCCAAACGAAACGCGAATTAAACGTAATTACAAATTTAATGGGATAAAAATAGCAAAGATAATTGCACCATTTCTCACTGACCGTTCAGACACTTGGTAGGTATATAGAATAATGATTTAAAGGCACAGTACATCCATTTGCGTGGGATAGGGGGGTAAAACCTTTAGTAAAACAACCCTCAATCCCCGTGTTGGTACTTGAGCTCTAACTCCATCACCAGCAAACCAGGGTAACTGAGCTTGACATTTAGACCACGTGCCCACTGGTGCAAGTACGGGATAAATTACTTGATTATATTTCGATTAAACTAAACCCTTTGACATTCGCCAGTGCAAGGTAAGCTCAACTTGAGTAATTAAGGACTAGTTAATCCCTATATAGACTGGTGCAACAGTTAATAATCTTAATTATAATTACATGGTTCTACATCTATGTCCTCAAGGCACACTGGTTCCGGCTTAGACATTATAGTATTTACTATATTAGAAAACAAGTTGGAATTAGGTAGAAGACATTTAATATTTGTTTGCACGATTATTCCCTCTTTCTGCCCATCATAACCTCAACACGTGCTCATGTGAAATCCACATTCTTCACAAATCTAGCTTATATTCTATATTTTATACTGTTGTTGTCCATAAAATTATCTTGTTAAATATATTATAAATATATTCAATGTAAGATCTTTAAGAAACAGGCTTTATCAAATTAGGCAAGCAAAGTGTCCTTCGATGATGTAGGTGGGACATATTATGAATGTATGCGTGAAATAAAATTAATATACTATATTTTTTATTATTCATTGAGGTATTTAACGTGCACTTTTGGAATTGACTGATTATATCAGCAAATGGTTTAAATATAGCTTAAATTTAGACAGATGCACCACCCAGCCCCCCTGCCCTTAACTCATCCCTGTGCTAGGGGAACCACATATTTCACTAATTATATTTTTTACGGCCATGCTGGGAATCGAACCTGAGACCCTTAGCTCAATAGACAGACACGTTACCGGCTGAGCTAATGTGTTGGACTCTTAGGTATAAAATTGTTATCCAATCAATATAGTCATTAAATATTATCAGCATTATTACCTATTAAGGTGACCTGGTGGTCTAGAGGTAAGTAGTCGGGCTACTGTGCTGGTAGTCCGGGGTTAAATCCTCGGTCCCAGCACCGATTTACCTGATTACCAAACCCTTATTTCACCTCTAATAAGACGTGTATTAATCACAACTTGTGAATGTGTGGAATGCCAGGCCTCAACCGTGGTTCGGATTCCACGTTAAACTATAGGTCCTCCATTTCATCTCACAATCACTCTACCATTACACATTAGCATAAGTGCGTATAACCCAAACAGGTAGTAGGACGCGGTGTAAATAATAATAATAATAATAATAATAATAATAACTATTAGATTGTTTGCTACAGCAATGTGTTGATGAATTAAATATTATACCCAGTTATTCAGATCTCTAGGTAAAAAATTGTATAAGTTGTAGGGGGTGACAATACAATTATTTACATGTAATGACCTTGGGCTAGGCGCCACTAAATGGTGGCGCTACGATATCAAAGTAATCGCTAGATGCACCTGTGGGATAGGCAACACATGCAGCCTGCCAAGCACGCTAACCCATGCATCCTCATCCCTCTCTTCCCTAACCACACACCGTAGCAGCGCGACATTGACCTGCATTCTGTTGACATGGAGAAACACTACATGTTCCCCGAAATGGAAGACATGTATTGTTATGTGCTTAGGATTGATGAGTTGCCTACCTCCCAGGTTCATATAGTGCAAATTTTGATGTCGCTGACTTCAAGTTCAATACGTGGAAATACTTAGCTTGTCACCCAATAAAAACAATATAATTTTTTACTTGGAGATCTGAATAACCCTTTATAGAGGCTTATTATGTTATTTACATAAGGTTTAGGAGTAAATATGAATCAAAGAGATAACTCTATATCTAAAGTCTGTGATCTAAAAGAATGGATTCATGAAGAACGGTGAAATAGGGTTTGAAGTAGTTAACACATTCAAATACTCGGGAACTGCACTAGAATAAAGGAAATGAATCCAAGGAAAGGTCAAAAATAAAATTAATGCAGCATGCTTGAAATTATTTAGACCGGTGACTGGAAGTTTAGGGTTCTGATCCCGGACGTGTGTACTGAGGATTTTTCCCCCTAAAATTCTTTCCTTTTCACGATTAAAATTTTCTCAATTTTATTTTTCCCATCCTTACGCCTCTTTTGTAAATAATGGCAGAGATAACCTAAACTGATAGTAAGACACATTGAAATAAAACAAAAAATACATTAAGTAAAATAGATCCAGACATAATAAAATATGTTATCACCAGAAAATTATCGCAAACTGTTGTTTTGATAAAAAATCTTTCATTATAAAAAATATTTAAGAGCAGATATTCCTCCTAAAAAATATGTAAATGGTAGGTTTTTGCACAGACACCACTTTAAAGAAACTTTTGTAAATAATTTTCTGCTTCAGAAGTTGGTCGTTTTAAATGTTTCTAAAATGTTAGAGAGTTGAAATTTGTTTTTATTTTGTATTAATTCTTATCAGGGTGAAGGATTTTATTAATATTCACAGTAACTTTACTAATGAATAATATAATTTTCAGTATAACTAACTGAATATATCATAGTTATATCTATACCCATATGCTATAAGTTATATTTAAAAAGTTACAAATTGGTCAATATTAAATTTTTAATCTTGATTGGTAACATAAAACTTGATACCAATATACACTGTTACATTTACAGATTAAGTTCATTTGACGTGTCTGTGAACGAGTGAAATTCAACACGTGTCTTTGTTAAGGCCGCAAAACTATATTATATAGATATTTATAAAACATTAAATGGCAAGGTAATCCAGAAGCTATAGTAGGATTTTGGTAGGAAGAATCTTTATATAATACAAACATTTTTGCGGTCGATGATAAATATTAATACGATCTATAAAAAGTGACATTTTAAGATCATATGACTTGAGCAATGGCGTAATTATAGCAATGCAGGTGATGCAGCTGCATCTGGGACCTTAGATAAAAAGGGCCCTGGCCCTTACGAACACAAACATACTACGGGGAGGCAAGAGGCAATAAACAGATGGATAAAAATTAACAAAGAAATGCTACGTATTTGTGCCTTCTCTCTATTTCTCACACCAACAGAATTACTGAACATGTATGTTGATAATTAAAGCCAATGCTCTCAAACTACGAAGGTGATATTTTAAAAGCTTGTCAGAAAATCCATTTCTTCAATTTTTGCTCTTTAGCAAAACTTTTAAACCAGACATTTAATAAATCGGCACTATACGACAAATCCCCAAGCTAACTTTATTCGTTTTCAGACATGAGCTCCAGTTATCTTGTTGTTTGTTCACTTTTTTTTTTACAATTCCCGTTTCTGTAGCAACAGCAGAAAGGACATTTTCTAAGGTGAAGGTCGTCAAGAATTTCGCACGGAACAGCATGGGACAAGATCGCATGTCGTAACTAACCCTCCACAACATAGAAGCAGATACAGAAGGAAAAATGTACGTCTAAGCCCTTATAGATGACTTTGCTGCCATCAAGTCGCTGAAAAGAAATTTTACACATTTAAGTTAAAAAGTGATACTTTATTCTCGTATTTATACTTTATTCAGGCTCATATATTATTTTGTAAATATATCTATTTTAGAAACACGGATTTTAATTTTTATAATTATAATTTATTTGCTCTGGAGGAAGGGGTTCTTATGTTAAAGTTTGAATCCGGGTCATTGGCTTGTTGTCACGCCACTGAACTTGACGTATGAATAAGTGAAAGAAGATTTAGTAACATTTCTAGCTCTCAGGTAAGAGTCATCCTATGAAAAATAGGTTATTTTATTCTTTATCAGATCATTAAGAAGCCTCTTTTTTAAATTTATACCACTAATATGGTGGTTTTAACCGGCAACATTCTAAAAATATACAAAAATAAATTGTTGGATAAATGTTATCACTATCGTAAGACATATTAAAATAACTAGCATTCATACTAATAAAAAAATATATAGCTTAATTTATTTTTATTTTTTCACTTCAAATTTATGAATCTTAAATAAAAGAGACAATAATCCATTTGATCAAATAGAGTTTGTACTCAACACCATTATTTTTTATAACTAGTAAATTTATATATTAAAAAACACAAACACAAAAAAGGTGAATTGATAGAAATGTTATTATTATTATTATTATTATTATTATTTATCATCAATAATATAGCGTGTGTCTATTAACTTTTTACTTACTCTCAATCCCTTGAAGAGAGCAGAAGTATTAAAAAGGTCTAGCTCGAGATTATGGTAAATGTCAACGTTCCATGATCTCATGAAACCAAAAAAGTTTTTTTTTTGTGATGTAATTTATGTGTTTGTTCGTCTGTCTATTTGTGTCTTGGACTAGAGTTGAAATCATTTTACCGATTGAGTTAAAACTTGGTATCTAGTGTTTTCACAAAGTTCCCTCAGGGAGATTTCGGAATTAGGGTACGCGTACAGTGGACGCTGGTTAACGCCAGTAACGCTCCCACAGTATAAGCTGGAAGTTTGTGAGATGAAGGGTCGGTTCCATACAAAGGTGAGCTCCAGTAAGGATGATTTTTTTTATGGACAGCGTTGTTCCCAAAGTTATGGCTATTCAAAAAGTGGGTATTCACGACATACATAAAGGTAGAAAAATGTATGGGAAGCACCACCATCTTTTTACAAAATTTAAAGAAGACAGTGATAGTTTTTAAAAATACTTAAGAATAACGAAATTAATAGATCAATGTCAATTACTTCACTTTCAGCCATATTAGATTCAAACATTTAAATTTAGTTTATGAAATACCATATTTAAAAATAAAAATCTTAATAAAAATCAATTATTTACGTTCAACACAGAACACGATACATTTCAAAAAGCCAGCAGCGCCTGTGAGCCAGAATACCCAAAGCATTCCAGATAGCGGATGAGCACAGACTACCTGCACGCAGAGACAAGCTCAAGCGTTTATTATGCGGCGTGTAACTTAATACAACAACATAGCGTATTATGTTGTGGACGAGCTTCGAAGCACATTATAACTCAGCAAAAATACCATTATTGTTAAATATTTTTAAAAATTATATAAACAAATGGAAAAGTATGGTGGGGTGTAAAATCACACCAGAAGAGTAAGTCATCCAAGGAAATGAAGTGTTGATACTAGAAACCTGGAGAAGAAATCCCTAAATCCGCTGGCATATTCGTTGCAAGGGAACATACTGGCAAGGCAACTTCCAACTGTTTGTTTTGTAATGGAAATCATGTAAGCTATAACTGTTTATAAGATTTTAAATAGCTTATAATCCTGCCTGCTAAATACTCGGTAGTTAGTATGCTTACCAAAGAATTGTGTAATTAGTCAAACCATGTGGGAATGCAAGGATTTATTAAATTCTAAGATAATGGATCTATATTTTAGGAGGATTGAGAGCAATCAAGTCCATGATCTCAGATTGTGTAGTATGCTGAAGATATAGTGCTAAGAAAATAGAATCTGTAACTGTCCTAGTACCAGTCCATTATGTGTGAGATGCTGCTACTTTAAATGTGTTTGGTGTAGACTTGGCTGGACCACTTTTTCTAAGAGTTACAAACAAGGGATGGCTATGTTTGTTTACATGTGCAGTGTATCGGGCAGTCTATTTGAAGTTTGCGACAATTTTATCAACGGATGAGTTTATATAAGATTTTCGTTATTTCATAGCAAGAAGAAGGCGATCCAGAGTAATTTACAGTGACAATGGCCTAAATTTTACAGGTGCTAATAATGTGTTTAAGAAGATCTAGTGGATTAAACTCTGGGACTTTTCTGCACCACATTGAATTCAATTTAAGCTCAATCCACTTAGTGTTGCATGGCGGGGATGATGGTGGGGGTGACAGTTAAGAATTTTGAGGCAAACTTTCCGTAAATTACTTTGTCAGGATCCATTGAAATTAGAAGAAATGACAACTATCTTCTGTGACTGTAAAACCTTGATGATTGTTCGTCCTTTGCCCTACATGTCAGATGAATCAAACTACTTAGCAACATTAACACCGTTAATGTTCATACAAGAATTGAAGTAAGGGGTTCTGCCCGATTTGGATGTTAAAAAGTCTACAAACTTTTACGGTAGAATCCTATACAGAAAAATTCTGATAAAAGCCCTGAAATAAAGATTTAGAACTAATAACCGGGAAAATTAGTACAAGGCAGCTCAACGAGGACGTTTAAGAAAGTGAATGTTGGAGCTATTGTGTTAACCAGCAATGCCAACGTGAAATAGCTTGACTAGCCAATAGCCAAGGTTATAAAGGTGATAGAACGTGATGGTGAAGTCCGGTTGATTTGAATCCATACATCATTGGGTACGTTTCTCTAGTCCATCTAGTGAAGAGATTAGGAAGTGATTGGCTATGAATAAATCTACAAAATGATATATTCAAGGCATGGGTCCACGGAAAACAAACCAAAGAATAACTAAGAGAAAATTGAGCCTTTTTAAAAGTGACAATGAGATTTATAGTGTAGAAAAACGTTCCCATAAGGTAGGCATTGGGAAAGCACCCAAGTGACTAAATTTGTAAATATATCATGGTTAGAATTTGTTAGTAACCATTTTTATTTTTTTCATTGATCGTTCATGATTTCAATATGTTGTTAATCCCTACTGTTGCATGGGATTAAAAAATATAGGTTGTTAAGTTAACTTGCTCTTTCTTCGTTAACTTAAGGAGGGGGGGG
>CABFOV010000132.1:24547-116492 GCA_902141375.1 Timema poppense
TTTTTTTTTTTGTGTGGGTGGGGGGGGGGGGGGGGGGGGGAAGTTGTAGTACATATATATGTGTTGTATATGTGTATACCTTATGTACAACGATGGATTCAAAGTATCTCTAGTGGATAATCTCTTCCGGATCATCTTTGGAATTATATAAGTTGTAATTTTGATTTGTGAGTCGTTTTTAACTGTGGCATTGTTGATTGAGTCTGTAAAACCGTACAGTTTGTAATACATTAATAAAAGTAACATTTCCTTAACTTATCTCGTTTCTAACATTCATATTAAATGGTTCAGTAGCTATTTACAGAAATTATTGGTTGTTAAAATGGATTCAAAAATTTCAAATACATGTTTAGCCCCTTGGGGTGTATCAAAGCGTTCTAATTTAGGACAACTCTTAGATGTATTTATTGATGATATTGATAAATACTTGAATTCATTTAGTTACTTACTCTTTGTGGATGATCTAAAACTTTTTAAAACCAACACATAATATCAGATTATACATAATTGCAAATTAACATTAATGGTATTTTACATCGATCTAATTAAAGTGGAATGTCCACTAGCAGATCAAAGACCAAATTTATATCTTTTACTAGGAAAACTAATACCATATTTTGTTTATATAACCTTATCAATGACAACATAGTTCGGTCCCTCTATATTAAGGATTTAGGTGTTCCCAAAGGCACCAAACTTTACTTTCACTCTCATGTTAACCATATAACTTCTCACGCATTGAAATTACTTGGACTTAATAAATTTATTATTTGACTAGTTAAATTTATTACCTACTCGTTAAATAAAGTTGGTTGTATTCTAACACTCTATCATATATTAGTTAGATATAAACTATAATATGCTGATTGCTGGTATTGCTTGCAATTCTATTACAATAACTGAATCTCTCCGGCTGAAAAATGTTCAGCTTTAATTTTAGGCTACTTGCTATTATAGATTCTTTTTTAACCGGATCTATAATGATTAGGACAAGATTCGAAACCTTTAAGGACTCCAAACTCTCTTTTTCTGTTTACTTTATTGTGATGCCCTTTTTATTTTTAATATTTTTGATAGCAATGTTTCTTGTAAATTTGCCCTTGATCACGTACGTATTCATGTACCCTTTTAGACCTCTAGTAATCCAAAATAATTTCTTTTCCTCAATAACTCCTACAAGATCAGTCCTATTAGCCATTGTAGCCACAGTGTAAAATGTAATTGGTCAAATTTGACTTTTGCCACAAAATAATAAATAGCCAAACTCAGATTTATCTTTAAGGAACTTTATTATAACTAGTTTACTCAGCATATTCTACCTCTAATATATAAGTTTATATTATTTTGTTAAATGTTATGGTTTTCTTATAACCAATATTTCTGTTGATTGATTTACACATCTTCTCTTTATTAATATAGTTATTTTTACTATTCTTCTTATCTTTTAGTAACCATTTATTTGTATGCATAATTACTAAGCTATGATTGTTTAATTAATTTTCTTATGTAATTATATTTTATGTAAGGTACTTGTGTACTTCTTACTGGCCTGTTATAGGTCTTGTGACCGTTGGCCAGCACTATAGTAAACTAAATTAAAATTATAATTACTATAATATTAAATCTTTGCGAGTTTGATTAATTTTAGCATGCATTTCTCAAAATTATCTCTTGCACGTTAATTTAAATATGTACTAAAATATAAGATATCATTGTTTTCTTTAATCTAAAAATGAAGCCAAACTTATGTTTGTGCCTTTAAATTGTGTAAAACTATATTACATTTAAATACAATTTCACTATTTAAAGATGATCCATCATGTGTGGCGATCACATTAGGGCTTATATTCCTAAATTGTTAGTTTATCATTAACTTTTTAATAACGGTTTTATTTTCTCAAGGAATAGTTTAATAGTTCTTTCTTTGATTTCTTTTAACCCCATGTCTTTTTACAATTTCGGATTATACGCATATGTACTTATACTAAATATACTAATGTGTTTAGGTTTAGGTAGGTATAATTTATAGGAAAGGCACCTGCATTTGCGTGGAGGGAGATAAAAAAACCAGTTAGGAAAAACCACCCTCAGTGCACCTGGCTGAGATCGTATCCCGTCCTTGTTAGTGTAGTCTATTGAGAGAGTTTTACCACCGAAGTGGGTAAGAGCTTAGTTACTGTACTCATAATATTATAACTACCAAATATTATAAGAATATAACCAATAATATAAAATAATAATGCCAAATAAATAAATCAAACTAGGAGTATAATTACTTTTAAAAATTAGCACCTTGAAGTAGCTATTTTTTTAGTGAGATTATGTGAATTTAAATGTTCATATTTTATTTTAATTTGAACTTTATCTCAACTATGACATTTTCCCTTTTCTAACTCAACTAAAATCATTATCTACCATCTAATAGGCCAATGACAAACACACTATTCTATATCTTATTTTACACAAACTTACAAACACACATGGCACCCTCACACACAATATAAAAGCCATATGTCAGTCCATTAAAAAACCTCTCACACGTACAGATAATGACCATATCACGATCTTTACTCACGGGATATTCATCATATCTGACACCCGTCTGGTAATCGGGGTAGTCCGTAGCCCCGAGCTCGGCTTGTGTGGTGCTCCTCTTGCTCTCGGACAAAGTCCTGGCTTCGATACCCACGCAAGTCCACGCCAGTAGGAGGAACAACCAGACGCACAGCAAAGGATTCCTATTACCACCACCGAAAGATGAAGAAGCCATCGCTGAAGAGAAGTCGTCAGTCTTACCGCTGACGAGGATGGTCGAAGAATGTTTCGAATGGTCCTCTTTTCTCATTGCGTAAGCGTAACAAATAAACAAACAAAAACAAAAAAGAAGCAACGAAACTGCCTAATCTTTTGTTACGATAAAATTTCAGTGAATGGTTTAAAACATTAATGAAGTTCCAAAAGTATTTAAAAGTTCTTAAAGCAAAGTTTTAAGTCTTATAAAGACGAGACGTTAAAAACTAGGTAAGCTCCGGATTAGTGCAGAGAATAACAATAGTCACAGTAAAACAAAAGTTGATCGACTATTAACCAGTCGGTTTAAAGACCCCATTCACTCCTTGCAGCAGCGATAATATCTGTCGTGTTTTTATCAACAATCCTCGCTTTTATACCGCCAAACAAAAAACTAGCCTTAGAAAAGAACGAAAATACGTAGAGAGAGAGAGACGATAAAGAGCGACAGAAATAATCTTTACACCCTACTGAAGGTCTGAGGAGGGGGTGGAGGGGAGATTGTCGTTTATACGACTCAGAAATAACTGAGACTAATTGAACGTAGGGAAAAGTATCTCGTAAAATAATACTCTGTGCTTCCCCCTTATTTATTTTTAATTTAGGCCTATTTATGTTAGTTACGTGTTCATGCGCAGAAATATGTTTAAGTTGGGCTGGTAGGCACTACCCCCTCCCCCCACGCAATTCTTTCCTCGTGCTAGTATTCGGGGTAAACGTCACGACTATCGGCGTAGTTGTGCGTTGGGTGTACGGGTGGACGCAAGGGCGCCTGGAACACCCCCTCCCCAACTCAATACTCTCCCCACCAACTTTCTCACCCCTCTCCCTGTTTCTGTAACTTGGACCACCCACACATCACCACTATAGTCCGGGGTTCACCTTGCCGTGGTGGTAGAACTGGATGGTTGAGTAGGGAGGCGTTGGTAGATAAGCGGGGTGGTGATAAGGGGAGAGGGGGAATAAGACGCGCGCCGTGTGGGGTAGGCTACCGAGCATCGCACGCATCTTTCACGAAAGGTGGTGGAGGTGCTCTATATAGTGTGTGCATTCATCCTTTAGTTATTACACAATATGTTGACTAAAATAGAACCTAATTAAAAATTGTAATAAAGACATAACATCACTAGTAAACTACGTTCAAATATTATTTTGTTACTCTTCACTTTTAACTTTCTCTTTTACTTATTATTTTTTCTAACTCGTACATGTTAACATATGGTTTATTTAATGGTCTAATATATGATGTAGGAAAGAATAAGCTAGGTTTTTCTGAGAAAGTGCATTAATACTAACATGTACTATCCCAGTGTATCATTTGGAAATTCAAACGTATACATCCAGCCTCGTCACCAGTAGTAAAATACATTGAATTATTCAAGTCAAGGAGTTATTAGCGTCAAGTACAGCTATTTTAATTAATTAATCTCTGGACCATTTGTAACATAGCCTGCGATCGCGCCACGGTAAGACCAAGTAATTGATTTCTATGGGATTCGAGCCAAAGTATTTCAGGGGTGGGTAGCCATAGTCCATAAGAACACTTTTTACAAAATTTTGACAATATCTTAGCCACATTTATAAAAATAAAACCAAGGGTACATTCATACATACTTTTTTATATAATCTATTGCAGTTGGTAACAAAACATATACAAAAATTCTTATCATCAAGAAGATGTTCTTTAAAAAAAGCCTATATATTTTGTATCTCATATGATATATTTTTCAGATATAATTTCAAATAAAATTATTAAAATAATTTTCTAAAATCTTCTAATTTTTGAAAATTAATTATCTGTGAACTACGATCATGATTTTTTTTTAAAATAAAAACAAACATTCGTTCTTATTTTTAATGTAAAAACTCCCCAGATACCCCAACTATTTTGAACAAAATTATTGGAGTCATTTTTGAATAATTGCATATTTCAGTCATCCTATCTTTACCAGCCTTAATTTTATTGATAAAATTCAAACCTTCAATTAACCTTAAGGTAACTTTGAACAAGATTGAACGAAATCTATTGAACCGTCTCAGCTGTTAGTCTCATTCATACACAGACAGATAAATATTGTAGTAAAACCCATATTTTTGATTTCAAGTGCAAATTAAACTTCAGGATCCATCAAAGTTTTGAGGTCAAAAATATATACGACTTTTAAAGCTTTATATTTATGAGAAAGCGAAAGCAGTAGCTCAAATATTATATAATAATGGTAGACTTGTAAACCGCTGCTTAATGGAAGGTACCAAAGTTGATTGAGATGTTAAAAGAAGGAAGCGACAAATGATTATATTTAAAAAAATATATTTAGTTAACTAGTCAAACCATGGCTGGTCAAGTTAATAAGTGGCTGACCTGGCGGTCTAGGAGTAAGGTGTCTGACTTCTGTGCTGGTGGTACGGGGTTCAAACCTCGGTCCCGGCACAGATTTATCTGATTGCCAAACTCTTCCTTCACCTCTGACAAGACGTGTATTAATCACAACTTGTGAATGTGGGGAATGCCAGGCCTCCCCGTGGTTCGGATTGCACGTTAAACTGTAGGTCTACCATTTCATCTCACCATCACCCTACCATACACATTAGCGTAAGTGCGTACAACCCGGACGGGTAGTAAGACGCGGTGCTAATAATGATATTAATAATAATAATAAAAATAAGTTGACAAGTATACTTCTGTTCAAGCAATTCAATGTATATGTACCAAGTAAAGTGGCGCTGCTAGAAAAACATTTTTAAAAAAAAGGTGTATTTTTGACTCATTTGGCACTGAACTCACAAAATAATTAAAAAGTAAAAGGGGTCAGGAAGTCAGAGGACTAATTTGAATTAATAAATTATGACATTACATTAAATACATTCTGTGTAGTAATTTGTGCAAAAAAACAGCGGTAAGAAATAAATTTGCTATGTTTAATATTAATAAATTAATGTTAAGACACATTGTCATTTTAATCTGTTAAAAAAAATACTTAAATATTTCCATTTTGGTTTTGAAAAGTGTATCGTGTTAAACATTATAAGTGAAAGTAAATAATAAATGTTCAAGCTAATTTGCCTAAGCAAACATAATAATACATTCCTGTAAAATTACCAAAGTTGTAATATATTGTATAATGTTTTCATAATTATTTTTTTACTCGCCTCAGTGGCGTAGTTAGCTAACGCGCTAGATTTGTTTTGAGCTAGACTGCTGAGGGTGGGGAGATCGAGGTTTGACTCTCAATCGGTAGAATTGAGGGTGGTTTTTCTAAAACGGTTTTCCAATATCCTTTCACGCAAATGCGGGCTCACTTCCTCTATATTCTACCTTACTAATTCTTAATCCATAAATGTAATTAATATTTAAGCTTATATCCCGAGAGGGTAGTAAAGGATGGTTCTAAAGAAATTTTTCTTCCCCATTAAATTGCCGTGGTCTAGGGGTAAGGTGTCAAACTTCTGCGCTGGGGGTCCGGGGTTAAAACCTCGGTCCCGGCACAAATTTATTTGATTGCCAAACCCTTCCTTCACCCCTGACATGACGTGTATTAATCACAACTTGTGAATATGTGGAATGCCAGGCCTCCACCGTGGTTCGAATTCCACTTTGAACTGTAGGTCCTCCATCTCATCTCACAATCACCCTACCATTACACATTAGTGTAAGTGCGTATAACCCGAACCGGTAGTAAGACGCGGTGCTAATAATAATAATAATAATAATAATAATAACAACAACATTAAATTGACCTTGTTATTGATCCGTATTTAAGCTGTCGGTCTAATCATGGTTTATGATGCGGTCACTCACTGTGAATGTGTATTGTACTCCCTTCATAGGGATACATTTCACGAAGGGACAAGCCTTGTCATGATGGATGAGTTCACTTATCTGTTAAATGGACGTGATTATTCTTTGTTTCACTAAGTTACAAGGGTCAAACGACTAGTGAATTAAGGTATAATGACCAGCGTTCTAGACCTAGGCGATTGGAATTTGTCTCATTAAACTAGATACCTGTCAAATTCTCCAAATACTTTCTTTTGTTTCTGAGAAGAGTGGAGAACATGGTCAGTGGTCAACAAGTGCGTGGATCATCGTTTTTTGTCAAACAATTATACATTTGAATTATGATTGTTTATTAGAATGCAATTATTTGTCTTACTAACTGACACCAATATTTTATATGGGACGTACTTTGTTTTGGTGGAAGGCTCACAATTTAGTTTGCCCCAGCTAATTATCGCTCGTTTATGAGGCGATATTGAAGCAACCGGGTTGATAATAACTAATAAGATCGATCTGAAATTTCTAGGAGATTCGGTTACTCTCCTAACTCACCATTCACTAGATGTCATACAAGCGATTTGGTTGCAAACCGATATTTTCCACCATCTTGTTTCCATAAGTTCAAGGTAGCGCTTAGTGACGTGTACAGTACAGTTTAGTACATTCATTGTTTTCGAGCGATCTTAATCACAATTTTGTTTCGAAGTACCCGTTTGGATTATACGCTTATGTACTAACTACGCCAATAATTTTAGGGAATGGGAAAGTTATATTTAGAAGAAGTAAATCCGCATTTGCGTGGAGGGAGAGTGGAAAACGATTTTTTCAAGAAAACCTCAGCACACCAGACCAACATTTGAACCTCAATCTCCTTATCATCGGTAGTCTAGCCTTTTGTGAGAGTAGCGCGTTATAACCCATGGCCAGAGAAGCGGGTTATTCATAATTGAAACGCAACGTGGGCTGGTAGGGGACGCAAGCTAAGGTCCATATTTTTGCAGTTCTTATGACAAAAGCTCTTGTCCCCATTATAAATAAAATACTGCCCTCGTAGATACGTCTATTTTAATTTCCTACACATGGTGATATTAAAAGTTCTTGAAAATCTGGCATGAGCATTGTGAAACTTACCAGGAATATTTATCATCATTTAAAAAGTTTCAGATCAAATTTCGTTATCCTACACAAGTAAAATATTATTTATTTTGGACAAAACAGAGATTTTGTCTTAAAAAACTTCAAAAATATGGATCTTCACTTGAGTTTTCCTTCCTTCCATTTCAAGTCTATATAGGAGGTCGAGCGATCCGGTTTCCAATGTCAATTCGTTGTGCAACCACTGTTCAATCTGCTTCAGATTTCCGGCGAATACGATTGGATTCACGGGACAGACCGTCAATCAAAATATCGTTTGCAATTTGATTGCATTTGCCCAATGACTGGGAGATATTTGAAAGATTTGGACGAAGGTGACGAATTTGTCAACCTGGTTGTTTCAAAATAACCTCGTGAATTGGACCCTTTAACCTTCCAAGCAATCTGACTGGTATTTCAAGACCAAAAAATCTTGGGTTGTCATTTTTCAGACTGTTTAGGACTAAAGAAAATAAAAACTTAAGTTCTACTCCAAACAAGATATAATGCTGGTTATTTTGTATCGATATGGCATACAATGTATTTACTAATAGTGTGTGAAGTACACTTTTTCAATTCGAAGCGAGCTCAACTAGAATATATGAAATATTCTCGAAGCCGAATTGAAGTTTTAATAATTTTTTAAAGCTGCTTTATTATTAATAAAATAATATACTGTGGTTATTTATGTGTAAATATATGCACCAAAATCACTTGAAATTGTTCTAATGCCCAATTTTTTGTAAAATTTCATTTTAATAGGAAAAGCTGAATTACTATCACTACTTAAAAGTCAATAACTCCTGTTTTTTCCCTATATGTATATTAATTTATATGTATACAACATATAAGAATGGGATTTGTCGACGAAAATTGAGTATTTTAACTCTAAGTATTTTGATAGGTGAAGCATGGTAATTGTTAAAGCGGGAATTTTTTTCGAAGCGAAGTTGAAGCTGATATTTACTTCAAAGCAAAATTAAAGTTTTTAATCTTCGCACATCCCTATTATCCAGTAAAATCCACTCAAGTATTTTAGCCGTCGCTAATAAATAAAATACATGATTAAGTAAAACTTTATTTTAACTATTTTCAGTTCAGTTAATAAGATAATTGTACCAAATATTACCAGAATTCACTAGCTTATAGACATTTTAAAATTTAACATAATTCATTAACGAAAATAAATATTAATTCAAAATTATATATATTTTATGTATTTGATATAATCTATATTGATAGATTATGCTTTAAATTGAAATCATGAATTTTCATTAGCATTCTATAGTTTTGTTATTTTGATTTTTAACAAATCATTTAACCCTTTATATTTAAAGATTACGTATTAATGTATTTTAACATTATCCCTTAAATTTGGATGAATGTAAATTTGTAATAAGCCCCAAGAATGGAAAACAAAATAATTGAACCACTTTCCCTATCAAATGCTTATAACACAAGCATAGAAAGAAACCAAATGAAGTAAATCGCTTCGAACACCCCAAGGTACGTTTACTAGAATAATAATAATATGTATCAAAGCTCAGTTAAGTCACAGTGATCAGACAACTAATTTTATTACCTAATTCAATCAATGAAACATCCATATTGAACTGTTATTTGTCCCTAGATTAAAATCTGTCGTGTATCCCTTTCCAAGAATGTAATGTATTGAACAAATCCTCGTTATTTAAATCATATCACCTTTTATAATTATTTTTATTGGCATATTTCATATATGGTCGTTATATTAGTATTTTCATCGTGAGTTAAATTACATTTTGTTGAAGAGAATTTGTAATACAATAGGGTTTTGGAAATCATTTGTTTAGTCCATGAGTTTAATTCCATCATTATCGACTTTCCCACAAATTTAGGACAGTGGCTGGACACGGGAAACCAGTGATAAACATGGTAAATGAGTGGTAAAATACAACACACTAGGAGTAATTGCAGCGGAAATTATCCTTGACATCAAATAAGAACGGTACTTTTAAAACTATAATAGCTAACGTGGCTTATAAGCTATTATGTAAAATGCTGAAACCAACATATTGACAGACATGGATTATTTTGTCTTGATTTTCAAAGAACGCGCATAATACAAAAAGGCAATAATAGTTTTTGTGCTCATGACCATAAAAAAAACATATTTATAATAAATAAATGGTAAGATACAATCGCACTAACTTTCTCATATAGAGTATTATAGCTTATAAGAGAAGAAAACAAAACAAAAAAATTCATTAAACTAGTCTTAAATAAATTTTACTCATAAAAGCAAACACATTGTAATGTTAACAACAATAAAAACTCTTTATATATAAACTTTAAACAAAATTGATAACATATTTTGGACAACTTTCAAAATTTCACAAATAAACTATTTGTAGACTACCCTAAAATTATTTGTAATTTGTAAAAAAAAAAGTATTATTACTATGAATAATTATTCCCAGATATCCATTTGAACTCAATCTTTAAGGCCAATTTCGAAAAATCTCATATTCTAAGATTTATAATTTATCGTAAGTAAACTACCCTTAAATTAATTTATTTTAGAAAAATAAGGACATAATATTTATTATAATATGAAATAGTCCCCCGATATCTATTTGAACAAATACGGTAAAGTTATTATTTTTAATATTTAAAAGTTACAAAAATCTGTCTTCAGTAAATTACTCCCCCAAAACAAAGTATATAGTTTTATTGTTTTTTGTAGCATCGCGAACTGGTTTGGGGTATACACTTTTGTACTAATTGAGCTAGTGTTTTTAGGGATGAATAAGGTTATATTTATAGTAATTGTACTCACATTTGCGTGTAGGGAGATCAATAAGTCATTTTAGGAAAACCAGCCTCAATATAGCAGATAGATATTCGAACCTAGATCTCCTCTTTGTCGGCATTATAGTCTACTGTGAAAGTAGCGCCTTAGTCCACGCTGCCACCGACACGGGCTGTATAGTGCTATTTGAGAGATCAACCACCCATTAGAAACCAAACATTTAGGGCAATAATAAAAATTTTCCAAGTTTCAAAAAATCACTTATCAGTAAACTAGCCATAAATGAGTGTATACCCTAAAAACAATTCTTATATATTACCACACAATCTCCAACAAAATCTTTGAAACCATTTTCAAAATATTTTTAATTTTCAAAATTTTTTCAGCAGTAAGCTATACTTCAACGAATTTTTGTCCCCAAAACGTTTACATACTAATATTTGTAATGTCAACATAAACAAATCCTGGATATGCATTTTAAGCAAAATCGTTAAAACAATTTTCTAAAATCTTGGAATTCCATTAAATTTACTCATTAGTAAACATTAATTAAAGTAATAGATTTAAAAAGGTGGTATACCCCTATTAAATCTAAAAATTAAGTTTGGACAAAATCTATCAGACCGTGTTGGATCCATGGCCAGGGACAGAGAGACATACAAACATACAGACATGCGAACAAATGTTATTGTAAAATCCCCTTTTTAGGATTCGGTTTCACATAAAATGTAGGAATTAATTAAATTATCCGACACCTTAACTCAGTAGGTAGTGTGTGTCTCTACTGAGCTAAGGGTCCCGGTTTGATTCCCGGGATGGCCGAAAAATTTATCATTGGTGAAATGTGTGTTTACCCCTTCACATTGATGAAGTAATGGCCGCGAACTGGATGTTGTGCCGGTCCTAGTCTTAAGCTAAATTATAAGACATATGAAACTACGACAGGCCTAGCTGCCGGTAGTGGGAAATATATGGCTTGAATAAAACAATGATCCAGAAAACAGGCTGGAAACAGTAATGGATGTAAAGTAAATTCATCATAATCTTGAGATCAATTTTTTTTCAAAATTTTATTGCTATTAAAAATTAAAAATAATGTAAGAAAATTGTTTGAGAATATTATATTGAACATGGGTTTTAATTTTGACACACACTTAAGTGAATCTAAATAGACGTTCAAATCAAACTCCTGAGCTATTCGCAAGGAGTAATTGAACGTTGGGTCTAAGGGAGCTCCCTAACTATTTATGAGTTCTTTGGAGCTCACCCAGAGATCGCTCAATAAACCGGAACATTAAAGGAAACACCCACAAGCTGTTTATGAGTTATTCAGAGCTCACCCATAGATCGCTCAGTTAATGGGAACATTAAAGGAAATGCCCACGAGCTGTTTATAAGTTATTCAGAGCTCACCCAGAGATCGCTCAGTTAACGGAAACATTAAAGGAAACGCCCACGAGCTGTTTATAAGTTATTCAGAGCTCACCCAGAGATCGCTCAGTTAACGTAAACATTAAAGGGAACGCCCCCAAGCTGTTTATAAGTTATTCAGAGCTCACCCATAGATCGCTCAGTTAACGGAAACATTAAAGGAAACGCCCACGAGCTGTTTATAAGTTATTCAGAGCTCACCCATAGATCGCTCAGTTAACGGAAACATTAAAGGGAACGCCCACGAGCTGTTTATAAGTTATTCAGAGCTCACCCATAGATCGCTCGGTTAGCGGGAACATTAAAGTGAACGCCCCCAAGCTGTTTATAAGTTATTCAGAGCTCACCCAGAGATCACACAGTTAGCGGGAACATTAAAGGAAACGCCCCCAAGCTGTTTATAAGTTATTCAGAGCTCACCCAGAGATCGCTCGGTTAGCGGGAACATTAAAGGGAATGCCCCCAAGCTGTTTATAATTTATTCAGAGCTCACCCATAGATGGCTCAGTTAACGGGAACATTAAAGGAAACGCCCACGAGCTGTTTATAAGTTATTCAGAGCTCACCCATAGATCGCTCAGTTAACGGGAACATTAAAGGAAACGCCAACGAGCTGTTTATAAGTTATTCAGAGCTCACCCATAGATCGCTCGGTTAGCGGGAACATTAAAGGGAACGACCACGAGCTGTTTATAAGTTATTCAGAGCCCACCCAGAGATCGCTCGGTTAGCGGGAACATTAAAGGGTACGCCCACGAGCTGTTTTTGAGTTATTCAGAGCTCACCCAGAGATCACTCAGTTAACGGGAACATTAAAGGGAATGCCCACGAGCTGTTTATGAGTTATTCAGAGCTCACCCATAGATCGCTCAGTTAACGGGAACATTAAAGGGAACGCCCACGAGCTGTTTATGAGTTATTCAGAGCTCACCTAGAGATCGCTCGGTTAGCAGGAACATTAAAAGGAACGCCCACGAGCTGTTTATGAGTTATTCAGAGCTCACCCATAGATCGCTCGGTTAGCGGGAACATTAAAGGGAACGCCCCCAAGCTGTTTATAAGTTATTCAGAGCTCACCCAGAGATCGCTCGATTAGCGGGAACATTAAAGGGAACCCCCACGAGCTGTTTATAAGTTATTCAGAGCTCACCCATAGATCGCTCAGTTAACGGAAACATTAAAGGGAACGCCCACGAGCTTTTTATAAGTTATTCAGAGCTCGCCCATAGATCGCTCGGTTAACGGGAACATTAAAGGGAACGCCCACGAGCTGTTTATAAGTTATTCAGAGCTTAACCAGAGATCGCTTGGTTAGCGGGAACATTAAAGGGAACGCCCACGAGCTGTTTATGAGTTATTCAAAGCTCACCCATAGATCACTCAGTTAACGGGAACATTAAAGGAAACGCCCACGAGCTGTTTATAAGTTATTCAGAGCTCACCCATATATCGCTCAGTTAACGGAAACATTAAAAGAAACGCCCACGAGCTGTTTATAAGTTATTCAGAGCTCACCCATATATCGCTCAGTTAACGGAAACATTAAAGGGAACGTCCACGAGCTGTTTATAAGTTATTCAGAGCTCACCCAGAGATCGCTCGGTTAGCGGGAACATTAAAGGGAACGCCCACGAGCTGTTTATGAGTTATTCAGAGCTCACCCAGAGATCGCTCAGTTAGTAGAAACACCGAATGGAATGATCGTGAGTGGGAGTTCACGCTGAGTTCACTGAACTATCGCAAATGTTATGGGGATGGTTGTGAATTATCCTGATCTCGACAAACGTTAGTTCATATAAAGACACCTCATAGGGAATTCTCACGATCTTATGTTTTCAACAATTTTGGTTTGGTTACGTTGAAGTCTCAGGGTTTGTTCACATGAAATCTAAAGTATTTATATTTAAGTTGTTCAATTTAAATGTACTATTTTATAATTTACAATTTATTCAATTGATTGAATTTACGTTTGATATTTTGGGTAATATTAGCAGCCTTACCACCTGTGAAATTTTCTGGAACTACAATCTGTTTGAGATAATTTATTTTATAATGTTGGATGCTCCAAGAATACCTTGTGAATAGCTAGTTTTGATCTGGACACACTTAAAAAATTATTTAAAAAATCAAAATATCCTTCAAAACGCGGACAAAAATATTGCTACACAATAATATCTAATGCGGGTGACCTGGTGGTCTATGTGTAAGGTGTTGGTCTCTGTGCTGTGGGTCCGGGGTTCAATCCTCGGTCCCGGCACAGATTTATCTGATTGCCAAACCCTTCCTTCACCTCTGACAAGACGCGTATTAATCACAACTTGTGAATGTGTGGAATCCCAGGCCTCCACCGTGGTTCGGATTCCACGTTAACTGTAGGTCCTCCATTTCATCTCACAATCACTCTACCATTACACATTAGCGTACGTTCGTATAACCCAAACAAGTAGTAAGGCGCGGTACTAAAAACAATAATAGTGTTTAGTATTAACATAAATTAAATAATGAAAGCCAACTCACTGTGAACAAAATAGTTTTGTATATGCTCATGGGGGTAATACAATTTATGAAATATAAATTAACGATTTTTTTTCCACTTATTTAAATCAAAAATTTATTATTTGGTAAAGTTAGGATTGGAAGGAACTACCTATAAAATATTCTGAGCTTGTATAGCCCATGGTTTATCATTAATAATAGAATGAGTATTCATATTTACGAAAATAATTAATTTATCCATTACACATTAAAATGTATAATATTAAAACAAAAGTAATTATAAGTTTCAATGTGATTAATGTATATTATACAGGGTGGTCCACGGAAAAGTAGCCCGTATCCTATATCCAGCAGACGACTCACTCTGAATAGGAGGAGGTCAATCCCCTCCTACCTATATTTTGACATCAATAATGGGCAAGTGAACTGCTTGTCTAAAGCTTTATTGGCTAATTCTTCATGTCACAATATGGTTGGAAGGGGATTGACCTCCTCCATTAAGAGTGAGGCGTCTGCTGTATACAGGAGACGGGCTACTTTTCAGTGGGCCACCCTGTAGAACATGTCAACAGTTTGTTAGTACATAAATGCATCTTGAATTATCATACACATTTTTTGAAAACTTAAATATTATCAAGATCCAAATGCCACTTATCAGACAATATTAAAATACAATATGATAGTAAATTTATCTAAACTGTGACTCCCGTTTTACACGGTGCTCAATAGCTAACCTACAACAATACTGTGGCACCGCAAGGACTTACATTGTATGGATGGACGCCCAGCGGTGAGAGGTTGGAGTCCTGGATAATTGGGTGTTGCGTTGGGGCTACCAACAAAATTAAGTACAAAATTAATTTTATTGATGTAAAGTCTAAATTATCACAGCAAGTATTTAACCATTCATAAGATTACATGAGATGGGAGCTTCACGCTAATGATAAGCTTAGAGATAATCTCGTATTCGACCCCACGTGGCAGCAGCTGAAATACATGTCGAATATTAAGTATAAAAATTTTAAACTCATAAATATATTAAATTAATTTTGTATTGTAGACGATTTTACTTACAGACAATTTGAACTGAAACCTAAAAGATTTTTATTATCATTCTCACCGCGGTTTACTACCCGTTCGGGTTAAACGCACTTACGCTAATGTGTAATGGTAGGGTGATTGTGAGATGAAATGGAGGACCTACATTTTAATGTGGGATCCGAACCATAGTGAAGGCCTGGAATTCTACACATTCACCAGTTGTGATTAATACACGTCTTGTCAGAGGTGAAGGAAGTACTCGTGTTTGGCAATCAGAAAAATCTGTGCTGGGACCGAGGATTGAACCCTGGGCCTTCAGCTCAGAAGTCTGACGCCTTAACCCTAGACCACCAGGTCACCAGAAACCTAAAAGAGCTACCATACATATATTGCTTGAGAGGGTTATAACTAGGGTTACCATAATTTATTGAGGCCAGATCCGGACAGAGGTGTTTCCGGGGTGTCTGGGGGTATGAAATACCCCCCAGGGGAGTGGGGGGTCCGGGCCCTCCCCCGGATTTTTTTTTTAAATTAGGCACTGACCTCTGCGTTCTTAGCTATCCTGATACGTGAAAAATGTTATCAAACTTAGCTTGATTTATAAGCTTTTTAAATTACAAAATAAGTATTATGAGGTTAATAAATTTGTATATTATTATAATTAAACCTTTTTAATACACTATCACTTAAATTTCTTGAAATATTTACATACAGTATATAATATAAGTGTTCATATTATATTCTGAACTTTTCAAGTACTTTATTCATGCTCCAACTTTTGATTACAATGTGCTGGGTCCAGGGACAGGTTCTTCAATTTTCCTTGATTCATACTTTTCAGATGAAATGACCTTAATCAGAAAAGACTTGTAATTTTTGATGTGGTCGTGGAATTCTGAGCATGTCATAACAGAATTTGCTTTAATATAAAGAAGATCTCTTACAACTGACAGATATAATATTTCTCTTTGAGCCGTCCAAACAGACCCCATCATTGAAAAAATACGCTCAGGTGGAGCCGAAGTACCAGGCAGCAATATGGCGAATTCTACTATTTTGAAAATATTCACAAAGGAGATATTGCTTCTAGAAAATTCTTCAAATACTTGTTTCCATTTCTCTTGAGTTTTGGGGGTTTTATCTTTTGGTAGGGAATCCCATTCAGGTTTCAGATTTTTCAGAATTTGGATTAGTGAAGAGCGCTCATCAAATAGTTCATCCACATTGATGAAATCCGGAATAACGCTGGCTAAACTTAAAGCACTGTCTTCCATCTAATCCCAGGTAGGGTCATGTTGTAGCGTTAACCATTTAAAGTGGTTAGTCTTGTCAAAACTGTTTTCCCCAAAGCTTCAAGTAGCTTATCCCAGCTTTGTAAAAACCTTCTACACTTTTAAGAACGTTTTCTTTCTTCTTATCATCAATGTCTTCTTCATTATTTAACTTTCTGTGTAACTGCTTTGCTGCAAACGGGATAAAGTTAGTTTACTTCCTTTCTTCCAGTTTGACAACTTATTCTTCATACTCTTGTTTCGCTTCTGTAGCAGTAATGTAATCAGACTCAACTTTAAGAATTGTCATTAGAAACATTTGAAGGCTTCCATGCACAATTGTTGAATAAATTTCATTTACTGGATCTTAAAAAAAAATGCAGGTAACGATGCAGGGCAGTTTTTAATTGACAATAAATACGACTTCAAGGGCTCAAACAAAATCAGTATTCTTTCTACTGCAGGCTTTAAGCTCAAAAATCTTGTGTTTCCATGTGAAAGTATTCTTTTATACTATACTTCTGCAGATTCACAAAACTCTTTTAATGTGGTCACTCTGACAGTATACTGATAAAAGAACTTGTACACTCTGACAACAATCTTCTCAACATCAACGGGCAGGCCATCACAAGCAGTCTGCACTGTGTTGTGCAAAATATGAGCAGAGCATCCAATGCCAAGAATTGGTCTTGACAGAGCCTTTTGCAGTTTTCGAAAAACATTTTCTTATCCATACCTTTTAACACCACCAAAGTTGGTATTAGTGTTATGAGCACACAGACAAACGACTTTGGAATCAATAGATATTTTTTTTTATACATTTTAAAATATGTTCCACTAAAATATCAGAGGTTTCACCCGGAAGTTCATAAAAAAATAACAGTTTCATGTTATCACCTTCATTTTGGTTTAAATAACGAACACATACAGGAGTCAATTTAACCTCTTTTCTGTTTGAACAGTCAATTGTTAGTGTAGTAAAATTTGCATCCTTGGGATCTTTGAGCATTTTATCAAATATGTAAGGAGATATTACATTTACAATAACTGCTTCGGTCTTAGTCCGAGCTCCCGAACATTTGGGCTCAAAAAGCTTTTTAATAATTTAGCAGTGCATTCAGACGTTTTGAAACTAAGTCCGTGCATTGCGGTATGGTAGGCAAAAGTTGCCTCTTTTGCCGCACATTTCAACTCGGCAACTGTGACATCAGTGTTTAAAAAAAAAGTTTTAATACTTGCCGAGGATGCTGCTTGATTAGCCTTCTTGTGTCTATCACCCTGCAAGTGATTTTCTATGTCGTACCGTCCTCGATGCTCCACCGAAAATTCAGAGTTACACGTCAAAGATCTCACGCGGTCATTTCTGTTTTGACACTGTCTCAGAAACTTGTATTATTCTTTTAGTTTGTCATTAAAAACACACTTGCGCTTTGGCATTTTGCAAAGTTATAACTACCTACACACTAAAATTACAAACTGAACACTAATAGTATCAATACATCAGGAACATTAGGTACACAGCAAACGAGTTATTTTTAAACAAACTGACAAGTGATAAACAATATAAACAACTGAGAGTCGTCAGCTCTGTGGACTGCGACTGCGAGTGGCCTTGAATTGGATGCAGAGACCGAATGCAGTGAGCGCCCAGTGCTGCATTGTGACCAACCTAAGGTGCGGCGTGGATTAAAACTCCCCAATTTGGCCACGTTTTCGGTTCATAGGTGTAAAATCCGGACATTTCTCAGATCCGGACGCCAAACCGGACACTTGTTCCAAATCCGGACGTATGGTAACCCTGATTATAACTCAACATTTTTAATAAAATGCACAGTCTTAAGATGAATGTTTAAAAATAAGCTTACAGAAGAATAGATCTTTATTTTAGGCAGTAAATAACTAGAATCAAACCTCTTATTTATAATCATCGAAGAAAACTATTATTTTATTTTATACAAATAATTACTCTCCTAAATACAAGAATAATATTTCTCTATTTTTATTACTGTTAAATTAATTTTTTTGAAGCTTTATTTTAGGTATTAAATAATTAAAATTGAAATTATTATTTATTATCGTTTATGGAAATAATTATTTTATAACACACTATTAATTACTCTCCTGAATGCAAGGTTAAAATTAATCATGCTCTATTCCTATAAATAGTAGTTTTTGTAATTTTTGTTTAAGATAAACCCTTTTACAGAGGTGAAGCGTAACCGTTTATAAATTGTTACCTCATACTTACATTGTAAATTATCTTTTTCTATAATAAGGTGGGGTAAATCTTTTCCAATAAAGGAATCAAAGAATTACTGACCGATAAATAAAAAAATTAACTAATGAGAGGAAACTGATTAAACATATATATCTTATTAGAACACAATATGAAGTGCAGCAGTAGTGGAAATAGTTTTATTGTTCTTTGTAGCTCAGTCACGCAATTTTGTTTAAATGGTTCTCCTACTAGGGCATTGAGTCGTTCAGAAATACTGCATGGTCTAAAAATGTCATTTGTTATTTTAAAATATGGCTATTGCCAAAATCCAAGCGATATACGGATAAAAAAAGACAATGTTTAAGTAAATTCACGAAATTCTTCCCCGAAACCGATGTTAAAATAAATTAAGTAAAATGAGTACTCCCTTCTCCACTCTAAACTCATTAATACTACCCCTCCCCCTCCATTCCATCCAACGCATTGATTTTATGCCTATACTTCAGCCCCACGGCTAAGATTCTGTTGCAGTAACATTTTTATCAACTCCGCTGTTTCGGTTAGTAGCATTGTATTTTCTTAATGTATTTCTATTCAACCTTCCTTCTAGAGTGTCTATATTACCTCTAAATTTCACCTTTCTTATTCAAAATTCTAGAGTATAAATTGGTCAATGGTTCAGAGAGTTAATTTATAAACGCCACGAATATAAATTATGCCAGTGGTTTTGTAATAATGAAATCTTTATTTTAATGAATACAAACTATCAAAATTAGGTTATTATTTTGATTAAGAAAAATTTATTTATTCTTGTAACAAACACACTAGAGTTCCAAATTTGGGAAGTATAAATGTGTTAGGGTGTTATCTGAATCTAAGTAATAACACGAAATACCTCTGTTCTTCAATGTTGATAATGTTCCATTAGAAGCTTACTTAAATTTAAGAGACTAAGTTATGACATATTTTGAACAAGCTTAATCCAGACTAGGTACAGAGGTTACTTTAAATTGAAATGGAAGGGGGGTCTACCTCCTATTTCCCCATAAAAATCTTAGGGATATCACTGGGTAGAAATAAAGTTAGCCTACACAAACCTTCTTCATGTAATATTTCATTTGGAGTAATTTAAAACGTTGATAAAGATATATTAAATGTCTACTAGCCTATACTATTGGTCTTACTATATGTCTTAATTTTAGTATGGATTTTTTATTATTAGTTTTATTTTAGTGTATACAATTATTTAAATATTAAAGACAATAATTTTGTGTAAATTAACAATCACATTAGACTAAGTTTTTCTAAGTTCACTTCTTACACTTAGTTTTAATTGAGTACTGGCTCAGTTCATTGACGTCAGACACTTAGCTAATGGACCATTAACACAAGTAAAGATGTTCCTCCTTTTTTATTAGTCCTTAACAACAAAGGGTATTAATCGTGATAGTCAATTTACCAAAAAAGTTTTATGCCATTAATATTTTAGTGTATTTACAATACTTAAAATGTTAGGTGTACTTTTTATGTACCGTATACTATTTTTAAGGAATTATTAAGTTGTCTAACTTTATATCTAATATGCTTAATCTCTTTAAAAACCATTTAAAAATCAATTTTTCTAATACAATCATACTATAGAGGTACATTATTTACTGATTCCAATAGTCTTTACGACATAAAAATAAAATCTTGGTTCCAAAAAGTCGTCCTTAAATAACTCAAAATTTCAATTACTATAATCTAAGTAATAATGAAACTGATCACAGGGTAATTTCTTCAATTTGTTGATTTTATTAGCCTATACATAAGCACTTAGGCTTCAAAGTACGGCGTCAGTTAAAATTTAAAAACTTTGGCTGTATTTCTTTTAACACCACGTTTGTATTACTACCATTAGTGTCATAAAATATATTTATTTTTCTTTCGTAAGTTTACCACATGAGTTATTAAAGGATTATTCCAAGGGAGGGAGATTATAAAGATAGCGTGGATGTAATTTGTCCGATTTAGTGGGAACTTAGAAATCCCCTGTGGAAGAATACCACCATTTCACTGAGTAAAACATTGACAGTTTAGCGAGGACAGGGCTGCTTAGTTCTTAATACAATATGCATATTATGTACTGGACACATAATTATCATATTTCACCTTAGTGGGAATGAGATTGATTAATATCACATACTATATATAAGATATCATTAGTAGTTTCATGATTATCATGTGTGAGGATGTTATTGGGTAGTGGTCCCCTCAATTGTGTGTCGTAGGCCAATTTTTGATATTTGAAAATACAAAATCATGAAAACAATGGGAAAGTGAAAATGTGAAAAACAAAATTTAAAAAAATGAAAAATAAGTTACATAGTAAGCGGATACGGGAATCTGGTTTCACGTGCGTGCTTGTCACGTGGACGTCAACAGAAACAGAAAACAAGCGAACCCTTCACACAAGCTTCATGAAAAATAAATACTTTATTTTTTTGTAAGAGAGTATTCAATAAAAGATTCATAAAATATTAGTAAAAAATTTATATTTATAATTTTAAAAATAAATTCCTCCCTCTCCCTTTGGATGTCCGTTAAGGCTAAGTGGGTTGTGAAAGTTTGTATTTGTAAAATTTTGAGAACCATTGGTATTGATCCATATTAATAAAATGAAGAGTTTGTCTAAATATGTCATCTGTCATGAGCTTGCATGATGTATGTCGCACACAAAGAAGTGAAATTTGAACATTATTAGCCCCTGTACACGAACATGTGGATCTCAAAACCGGAATTTTAAATTTTGATTAGATTGTTTTTAACTAATTAAAAGCTGAGGTGGAAGAAATAAATGAAGTGGTTTTTTTTCTGTTTCTTTGAAGCAAGAAGTAAATAAACAATCCATGGCATGGTTACCCAGGGCAATGCTGGATACTTCTGCTAGTATGATATATATATATATACACACACACTAGCAATCCCGCACAGTGTTGCCCGTGACCCACTGTGGTATAAGAATAATTAATGTAAAAGATTCCTCCCCCTCCCTCACCCCCACAAAAATTGTTTAAAACTACGGTAGATTTCATACACATTTATTTTCCAAGGAGTATGTGGCATATTTTTTTATCACAGTTATCTCTGAAATGTAATTATAAACCAGATTAACAATATTTTATTTAAAAATTTGTTAAAAATAGCCTAATTAAAAATTTAAAAATCGGGCTACGAGGTGCATTCGGACCCCCTTCTATCCACTCATGTTAAAAATTTCATATTTCAGCGTGCTGTAGATTTTTTTCTGGGTATCGTGCACAAAAAAACCCACACACATACAAACACTTCCTTTTATCATTATAGATTAGGTGCTGTACTAATATTATTAATAGTTCACTTATTATAAGTGAATGAACCATTAATATTACTAGTTCATAAATAATCTAACGCATAACAACATTACCGTATCTGTTAAGCAATGAATTCTTACTCAATATTTCCTCACTCGCAAAGGGAATTTTTGAATCGTGTCTAATGAAAGAGCTCCTCCTACCCCTCTCCTTCCCTCCAGCCACACCTGACTACCATCACCTATCTAGTAATTACTCACACTTCCTCCCTCCGCTGATTGGCGAACAACGAATCGAGTTACTTGATGCGGCGACACCACACGCATCTCCCGGAATAGACTTTCAACTTTTACTGCTCTCATTTACTTCCGTGTTAATACTCGAGGATACTATATAGAGCACTTAGGGGTAGGAGTGTAGGATACGTGAATTGTGGGCATTGTTTTAGCAGTTTTTATAGCTAAAAATTTTGTTGGGCAAAATAAATAAAATATTGCAACAGTAAAAACTCTCCGCCGTATGCAAAAACGATGCTAAGTGCAGCCAAAGTACAAGGAAAGTAGAAGAAACATTAGTTGATTTGCTTACTAGGACGATTGAGCGGATTAATTCCAAAACATAAGGAAGTAAATTTAGTCGCGGATAATTCATGAAAAAGTCTGGTCTCGAGCAGGCTTTGAATTTACCGTGCTTGGCCCATACTTCGATTAGATTTCCTTAAGATGACGCGGCGCGCATGGACTGTCGAGACAACACGTATTTTGATATTGCTTTTTTTTAGGGACAGAATATAGTGGGGCTAGATGATCTAAATTTTGATAAGCCAACTACTCAATTAGTATACATTGGTATAATATAGCTAATGCAAATGAAAAGCCTATGAAATTATACTGATCAAACCACACCCACCTTATTAGAAACTACCGGCACGGGTAAAATATGCCTGGTTATTTTTCCCACGCTCATTTATTCCTTCGGTTTCCATATTCCCAAATTCACCTTTTATATTTTTATACCGTAATCGTATAATTCTTGATCTGGTACAATAAATAAATTCGCTCCTTTCACACCTAAAACCGTGTTTTTTACCATTTTAACAAATCTTTGTTCGTTTATAATCGGTTTTGTTAACTTTACGTCTTTATTTATGTAAGAATTCATCACATTCTAGCAACGAGTCTGATATACTTGACTTGGTCTTGTACTTTTCTTCGACTTTGCTTGTGCTTGAATGGTACTTCAGCTGCGCTTAGTGTCGTTATTGCATACAGCCTCAAGAGTTTAATTTCCTTCACATGTTGATTTAAAACGTCATTGAATGTCTGTCATGAGCATCAAACGAGATTTCTTGTATTAAATAAGGAGAAACAGTTGTCATAAAATTCAGGATACCCTTGACAGATATTCAAGAACTGTTGATATCACCACGTGAATAAAGCTAAACTTTGTGTTTCTACCGGAGAATTGATTTATTTAAAAAAAAAACGTGTTTTTAATATAAAAACTGCATATAATACTGCCCTTAAATCATGTACACCTTGGTGCTAAGAATTTTAAATATCGTGACGCCCATTAGTTTTTAATGTCCCATTGTTAATACCTTTTATAAACAAGTATAAGACAATTTTAAGATGAAATAAATGCCACCAACCTAATTAGTTTTAAATAATATTTCTGTTCTCATCATCTAAAGAGACACATATTTTACTAAAATAGTTGTTTGTGTTGAATTAAAACAACTCCTATTAAAATCTACCTGGAGGTGAATCATTTGCCTGTACTCTCAATGTTATTTATTATAGCTTTACTTTTCTCAGAAACTATACAACAGGTCATGCTCAAATTATTATGACGTCATAATATATATTATTGTAAAAGTGTATATACAAGAATTATTCATGTATACATAATCGTTTGTATAAAATAATATATTTTTGAATACAATACCATATAATTTCCAAAAATAATTGTATATACAAATTATTTGTAATATTTATGTTGATAATTTTACAATAATATGACGTGGTAGCTGATAAGCCATAATATTATGCATGATTTCTGAGAAAAGTATAACTACAATAACAGGGAGATGGTTGACGTCCAAGACCTCTTTTTGGAATTACTTTATGAACCTGAACATAAAAAGCAATTAAAATAATTAATGCCACGTGCAAAACTCCAGGCATTCCATTTCTTAGTCTTCAATCTGAAAAATATTACGGTGTTTGGTTTAACATTCCTTCTCAATCTCAGGTCTATTAATACATTAATGCTAATTCTTTTGATGATTTTTATTATACAGAATATAGAAAATCTTAACCACACAATAATATTGTGAAAAAGGGCATTATACATTTTGAATGTTACAATTTTCTTAAAATCTCATTTCCAAACAAGTTAATTCCATCCTCAGGTGCGTCGTGGTGTCCTTCGAATATCTTCACAGGCCCCACTTGAAACATCACTGAAGTCTGAGGTCTCTAATATGTTGCTTAACTGAGTTTATTAGTAAAATTATAAATTGTGATGGTGGCCTCTGTAGTCTAGTGATCATAGTTCCAGACTACAGATCCAGAAGTCCCGGCCTCGCTAACCGGCGCATCCAGATTAATCTGTGAAGCAGTGGGTCTGTAATGGAGTCAAACTCAGCCTCACGAGGAAAATTGAGGAGATAATTGAATAAAGAAGTAGTAGCTCCGGTCTAGAAAACTGAGATTAGTGGCTCTAGGGTTTGTGTTTACAACATTAACCCTATATTCACATATGTTGGCATTATCTTCACCAATATGTGGCAGTCGGTATAGCTCGCTTACAAGTTGACACCATGGAGTTTTCTAAAAATAAATTGTGATAGTAGTTTTTTTATTGATACTGTAATCAAATGATAAAACTGTCCTTTAAATTGCATAATTTTTTAAAAATATTTTGGTGTTCATGGTTTAAACAAATCATAAACATTTGAGGCCATACCCAGAAAATTATTTTGGGGAGTGTTCTTCTTGTTGTGTCTCACAAAGAATTACCCTAATAGGAGATAAAAAGTTTTTTTAACATTGAAACCCTCTTGAAGCGACTAAAGGTTCAAACAAAAATAATTTGAGTATTAAGTGTTGTGAAATGCATGGCTCCAATGGCTTACTAAAAGCATAGGCAATGAGGAGGAATAAAAAACTGCTATATTAATAATATTTTCGGTGAGGGGAGGCGAGGATAGCTTCTAAAACATGGCCTTGTGCCTATAACCGGATTTTGTTTGGAACAGCGGTTATCAAACTTACTCGACCCACGCACCTCTTTCACAAACATCTGAGCTGCACGAACTCCCTGGTAAAAATCCATAGCTACTCATTTAATTTTAAACCTAAATTTTATAAAATTCTGTTATTAATAACAGTAATCAAAATGTTTAATACCTTAAAATCAACCTACTGAAGCTCGCAGATACTTTGGGATATCCCACCAAATATAATGGAATAATATTGAAACTACTTAAGTACAAGTCCAAATAATTATACATTTGTTTAAAAATTAAAATTGAAATTAAATGAGAAAATTACTGTAATAACATTTAGTTATCTTTACTCTCATAATATTATGATATTTCACGTGTTTTTTAAAGTGGTACTGGAAATTGATGCATTGATATAACTAAAATACTCTCCTTTAATCACAAAATTCCATGCCGATTTAAGATTAGAAATTGTCAACAAGTTTTAACAGCTGCTAACCTCTTCACGTGACTTAATGAGAAAGATGCGCTTGCTTTGGATGGAAGAGATATTTAAAGTCGGGAACCACAAACGATAAATAAAATCTCAAGTCACTTTCAGCATTGAGCCTGTTTCTGTATTTATTTTTTGAATAGGCATATGAAGAAAATGTTTCTTGCTCAAATATGTAGAAGAAAGTGGTAACAAAGTTGTAATAACTTTATTCTCTAACAATGAGAACTCCTTTAAAATTAACCAGAAACCAATTTATGACAAAGATTTGTAGTGTTTCTTTAATTCAAAATCAGTGGAAATTTCAAGGAGCTGCCCTTTTTCCCTCATGATTAATGTGGAGAATTTCAAAACTGCTGTCTCTTCCAGAGGATTGCGAATCCAATTATTATAATTGGACATGGCTGGGAAATATTATTTGAAGATTTTTCCAAATCCCTTCAAGGGTTCTATAACCACGTTCTTTACATTTTCGCCCAAAGAAAGATGATTTTCTACCATGAAGTCGTGAAGGATATCAAAGCACTCCGTTTGATTGCTAATTAAACACGTTTCCCAATGTTTCTTATTTTATTAATGAACGACTCGATACGTTCTTGCACAGTAAAAACTAAAAACGTGAATATTTGACCTCTGAAGAGTGAGGTTTAAAGTGTTCATTTTTTAGAAAATGTCTGCCAAATAGGCCAAAGCCTTGAGAGACATTTGCTTTTGCATGTACTTTTCTTTGTGAAAAGGATGGCTGGTAAGACAAACGAAAACTTTGTGTTTAAGTTCAAACAATCCTGTAAGAGTCATACTTCGAGATAACCACCTGACTTCAGTGTGGGACTATAAAAAGTTGTAAATGTTTCCCATTTCTTCACAAAGTGCTGAAAAATTCTGCCATTACAGAAATATTTTGGCGAGCCGCTTGGAAGATTGGGGTTCGCAAACCACAATTTTCTGCGGCCAACATTAACAACATTTTACTATATTATTAGTGTTATTTTAACGGTATTTATAATATATATCAAAAGTGACAGCTGTAGACAACATGACTGGATGTAAGAATATATTAAAATTGTTTTAGTAATTTACTTTTACTGTTCTTCTTACCAAAATAATAATAATATATATATATATGTTTTATTCTAAAACCTTCTGGTGCTTTTCCACAGTATAAAGTCCACGATTTATTAAAATCTTGCTAGGCTTACTATAATGCTAGCAATCTAACACCTAAGCTCAGTCGGCAATGCTTCTGTCTACTGAACTAAAGTTCCTGGGTTCGATTACTGAAATGTCCGAAGAGTGACTCATTGTTTAAATAATGGTATCTCCAGTCAGAGTGACGAATTAATGGCCGAAAGATTGTGTGCTGTGTCTGTTGTGAAATTAAGTTAGTTTGTAGGACATGTGCTGATATCTTTTGAGATAGTGAAAGTTAGATACTCAAAATAAATATAAATCAAATGTAGCATATCAAGTGATCGTGAAAGTGAGTGGTGTTAATGTGGAAATATTTTGTAAGCTTCTAATAGGTTGGTGCACTCTATTTTGTAAATTTACTCTGGAAAGAAATATAGACAGTCTTAAGGTGACAATGATTTATCAACTGAACTGCTGAGAATTTTATCCAAAATCCTTCCTTTATTTTTGTGATCACTTCTTTTCAAAGGCCTAGTCAGCATTTTATATGATGACAATAATAATAATAATAATAATTGTTATTATTATTATTATAAAGATTATTTATGTTTTAATTGCACATTTTCACTAGCGCAACTTCGTTTAAAGACTCAATATAATAATTAATGCACATCCATTATTATTTTAAAAGTTTTAACTTGGTTCTCACGTAAGAATGAGCTTCTTAGTAGATAAAACTGTGCAAAATATAAAAAGTATACAGCCAGTGATAATATTTAGATTAGGGTAGTCTTCTTGGGAAATATAAAGATACACAAAACTACATCTCGGCTCCGTTAACTTTGCATCCCATAGTTGTGTACAGCAGTCAGTAAGATGTTGACTTGACTTGCTCCCCCATTACCCTTACGGGGTTGGGTTATAATCCTGGTTGACTGAACCTTTTTTACTAAAAAAGTATTTATACATTAATTGCTTTCTTTGGGAGTAATTTATCTATGCTGAGTGTATTTTTAATATTACTAAACAGTCGTAAGAGAAGGGTAGCTTTAAAGAAATTGAAATTTCATTAGCGTGTAAAAAGAATAGATAAATTACAATGATAAACCACATGTGTCCAATCCAAAGGAATATATTTGTTTTGATTTTATTCCGCCTGTCAGTACCCGTTTGGATTAAACACATACATTAATTACGCTAGTTCTGTAAGGATGAAGAAGATACGATTTTAGAGGAAACGTATCCGAATCCACTGGAAGGAAGCGTGGGAAATAAATTACAGAAAAAAAAGCCTTTATTACATCTGACCAGGCTTAGAACATCGATCTCCCCTTCCCCCGGCAATCCGGTCTAACACGAGAGTGACGTATTAGATCAGAGATGGCAAAACTTTCCGGTCTGTGTGACATTTTACTACTAGCTGAATTTTGATATAATCTAGTATGCTACTTTTTATTTACACTTTTAATGAGTAATAAATAACAAAACTTATATAATACTATGAAATATAATAATAAGCTTAAATTAAATTGTAAATAATTTATGTCAATTGTGCCTACACTTTAAGGAAGAAAAGTGTTCTAAATTATCAAAGTGACCATTTTATACAATATTAATTTCAATAACTATACGTAAAAACATGGGGAGTAACATTCAGTTTGCGTATAGCCCTAACGGGTAGTAAGACGCGTTGTTAATAATAATATTATATTCAGTTAAAAAAAGAGAATAAATTTATATTTTAAAATCAAAACCTATACAATTTGTTCGATGTTAGTATGAATAATAATATGTTGTATTTTCTTAGCCAAAATAGCTATGTTCGGTTCATAGCTTATTGTCTTCAACAGCTCACAAGATACACCTAAGTACAAGTCAATAAGATTTGTATTCATTAACTTAACAAAGTTAATTGTGAAATGACATTGAATGACATGGCCACCGAAATTTTATTGACTTCAAAAAATCACATACGAAGTTAGAATAGGTGTTATTTATTTTTATTTTTTCATGTCGGAGAACCACCCAAATCATGTAATATAGACTTGATTTAGACCAAGCCACCTACCGATGTGGATTTTTTCCCGATAGAAAGTGAACTGTACTAATAAAATCAATAATTGTGGGAAAAGGATAATATTCCAGCTTCCCTGTTTTTAGGGAAAACAATAAGAAACAGTTTATTGACAAAACTATAAATTTTATTGATAAGGGGTATAAGATGATTTGTAATTCTAGTCAATGTATGTTCAAATCCAAAATATAAAAGTAAAATTCTCATTAGTTCATTAATTATTAGTTATTAAATTTTCCGGAATGTTATCCTTTTCCCACTCAACGCTTTGACAACAAAATTGCTAATATTAACAGATTATGACAACAAATATTTAATAGTGAATCCCAAATTATAAATAATTATTTTTAAAATTAAAATTTTAAATTAAAAGTAACTATTATTGTTTAATACCCTTAAATGATAATTATTACAGTTTCTATTCATCATTGTCACTCTCCCCTGTGAGTAGAATATTTAAGAATCTCATCATAAAATGGTCTGTACTCTTCAGGTATGTAGTGTATAGGTTTGTAAATGTACTGTAACGTTTTGAAGTTGATTGCAGCTTTTCCACCATACTTTGACACTGGGGAGCTTCACGTGATATTGTTTCTTGCACTTGAAAGTTTCATACGTCAAACCACCTATGTATTCCATAATATCGACAGAGTCCTTCATCCAATCAGTGTAGGTAAGATGTCTACACTTGTCGGTGCTAAACGTCAGATTTTTATTCTGATTATCTTTACTTTTTTTCTTCTTGAAATACCGTGGCCAACAGTCCTTAAAGTTTAGTATCTGGTCATTTGAAGGCCTCTTTACTTGATACGGTGGGTTGAGTTTACTGGCGATTAGACGTCACCATACTAGTTAGAAACGTAAATCCGATACAGCCTTCGGGCATATCGTTTCATGACGGAAACGTTTCTGTCACATGGCAGAAAACTATGTCCTCGGATCGAGTATTAATGGTGAATGATGAATAATCTCCCAGTCATGGTTGGTACTGTAAAGAGTCTTGTTAATTGGTTGTTCCTATTCTAACTAGCACAAGCTTCGCCGAGAATGAACAGGGTTTTCACTAATTGAGGGATTTGGTTAGTGAAGATTAGGACACGGCTGAATACATCATTAGGACCTCTTTGAGCTTAGCCCTCCGTGTACGTGTAGAAAACTGAAGAACTGTAATTGTCAATGTCATGAATATTGAGGTCATAGTACCAAAGCTTACGGAGATATAACATTTCCTGAACGGGCATGAAAGGTAGAGGCAGAGTTCGCATGAAGTCAAAAACAATAGTTATTACATCGTTTCTCTCCTTACAAACCTTTGTGATGTCCTGAATATTGTTGTAGAACTATTTTTCTTGCCTCTTACAAACTAACACCTCAAAAACAGTGGATAATTTTGCTAGCTCACTTACATCTGAAGATTTTAACTTGGCGTTCAAATCATTACGTATTGAGCAAACATCTATTTGAAACCTACCAAATGTGGAGCCATAGTTTTCCCTGAAATGTTTCAAATCATACTCGTATCTCACAACTCTATTAATATCAGGGTGCTTCTCATTGGTGAGCCCATGCATCTTAAATACAGTCAAACAAGAATACAATAAGTAACTAAACCAGACGAGTCATGCGACTACCCTTTTTTTGGAAATGAGGACATATGATAATCTATTTTTACAAAGATGGTGGCATGTAGCATATTACCGCAGCTTCTCGGGTTTTACTCTCATATAAGAAGGTGACCGAGTAATTTTAATTATATTGGTTAGGCGTTGAACAATTTGTTAGAGATGTAATGAAAACTTTTCTAAGCGTTTCGACAAACTTTAAGCCTACTAGTCCCTTTAATAGCGAAGTATTTGAAGGATGACTTATTTTATTTGGACACTTTCGAAAATAGGCGATATCCAGAAAAATTGTATCTCTATCTCAGTCCCAACATGTAGGTGTTATTCTCATTTTTTGGATCATAGATCGTTTCTTATCAACAGTAAAATGGCTAGCCGTACATTTCTTGAGCTAAGTACAATCTGGGCCTGTTGTTTTACCCTGCACTAATAAACAAACCTTCACTTGTAATGAAGTTATCTCCTCCCTTTCTGGCTAGTTTATGTATTTCAATAGATTAAACTATCGCCCGTATAGTATCGTACTCTTTCTCTGATTCGGAAATTCTTACGCTCGCCAGTCGACAGCAGTGGCACACTATGTCTGAACAAATATTGGTTGGAAATATGGTGACACATACAGTAGCCCCATGACTTCTTTGGTGCTGACTGATATCTCACAGCTGACAGCTAAATGCTTTGAAAAGTTACCAGACCAAATTATGTATCCCTACGCTGAGCCATATGATCTGCAAAAACATGTGTTTAGCAGCCGTCATTTCTGACAGTCACAATTTAGGTACATACCTAAATTTTGACTGTCACAAGTCAGCTGTGAGCTGTCAGTCAGCACCAAAGAAGTCATGGGGCTACTATAGGCTGAGTCAATAGCAGTCATATGTTTCTATAAACATTATTTGATGAAAATCCGCTACTTGACTATTCTGTATGGCTGCGTATTTATCTTCCTAAATAGTAATTTAATAACAATGATGTTATAACCGGTGGCCAGTTCATAGAAGATGGGGATACACGAACACATGTAAATAGCACCAGAGATGTTTAATTTTCTAAGACTATCTAATTTAATGACATGGAATATTAAATATACGATTACTTACAAACAATGATAGTTGGTATATAGTAACTGTCAAAGGGTAAACTACCCTAAATTGACAATATTTTTGGAAGATGTAGATGTCTTAAACTTAGCAGCATCCAACGATAAAATACCGGATACAACTGTCCTGCTGTTCAGTCAGTTTGTCCCTAGACTAGCTCCGGGTCATTACCCGGCCGTTCGTCCCTAACTGGAATTTACATTATCAGTACAGACGCCATTGTCTCAATACTAGGAACGTAATCGTAAGCCAGGCGGCCGTCCTAAGCTGCAACAATTCTTAGTTTCAACTATGCACTTCTGTAGCTGTGCATTATTAACACTTGAGTGTACACTCTGTTCCACACGTTATTGGATTCCAACAATAATATTATGTAGGGTTTGTACTATGTTGGAGAGTTAATTATCTAATTATAATTTTACTAACATTTTGTTTTTAGTATTGCATTAGCTAATAAAGGACTTGTTTTCATTATTTCGGACTTAATTAGTTTTGTCGGGTTTCTAACACATATTTCTACCGCGTCACACGTGCAACGACTGTGAAGATGAATGGTCCAATGTAAATAACAGTGATAGAAAAATCAGTTTTACAAGCGTACTCTTGAGTAAAATATTGCAACAATATAAAAATATTACCCTGCTTATATTCAACGAAAACTTCAAGGCCAATTTCATCAATGATTTAAGCCCAAAATATTTGTTTTTTTTTAATTCAAAGAATAGCTTACAAAAAATCCTATAAAATGTAATCTCAGTCTAGTTTCCCATATTTTTGGAATGTTATACCTTTTCCATCCACCCATTCAATTCACTCCACATCCCTACACCTGATTTATATCGTAGATGTGTGATTTACGGGTTAGCTCAGACACTTGTTGCTTGTGCGAACAAACATAATAATACGACCGAGTGAGATATATTTTCTCTCTTTCTAGCAACAGGTGATCAGCCTGGCAGTTGAGTTTCATCCGGAGCTTAGAAAATCACGTGTGTAAATCCCATCCCCCTCCTTTCCCTCTATTGATTCAAGTTTTTAAACCAGAATTCCTTGTAAACCGGGACCAAGTGCAATGTGAGCCTAATCATTTATATACATCATAAATGGTTTCATACTTAATTCAGTATAGAAACTCCTACTGTAATAATTATGGCCAATATCACCTAATAACTAGTAAATTAACTTCTACAAAATATACGGCACACATTCTCACACTAATTGTTTTTATCATTGTTTTGGGAAAAGTTTATGTTACACAAAAATATCACTTTCAGAAAATGGTTTATGTGATTATTAAGACAAGTTTTGTATACATTTTATAGCAAATAAATAGTTGAGCCAAAGTGTTTAAACTACATTACCATTATAACTTTAGAGCCCATCTCAGCCCACGGATGACACCTAACTCGGGTATTATAACTCGAACCAGACGTCGCATTGTGGAAAGATTTTATGTACAGGGATTTTGAAAATTAATTTCAAATCCACCAAGTGTGGCAGAATTGGACACACATCGAAATGTACTAGTCACTTAAAGAAACTTAAAGATATGACCTTTCATGATATATATTCATTTAAGTGATATTTGGTACTTTTCCTTAATAAAATTGGCTATGAAACCCAGTAGTTCTTTAAAAAAAACTGTATTATACTTAAGAAAACAGTGGAAATAAGACCAGTAAACCAATTTAAAATAGTTTAAGAAATTCAACATTGTTAAAATTAGTTATTTTTAAATAAGACATGACATTTATTATTTATCGCAATTTTTTTCTAAGTTGTAAAATGAATAATATAGAAGTAAGCCCCCACTTCAATACAATTTACGTTTCAAGCGTAGTCTTTTTTATAATAGCCTAGTTAATCGGTTGTGAGCAGGAATATTAAATTGTTAATAGGAATTTCGCGATTTGAAAATATCCTAATTTTTATTATGTCAATCAGACCTCTGTTTGAAAAAATAAATATTGTTGAAGGTTTATTAAACATCAAACTATTATACATGACATCTTAAAGTCAAATCTAATGTGTAACAATTATTTGAGAGGTACTAAGACCCTTTAGATCTAGTAAATCTTTAGCCATTCCATGTAAACGTTTGGCAATTTCCGTGGAAGCGCTTCTAAAAGCACACTTTACCTTAACGTCATCCATCATAAACACCGCTTATATTCTCCACCCACTTCCTAAATGTCGTCAGGACACCAACTTGATACTGTGATAAGAATTCAACCTTGATGATTAATTGACGAACTGAAGTTATCACGAGCTTATGATCTAGCTCACGTGTATCCCTGGACCAAATGACGTCTAATAAATCTCCATTCACATGCGACCTAGTTCAAAGCCACCTACTTGGTAATTATGCCACTTCAGAAAGTTTGGTAAACATCCTGTATTACATTCAATATGGAAAATGGATAGTAATTAACAAAATAGTTTACTGTTTGCTTCTGAAAACAATTTTAAACCGTTTGAAGAACTAAATAAATGGTACAACACAATCGCACAAATTTTCTTATAGTTACAAAGAACATTTTCAAAATTAAGAGTTTATTAAACTATCCTTTGGTGATTTTTCCTAAAAAAACAACAACATATCATGATAATCACAATAAACACTTTTATAAATAAATGGTTAAACTACTTTAAATCAATTCCAATTTACAAAAATAAGTTATTTGTAAACGACCCTATAATTATTTGTGATTACTTTTGCAAAAAAACTTTTTCTTATTTATCCCAAAAAACTAATCCCATATACCAATTTTGAATTGAATCATAAAGGCAAATTTCGAAAAATCTCAATTTTTACTTTCTCGCTATCTTACAGTATTGTGATCGTCAAAAAAATTGAACTCGAGATTTTAATGACCTTTCATGACCCCCGAATCCAAAAAAAGTGATTTTTGGATTTCTGCCTGTCTGTCTGTCTGTACCTCTGACTAGAGCTTAAACTTATTTACCGATTTGGCTAAAACTTGTTATCTAGGGTTTTCATAGGGTTTCCCTGAGAGGTGTTTGTAATTGGATACCCAAACTTAAAATTAAGGGTAGTTTACTTGAGGGCAAAAAGAGAAAAAATCGATTTTCTTAAAATCGGTTCTAACGATTTTGATTAAATTTAATTTCAAAACATTTATAATTATTTCAATCAAAATGGAAACTCCAAATATTTCATCAAAATTGCTTTAAGGGCTCCAGTCTGATGCGTAAATTATCTTTTTTTTATATAATATCTCCTAAACTATTTGAGATATGAAATTACTTATCATTACAAATACGTAGGTCTATTTATAATACAAAGATTTTATTTGAAGCATATTTTAATAAAACCACTAACGTTCAAGCTATACACAAATATATATATGTATATATTAACTTTTCAAAGGTGGCTAATCACCCTACCACTACACATTAGCGTAAGTGCGTACAAGCCGAATGGGTAGTAAGACGCGGTGCTAGTAATAATAATAATGTTTCGAACACAAAAGGTACATTATTGCGAGCCTAAAAAATATCTAACCTGAAATGTTGACGGATGTTGACGTCTCAAGAACCCCCCAAACCCTAAAAAGTTGTCTTTGCAATGACGTCTGTTTGTGTGTCTGTTTGAACTTAAAATTAAGAGTAGTTTAATATAATAAAGGACGAAAATAGAACAAATCTATTTTGATTAAAATTTGTATCTGGGCGTTGATTAAGATTATAATTAAACTTGTTATTTTCATTTTCCCATAAGATGACTTTTAGGGTACTTTACAGAAGCAGAAACTTCCGTATCTACACAACTATCTGAGATACTAAATAAATTTTAGTTGTAAAATTGTAGTACTATTAAAAATAAAACACTTTTAAATGAAATATATTTTTTATAAAACCAACTGTTTCTCAGATATTGGCAAATATATTAATACAATTTTGTGAGCTTTAGTTGTAAAGATACAATACTTTCGTTTTAACGTAATAATTTTCCAATGACATAGAGTAATTAATTATAAGCAAGTTTCTCAAAAAGTTTGTTATTTTTCTTTAAATTTCTAAGGAGAAATGTTTGTACAAAAATGCTCTATCTCCATTTTAGACAATAGTCAATATTTACATTTTTTTATTGGTCAAAATTTATAAATGAGAAATTTAATAGCAATGCGATGGCATGAAGATATGCAACACCTAATAAAATGTCGAAAATGTTAACCGAAGTTGAAATTTTACTACGAAGTGTTGACCCTTCTGGACCTTTTATTTGTATTTTTTATCGGTCCAAACATACAAATGAGGACATTAATTCTTTAAAAATAAAATTTAAAACCTTGACTAAAAAAAGTTTTACATAAGTATAGTGCAATTTATGCTTGGGTCTGCTAGTGTATATTATCTTGTTTCACATATATTACGAGTTTTGAGTGAATATCTCCATTTTAAAAAATAGCGTGAGAAAGTCCATGCGGAGTTCCGTACCATTTATTTATATTTTGTTAAAAGTAAACTAGGGTAGAGTGGGGACATATGGGGAAGCGGGATAAGATGGGGTACCAAAGCTCCTTGCTTAAGAGCTGCTTCTATCTTGCGGAAAAGTAGCGAGTGAGAGGAAAAGAAACGACGTTTAGCACAGCGGCCATTTTTCTCGCGTTGTTTGCAATGTGTATATCTTATTCTAAAGTTAGTGATTTTTGCTCAGGCCTTAGTTTGTTGGCTCATAGTTGAACGTGAGTTTTGGTAAGTAGTATTCTACAGAACATATTCATTATCAAATTGTTGAAATAAGAAGTTTATAAGGATATTTTTACAGTGGTTGAATTTTACCTTACTCAAAACCTAGCCCAAGCCAGACAGTAAACACGCTAAATGATGTCAGTGGGTCAAGACAAGGCATTTTAGGAGGGCTATGACGGGGTAGTACCCCATCTGCCCCACTCGTATTTCAACAATTGTTTTTTTCTTTTCAGATTTAATGAGATGATGAGACACTACCAAAGGAAGTCGGATCGGGGGAGATCGTCATCAGAATCTATGAAAGGTGCAATTGATTCCATTATTAGCGGATAAATGGGCTATAAGAAGGTAGCCAGATTATTTAATGTTACACAGTCTACTCTTTAAAGAAAAGTGAAAAAAGTCAAAGTACTGCCACTAGACAGGGGAGTTTTGACAGTTTATGCTTCCGGAAATATTTATCAAAATCAACAAAACCTTATTTTAGTTCAACCTTTGGGATCTATTCAAACTGTTTTCTCTGTGGAAGAAAAGGGCCTTCTTGTAGACTACATTTTAAAAATGGAAGAAAGGCTGTTTGGCCTAACTTCGTATGACCTCAGGCACTTAGCATACAAGTGGGCTGACAAATTTAAGAAACATCATAGCTTTAATAAAGATAATAACAATAGCCGGCAAAGACTGGCTACGTGAATTCATATCTCACCACCCCAACTGACGCTTAGAAAATCAGAAGCCACACATGTGGCTAGAGCAGATGGTTTTAACAAAGTGAGTGTTGGGAAGTTTGTTGATCCTTTGACCCGAGTTGTGGGTGAAAACAAACTAACCCCAGACAGGATATACAATTGTGTCGAGACTGGCGTGTCGGTAGTCCCAAAGCACAGATCTTATATACTCTAACTGCAAGGCAGAAAGCAAGTTGCCAGTCTGACATCTGCTGAGAGAGGCAATACGATCACCATTGAAGTTCGTTTCAGCACTGCTGGTGCATACATGTCTCCTCTTTTTGTATTCCCTGGCGACCGTGGAAATGATCAGTTTATAAACGATTGCCCCTCAGAAGCATGAGCTGAATACCATTCAAGTGGTTGGATGCAGTCGTAAATATTTGTGTCATAGTTCAAGATATTTGTGGCATGGAGTCGGGCGAGTACAGATTCACCAGTTTTACTTCTGCTTGACGGACACTTCACACCCACAAAAACATGGCTTTAATTGACTACGCGAATGACAATGGTGTCGTTATGTTCTGCTTTCCGCAACATTATATTCACCACTTACAACCCCTTGATGTGAGTTTCATGAAACCTTTGAGTGTCTTTTACGATCAAGAGGTAGCTACTTGGCTTCGGTAAAACCCTGGTCGTGTCGTTACACAGTTCAAAATATCAAAATTTATGGAAACACCTTTGTGAGAGCAGTGACAACGACAACTGCAATAAATGGTTTCCGTAAGACAGGTGTTTGGCCACTCAATCCAGCTGTTCTTGTTGAACACGACTTTGTATCGTCTGAAACTACAGACAGAGAACTTGAGCCTACTGCCGACCAAAGTGCCGAGCCTGTTGCTGTACAAGATCAAGGGTCTACTTACTGCCAACCAAGATCCCGGGCCTGTTGCTGTACAAGATCCAGAGCCTGTTGCTGTATAAGATCCAGAGTCTATTGCTGACCAAGGTCCCAGCCCTGCCACTGACCAAGGGTCACTCGTATGTGCTACCCTAAACTCTCAGCTTTTCAAGGTTTTGTCAAAGCCGTCCTGTTCTCCTAAGGACATTTTACCAATACTCAGTTGCAGTGGGATCCGAATTAACAAGAAGCCTTGAGAACACGGACAAACTGTGGTAATAACCAAATTCCCTTATAAAAAGGAATTACAAAGTGAGATTAATGTGCAAGCTGGAAAAGAACAACAAATGCTAGAAAATTTTAAGAAGAAAAAAGAAAACAGAATGATTCAAGAGAAAAAAATATATGAAAACAAATCTAAGGTAAGCTCGGAAAAGACTTTGCACTATCAACTAACAAACAGAAAAAGGTTGAACAGCCAAACCATAAAAGTGATAAAGTGAACCAAACTAGATTTAAAACAAGGCCTTCACTCAAAAAGAAAATATATGATTCTTCATCATCGTCTGAGAGTTCTGATGCCGAATGCATATATTGTGGATATTTACACTAACAATCAAGTAAAGGATGGATTAAGTGTTGGCAATGCCAGAAATGGGCTCATTGTTCGTGTGCAGGGGAGGAGGACAAAGGCGATGAATCTGTTCATCTTTTTGATATATGTAAAGACTAGCCCCCTCTTACCCAATGTTCTTTCCCATCTTGCCTCGTCTGGTGCGGCAAAATGAAGTTTTTGACTTTTATAATTACCAAATTTGTGTTTAATTTCAGTTTTATAATATAATGTTAAAGTCAATGTTATAAATACTATATAATATTGTACTAATAATTACATACTTTTCAGATTAAATAATGGTTTTTATTCACTACAGCTTATTTTGTTAAATGCCCAGTCCTGTCCCATTCTCCTCTACCTTATACATTTTTTTAGAAACATAAACATAAGTAATTATTGATGATATAAAAAATCCCCGATACCAAATTTTAACAAAATCATTAGGTTTTTTTTAAAAAACAAAACCAATTTTACAACAATAAGTAATCAGTACACATAGCCTAAGCTACGTTTCATCCTAAAACAAGTATAAAGTGTTATTTTTCATGTAAATATACCTATTTTTAAACAAATTGTTAGATCTATTTTCAAAGTATCACAATTTAAAAAAAATAAGTCAACAACAAATTAATCATAAATATGTTTTTAACCCAAAACATTGCTATTTGTCATAAAAAGCAATATCAAAATACACATTTGAAATCAAATCGATAGAACCATTTTTTAAATAGTTCAAATTTTTGAAGATTCATTCGTCAGTAAACTACCCATAAACGGAGGTTTACCAAAAAAAAAACTGAATACTGTTACACCCTCTTTGTGTCCTTTTACTACCCGGCCAGTGAAAATAATAAAAGGGAGATAGTGAATCTAAGGAACAAGTTACAGGGAAATTATTATAAATATTTAAAAGTAACAATATGAGAAGTTTATTCACATTAATAACAAGAGCGCAGATAACAGTACATGGTCTCATTATATCTTAATGAGTTATGTTGGAAATTAAACTCGGCGACAACAACAATAAGTCGCAGCTATATTTACAGAAAAGAAACTTGAAATCCAACCATTATCCTGACGGTTCAGTCTGTATGAGACAACAACATTGCGTATGAAATTAAATACGGTAAAAGAATATAAGGGCCTAATGGGCACCTTGAAATGGTTACAAAAGGTTTCGTTATTCACAGAAAACGAAGATATAATTTACGTTATTTTAAATTTGAAAACATTATATACGGAAATTACATAACGCGAGAGTTTGGCTACAGACATTAGTCAAACTCCCGCGGGACTATCTGATCCTGACTCAGAATACAGAACCAAACAATAATTCCATCGATAAACAATACTTCAAATGTCCTAATAGGACATACATTAGAAAAAAGATGTTTAAATGAGCAATAGTTAATTAAAGTCATCGATAACACAAATCCAAAAATAATAGTTACATTACTTTACGATAATTCAAAAGGCAAATTAAATAATAAACTTTACTTCGAACATTAGTAAACATTAATACAATTATCCATAATTTCAAACATATTAATTTTAACTCGTACAAACTTTGAATCAATTAATTTTGTGGATATCACCGGGAATGAATATTACAAAAAAGAAATCTAGCGCCTAGGTGGCGACATACTAAAAGAAGAATATTTAATTTAAGTAGAACGACCAAAATAAGATAGTTAGTTTTAGAAACAGAAGATTAAAGTTTTTATATACAAAACTTATTAGAGTTGAAAATAAATTAGTGTCCAAAACACGAATCGCCATTGTTACGATTGTGATACAAATTACAAGTTTATACTGCCATTTTCCAGGTCGATGACAATGGTCCGTCGTCCATCGTAGATGATAAGATAGTCAATTTTGGCATACATGCGTAGCCATTATATAGGAGTTCCGTTGCAATAAAGGGGAGGTGAGAGACAGAAACACAAGCTAGGTGACGTCAACGATGTCTTCAAAAGTCACGTAGACCTTTGTTTATTTTTCTCCATTGGAATATCAGCCAGTTACTCCAATCTTCCGATGTTTTATAGGTGGTTCTTCTTCCAACCACCAGAGGTCAGGTACGTAGTTATTCCTTGTTGTCTTCAAAGTTACACGGCTCATAATTCGCCAGTTGAAAACGGAGAGCCGGGATGGGACGTCTTGTTGACACATCGAATCTCACTTGCCCCACTCGTCGTATTAGTTCGTCTGGTGTAGACCAGTCTTGCAGGTTGCTAGTGTAAGCAGAATCATTTGGTAAGCACACGAACAAACTATTAACATAGAATTGGATTTGGTGGTGAAATTTATTGTCCAGCATTGTTTTATCATGTCTTATTAACCTACATGAACTACAACAGAGAATATTACTACTGTAGGGATCCTAATTGAGTTGTATTTATTAGAGCAGGTGGTATGATTTACTGCGATACGTGCGTTTACGTCATCATGGGGCGGGGTCCTATTGTAACATTTTACAACGTAATGTTACAATACAGTGTTATTTGTCATGTCAAACACTCCCAAGATACACATTTTAAACAAAATCTTTAGAGTCAGTTTTAAATAAGTTCAAATATTTTTAAAATATGTCTCCAGTAAACTATACATAAACGAGTTTAACCTCAAAAACAAGAATACAGTGTTATTTGCCATGTAAAACATCCTCAAAATATCTAATTGGTACCAAATAGTTTTAAACATTTCTAAAATAATTCAAATTTTTAAAAATCAGTCATCAATAGTTACCTAATGCATATTGGAACACATATGCTTGGTAGTAAAATAAAAATAGCAAGCTCAAATAATAATCTTAGCTAAATAAATAGCACTTAAATTATTTTACTTATTCATGTGAGTAAATTTAAGATTTAAGACTCAAAATATAGAAATTGTATAAGATATTTCGGAATTTTAGAACTAAATCAGTGATTTACAAACCTTTTCGGAGTGCGTCCCCAATTTTCGCCTCTGAGATCGTCGCGACCCCCTCTCGCGATTAGGTCCTAGAATTTTAAATGATATAAAATGATTGTATAGATATTATCAAATATATCACTCACTTTTAATAAACAATTAAAAAAACAAATAGTATGTATAGCATAAACATTGTCAAAGATTCTAAACATCAGGTGCAGAGTTAATAGTATTTTTGAGTCTGCATTGATGCACGTAGTTTCTTAAACCTTGGCTATAGTGAATAAATAGGCAATCTGAGATAAAGCTCTACTTAAAGCAGATTCCTATATTTAGTTTTAATGGCAGTCACAGCAGAAAGTCCTGTTTCGCAGATGTAGGACGGGGGAAATGGCAAGAGAACTACTACAAATTTTGCACTTATTGTTGGGTACTCACTTTCAGCATGAAGCCAAAACTGTGTGAGCTCACATGTTTTAAAATTGTGTTCAATTTTACGATCCAAGGACAGGGTTATCAGTTTCTTTTGTTCACTATTTGGTAGCCTCTTTCCTCCTTCCACAGAAGAAGGATTTCGCATTCACTCATTTTGACTATAATCATAAATGGATTCCTTAAAATATTTTTTAAGCCTAACTTTAGCAATTTGAGGGTGTCGTTGATAGAAAAAGAATTTTAAATCATGCTGAATATCATCTTGTTCTTCAAGAATTTCGTTCAGGCTTGGTAAAATGTCAAGAAAGCCTTATTCAACTTTAGCTAGCCGTAGATCCTGTTTACCAATAAAAGCACTCACCTTGTCACTTGAAGTGAAAATGTTCAATCCAGACCCTTGCAATGACGTGTTTTAAATATTAAGTATTTAAAATATATCAGCAGATACAATAGTTTGCACAATAAACTGTTTTCATTGATCTCATTTTTTATCCAACGGGATAGTTAAATACTAAGTTCATCCTTCAGTTCAAATGCCTTTGTAAGCACTTTTCCGTGTGACAACCGCGTGCAGCAGAGTAGTAGTGTATAAGAGAGCACTGTGGTCAGCACCTGTTCCCTCGCCTTAAACAGCAAACAAACGTAATTCAGTTGGCCTTAATGTAGTTCACTATTTTAATGATTAAACAAAAGACAAAACTTAGTTCTGTACTCACGTTTTTTATGCACATGACTCATTGTGGCTCATACAGGGAGTCCAAGTGGCATTGGAAGCCTTCCTTTTCACGATAGCTCGTAAGCCAATCATTTCTCCATACATGGTTGGAGCACCATCACTGCATATCAAAAAACAATTTTCAAAACTAAAAAAAAATACTATTTATTTATATAAATATATATACACAAACAAAACAACTTTAAGATATAGAACTAATATATCCAAGCGTATATATATAAATATATATATATAAATATATATATATATAAATATATATATATATATATATATATATATATATATGTGTGTGTGTGTGTTTGGAGCAAAGCCCTAAAACGGTCAATGGACCGACTTTTTGCTCAACGCTAGTATTTAACGCTTTAAAATGATAAATGCCCAACATTAAATTCAATTTCGGACTTTGGCGGTCTCCAAACAGTCAAACCAAGGATTGTGCAGTTATTAAACGACAAAAGCTTAAAATAACATTTTAGTTGGTTTCTCGATCAGACTGAGTAGGTGGCGCACGCCCAATTTTGAGCAACCACATGAATTCAAGAGGGCAAGTGGATCTCATCGATACGCAAACAAAATCGGACAGAGATTACAAATTTATTTTGAATTATCAAGACCATCTGTCCAAATTGGTTTTTGAAGCCTAACCTAGCCTAACCTGACCTAACGACTATATTTTAAACTTTACTCATTTAGTAATTGTACAATCTTGGGTTTGACTGTTTGGAGACGGCCAAGGCCCGAAATTGAATAGAACTTCGGGCTTTGGTCATTTTAAAACGTCCAATTCCAAGATTGAAAAAAAGTCCATCCATTGGCCACTTTCGGGTTTGGCACACAACGTATAGTACGTTTATGTATATAATATCATATAATATCCATGTGATGTTTGTCCTTGCAGGGTTTACTCTCCCACTTCCTAAAAACCCTAGATAGAATGAGTTTGATATGGACGCTAAGAAGTATTATGTATTTCTGAAAATAGATAATACCAAAACAAATGAACAAGCTTTCAAATATTTTGTAGCTTATTTTATCTTGGAAGAAAATTTTCAAAAATATTATTTCAGTAAAATACCTTTGTATGAATTTTACTCAGAAAAACAAACCTATAATTTTGTTAATCACAATAAAAATTCCCAATTTTTAAAATAGTTTTTAACAAATATCTTATTTTCAAAAATAAATTATTTATAAATTACACTAAGATTATTTTTGATTTGTAAAAATATAAAAGTATTCTTATTTATCATGAAAAACTATTCCCGGGCCTAAATTTAGCTCAATCTAAAAGGATAGTTTTGAATTTTTTAAATTTTTTAATAGTAGTCTATGCTATCTGTCTGTATAGAGTCGGATTCTAGCTAGGTTGTACTGAGGGTTGTTTCCTAGTATATTTATTACTTTCCTTGTGTACAAATGTGGATACATTTCCTTTTAAACTCCACCATACTTATCTTTACACCATTAGTGTAAGTAAATATGCGGCTAGCCCGTTCGGGTAGTAAAAACCCGTTCAAAGAAAATAAAAATATATTCTATGTATGTATAAAATATATATTGTTCAAGATTGGGAGAGTTAGGTGGTTGTAAGTCTGGAAGCGAACTTTCAAGTTCATAACGCCATCGAGTAAGTATAATATAAATGTTCAGTTCGATACATAAATAATGTATAGTTTTCAATTATCTGCATATTTTTTGTCTACTGGCCTGTTGGATGACAAATTTGGCCAATATTACAGAAAGAATTAACTTAGATCCGTTTGTGTAAATAAATAGAACTTGGAAGTGAGAACATAAATGTATAGAACCGGCATCGGAACCGATTAAGTTTCGGAACAGACCCATCATAAAATGTACTGTTAAAAAGTATTTGTTTCTTAGAATACCCACATCTTAAATGGTTATTGTAATCCTATATTTTGGTAAATAGGCATAACGCGCACTATAGGGTGTTCTTCTCTCAGTCATAGGTCGACTAAAAGCTCTCCCCTTGTAACTCAGGGGTGGTAGAGTGGCTCCCCTGGTGGCGGACAGGAGAAAACTCTCGCATTAAGTGAACACATAAAACAAAGGTCATGGGCTTGGTCCGTTTAACAACACCATACTTATCCGATACTTGACTTTTCCATTTGCCATGCCAGAGACATCTTTACCACTTTAGATGGTTACTAACAGAACATAAATAAATGCACAAATAAATGTCACGGGTTCGTGTCCATCATTATTGTCTAGTTGGGGTTCATTCTGTGGAGGTAATTTCGATTGGTGCACGTACACATCACTGAAACGTTGTTGGGTAAACTTCCAGTCTAAAGGGCTATTCTGTGATACCAAGTGAGGGCATAACTTTTTTTTATTTATTTAGCAACGCGTCTTACTACTCATTCGAGTTATACGCTCAAGTACTAATTATGCTAATGGATTAGTATTTGAGAAGGTCGAACTTAGAGGAGGTGAACCCACATTTGTGTGGAGGGAGAGTGGAAAACCATCTACGAAAACCCCCCTCCTTAGTTCACATTTTCTGTGAGATTTTAATGCAAGATATCATATATAAAGAACAATTTAATTTTAAACCACATAGGAAATATTCTAACCAAATAAATAGATTACAAGTCAGTCATAATATGGTTTAAAAATAATATATACGGGAAATAATGTTTTGTAACAAAATTTCACGAAAATGTTATAGCCAAATAGATCGCTTGGTACATTTTTTCCCGTAGATTTTATTTTTAAACCATATTATGACTGACTTGTAATCTATTTATTTGGTTAGAATATTTCCCTGGCAATTTTGTTACAAAACAATATTTCCTGTGGATTTTATTTTACAACCACATAACCCACTGCAATCTAATTGATTAGAATATTTTCCGTGTTATTTTATTAAAAAACGTCCTATAGATTTAATGTTCCAACTATTTGACCAAGCGTATAATACGATCGGGTAGTAAGACGCGGTGTTGAAAACAACAACTATGTAAGTCATTTCTGTGTGTCAATTAATCGATTTGGTTAGAATATTTCCTGTGTTATTTTAATCAAAACATTATTTCCTATAGTTTTAATAATATTCATGGTTTTTTGTTGGAATTAAAGTCGTAAAAAGATAATGCCTCATCATATCTTATAAAAAATTAATATGCTACGTTCAAGTCCAACCAAAAGTAAAACAAATGAAATCAGTGTTTGGGGGAGGGGAGGGAGGCGGCAACATTAATTCAAGCTTAGACAGCTGGTGCAGCCAAGCAATATAGTGTTATTATATCCCTGAGTACCATTAAAAATGTACCAAAAAAAATATTCAGCATTATCTAGGTGGTTCAACAAATTATGTAGATGGTCGGGGTGTTACGCAATTTAAAAAAGTTGGGGAGCGATTGCTTTGAGAGATTATTTATTGAGGATCATTTGCCAAACTTCTAAAAGCTTTTATAATATTTATTGGCAATAATTACCGAAAGCCTTTTTAAAGAATTTATTCGGCTCGACATTTTGAGATTATTTCTAGCACATATGGAATTTTCATTTGTCTAGTAAAATTAAGAGGTTATAGACTTCAAAGTAGGCTCCACATCCCAATTATAAATTAAAATAATCTATATATTTAAGTTATTAAACATGTAAAAGTGATTTTATAATTTATTCAGTAGATAGCTTTTATCTAACATCATATATAAACTGCAAAATTGTACCTTATTACGCGTCTTACCACTCGTCCGAAGGAGAAAAAATGTGAAACTGTTTAGAAAAATCATTTTCAATACACCCAGCTAAGAATTGAACACTTCACCTTCGTTGCCAACAAACCAGGTCAGATGACATTGCTTTCTTCCGCAAGTTCGCTAGTACGAGTGACCACAGAATCAACCTAATTTAATAAACAAAATTGTTTTCAAATCTAAATATCTAAGTTTTTTGAGAATGTCTTTGTCTTCTTTCATTTATAAGAAATAATTAGTCAGGTAAACTTGGGTTGGTTCAAGGTCATTCTATACATATTATTTACTCCTTTTTCTTATTTTTTTTAGCACCACGTGCTGATTCAATTAATGAGTTAGGGATTAGGAAGGTTAATTTTATAGGAAGTATACCCACATTTGCGTGGAGGAAGAGTGGAAGACCATTTAGGGAAAACCACCCTTAGTAAATCCGACCCGGATTTGAACTCCAATCTCCAATTCATCGGCAGTCTAGTCTGTTGGAAGAGTTACGCCCTAGATCATGCGGTCAGCGAAGCAGATCTTTTTCTTAATGATATATCTTTTCAAAAGCTAGTTATTAGAGAAATATGTAACCACAGCGGTATCAGAACGTTCTAAAACATTACTCTTGTATGTAGGCCTCCTTTATTGCTGTTCATATTCGGGTTTGGTGTCATTCCCCTATCGTGTTTTCTCTGTGGTTTTTTCATACTCTCTTTGCGCTATTTTGGGAGAATTTATTCTAAAATACCTTCCTCGTACCATCTTCATAGATTAAAATTTTGTTGAAATTGTACCAATTATAAGAACATGATAAAAGTAGTAAAATATATATTTCATAAATATGACCCTTGTGCGTGAATGTAGAGTACTTTTCAGTACATTTACCCTGCTATAAGTACACCAGTAGGGTGCAACCTTTGATGAATCACTGGCCAATCTGCATAGTGCAACAAACATAGCGGGCCACAGGAAAAATAGAATTAAAAACAAACAAACAATATAGTGGTATTATGATTGTACTAATATACTAAGTAAGATGACTGAGGCTGTTATTTTAAGGCAAGTTTTTCTATACTATAGATCGAGGTTTAACCTTTTTTTTGTACTACTTATTCAATAACCCGATGAGATTGGTGGGCCCGAAGAAAATAGGCCAAGGCCGTGGATTGAACAACAGTTAGTTACACCATTGTGGAGTTAAGAATGTCATGCCTACTACCTTTAGGATTAATTACAGTTAGATTGCATTTAAGCTCATTAAATTATCCCTATGAACAAACCAGCGTTTTTTCCCCGCTCTAAATTGATGGTATATATATATATATTAATAGTAAAATTGTACATATATATATATATACACTAATTTTTATGCTGTGAAAAAGGCTCATTTAATAACTGAACCCACACCAGAGCCCACGCTATTCAAAGCGTCAGGTTTGCATTATATATACTTTCTGATGACGGGAACGTTGAGGCTCGTATTTCAGCCGCATGCATTGAGGATGATTTTTTTTTTTTTGTGATTTAATAACGCGAGTTTTCTTTTCTAATGAAGATATATTTTCTTTAACTATACCACTCATCCCTACACAATAGATTAAGCAGTTTTTTTTTATCGTATGGCATTGTGAGGGACATTCCATCCATGTTCAGTCACCTTATGTGTAGACAATCAGCCGCTTTGGTGGCACAAAACGTCGATCAGGGTACACCATAGGTGGTTGTCTACACGTCGTACCCGTAATAGGAAAATATGTGAATGTGTGGAATAGCCAGGTCTCCACCGTGGTTCGGATTCCACGTTAAACTGTAGGTCCTCCATTTCATCTCACAATCACCCTACCATTACACATTTGCGTAAGTGCGTATAACCCGAACAGTTAGTAAGACGCGGTGCTAATAATAATGATGATAGTTATTATAAAATTGTGGAGCTGGTGTGGGTCTGAACCAACTTAAGTCTAATCATCATAAACCTGGTGACCATTGGGATCATGCCCCTTAAAGCAATAATACGTCAGGTACCAACCGTGAATCGAACTCTGAACCCTTAGTCTCATAGCCAGATTCACTGACCACTACACCATGGGGACCGGTTAGCCGATAAGTAATTACTGTGCTATAACATGCTAGTAGTTATGTAAACATCAGAAATCACTCCCTTTATTCAAAAAATTGCTTAGTACATCAAGTTTAGAATTATGTCATGATTTTTTTCATTTAATACAGAATTAATATTTCTCTTTTGATTTAAGATTGAAATATCTCCTGTTATTTCTTCTTAGGTTTGAAGTTGATGTTTCACTTTATAGTCTCAGCTAAACCCCGATTTACATATAAATAGTACCATTTCTGTGGTAAAGATATGTGGGGTGTCATTTTATTCCGTTTTTTGTGTATATTACGAATATGGAAACCCGGAAATCAAAATTAGTAGCTTTATAATCTCTTTTTGCTTAAAACGTTGATAAAACGAACCTTTTTTCTCCCCCTTACTGACCATAAAAAAAAGATGTTTGTCCAAAATTTGTTTATCTATAAATTCTCTACAAAAAATGTTCAGTTAATTTTTAAGGTTGAACCAACGATAAAAGCCCTAACGATAGTCAAACCTGAAAGTTGAAAGTATAAAATTTCTGAATAGCTAGATCATTTATTTTCAAAAAACATTGACCTAATAATAATTAATAGTATATGAAATAATAATATTAAATATCATAACTAAAACATATAGCAATTTTACGCCACACACAAAATAGAAGCATTGTAAAAATGAGAGAATTTTGAGGGATATCGAATGTGATAGAAAAGCGGCCCAATCCACCGTTGGGAGAGAAACAAGTGAAGCTCATTTGCATGGGATCGAATTTCGCGCAGGTGATTTGACAGAGGAGAATCTGCCCGACTCCGTCATCTCTAAAATCTAGTAACTATATTTGAGAAACTTTCTTTGAGTCATACGACGAGGAACTTCTTACAAAGCAGTGCCATTACTTTAGGTATCCCATGAAACGTAAATGAGTCCGAGGAAACCAAGAAGTAACATAAGCAAGAATTACTCATTGGGATCATGCAAGAATTTAAAGTTTCTGAATAGCAAATACATGATTTTTCAAAGTAAAAATTACATATTCAAAGAATATTTTATTTTTAGTTTCTGAATACCTGACGATTCCACGCGTCTATTGTAGACTGTACCAAAATAACGAGTGATTTATAACTATAGGAATAGGATTAATCCTGATAGCTCAGTGAAATAACAATGGTAAATTAAACCAAATATCATGGGTTTGATTCCAAAGCTAAGATGTAACTCTTCAATATAAATGCATTTGAAAAATATTTGTTAACAGTACACAATCCGTAACTGATATTTATTTAAATTGATAATTTTAAAATTTAATGTGACTAATATCTTGAAATGTTTAACTAATTAAAAACAAAAAAACAGTTAATATATTTTGGATAGAGCGAACAAACTAGTAGATTTTTATATTTCTCTAAGAATTCCAACTTATATCTTGGTTGAGAAATCGTGTGTTTTTTCAAGCTTTAATCCTATGGAAAGAAGGGAGGGGTGAAGCGCGGAATAAACATCAAGATCATCTAGTCCAGCTTTCCAGGGACGGAGAGGTTGGTTTCCAGTCCCTGTTGGGTAGGGCCTGTAATTAAAAAAGTGTTTTCTTAAATATCTTCCCACGCTCCCTGAACACAAATGAGTGTATTCTTAATCTAAATTCTACCTTATTATCCACTATTCCATGAGAATAACGTGAATAGCTCAGGTAAGTGATAAGATGTGGTAAATAAAAAAAAATACAAACACTTAGGATTCAATTGACAAAGATGTTACACTCAGTGGGGGGAAGAGGGGGGGCGTTAACCCCCATGAAATTTTATGAACAAGATATATGTGACTTTATTTATGGTCCGAACAATATAAAAATTAAGGTACAAGTACAAATTAGGGGGCTGTGTTTCCATAAAAAACACTAATATTTAGAATTTGTTATAGTCTCCAGCAGTCATGGGGTTTATGTTGCTATAAAAAACACTTCTAGAGGTATTTAGTATGTAAAAAATGTCTTAGCCTTCAGCAGTTAGGGGGTTATGTTGCCATAAAAAAAAATTCAGATAGCTTCTAGAACTGCTTATCATTTAGAATATTTTCTAGCCTCTGGCAATTGGGGGATGTGCCCACCAAACCCCACCTAAAATTATTGGCTGGCTACGGCCTTGCTCTTTTGTCTTTATATGCCCTCAATCCAAGGTAGATTAAAATATATTATTTTCACGAATATTTTGAATAGTATGAGAAGGTTCGTCTCGTTCATTAGGTGAACCCTAAGTGGTCAACTATGGCGCAAAGTATCTAGAGGCACATGTCATCTAAGGTGCAAATTTCTTAAGAGCGCATCTTAAAAAAAAATTAATATTTTTAGTTCTAAGAAGAGTGGGTGAGAAAAAAATAATTTTGGATATAATTATTTGGTTAAAAGCAAACTGGATTGAACACATCCTAGGGACCCTACACGATCAGTTAAACTATCTATATTAATAAAGGAATTATTAATACTGATAATCTGACCGATCGTTTAGGGGTGGTACTGATGGACGGACTGACGAATATATTGATGTGATTCGAATTTTCTGATCACATCAGTATCAGCCCATCAGTCTTTCAAGAGGTGGAAGAGACTGTCGTTAATACTGACCATGTGCGCGTGCTCATCAGTATTTTCTTCAGTCTTGTTAAGCAACCAATGATAATATGATCATTGCATACGTCTTTTTCTTATCACCCATGCTGTTGTACGTTACATGCATGAGCTGAGACTGATAAAAACTAATTACACGAAGACTGTCCACGTAGATCTTGTTGTAAATACTGATGCATACTGTCAGTCGTAGGACTGATCGTATAGAGGCCCAATAAGACAGAGAAAAATTCTTGGAGCTGGTGGAGGAGGGCACATTGGCGGTCTAAGTTCGCTGACAAAAGGAATGGACCTGTACTAAGACCTAATAATAGTATCCTGAACTAATATTCTAAGTTGTTATTATTACTGAAAATAATATTTTTTCAATTACAATTTCATTTTAAACTTTTCTAATGATGACACATAAATAATATAAATATTATTATTTAGCACCGCGTCTTACTACCCGTTCGGGTTATACGCTTTAAGTACTAATTAAGCTAATTGATTGGGAATTGGGAAGATTGAATTAGAGGAAGTGAACCCACATTTGCGTGGAGGGAGAATGGAAAACCATTTAGGAAAAACCACCCCCAGTTCACCCGACCGAGATTCAAACCTCGATCTCACCGTCCTCGGTGGTCGAGCTCAACACGACTGGTACGTTAGCCAACTACGCCACCGAGGCGGGTATAATATAAATAAATATAATTTTTATTAATATAGAATAAGAGCAAAGTTTATAGAGAATGAACTCGTGGCCTTAAAGCTAAGGCGTTACACAGAAATCACAATCAAAAAGAACACGAGCTTTACTCTCTCGCCTCCAGAATATAATCAGCGTTGACAGCGAGCACCTAGCAACAATTCAAATCCAAATCCTTTAGTCGAGCCACGTCATATTTGGTTGACCACACACTCCAATTTATATCTCTCTCGCGCAGGCGCGTCTTTCTAAACCTCGCCGGCCGCTTGAACCACCGCTATGGGAACGATGGATTGCTGTGTGACGTCCGTCCTTCTTTCGGTGAAATTTGGTTAGTTTGTTGGAGGAAAGTGACCATAGAAGTTAAGGAAAACAACAATGAAATATATTGAGGGGTGAACTGGATATTCCCTGAAGTTATAGGGCTATTGCAATGTAGGATCTCGGGTGTTTAACTTGTGGTTGATGACCTGTAGCATACCGATGCTAAAATAATAATAATAATAATTATTATTATTATTATTAGCACCGCGTCTGACTACCCGTTTGGGTTGTACGCACTCACGCTATTGTGTAATGGTAGGGTGATTGTGAGATGAAATGGAGGACCTACAGTTTAACGTGGAGTCCGAACCACAGTGGAGGCCTGGCAATTCCCCACATTCACAAGTTGTGATTAATACACGTCTTGTTAGAGGTGAAGGAAGAGTTTGGTAATCAGATAAATCTGTGCCGGGACCGAGGATTGAGCCCCGGAGCCTAACACAGAAGTCCGATACCTTACCCCTAGAACACCAGGTCACCCTAAAATAATATTAAAGTTGGCTCCGCGTGGAACAATTTACGTCCAGTAAAGAAAATAGTAAAAGAATAGGGGTCTAGAAAATACAAACACATTTTTCACTAATATCTGTGTTAATGAAGCTGTAAAATTAGTTGTCCTATACGAGGGTGATGAAATAAACATGTTTAAAAAGGGTGGAGAGTTGATTTTTAAACTAATTAAGTATTTATGAGAAAAAAGATGTACCTAGCACTGTGTTGGTGTTATTTTTTTATACATATATAATTTCAATTGTATAAATACTTTTATGTTTACAAGATTTAATAATAACCAGGGGTGGATTTATAGAATATGAGCTTAATGGGCAATAGCCCAGGGTGGAATATTTTAAGCGGCAAGTAACAAATTGCAGGCGCTTAATAAATAAGAACAAGGAGTTTGTCAAGTTCACTGTGTTAGAGTGCCTCTAACAGAGATATCCTAATAAGCCCTTAGCAAAAGTTTGAAAAGAATTGACAGTAGAATTACGAACTTACGCTTATTCTCTTTGATTTATCGATCATCTTGAAAATAGACGTATTTTATTGCTCACTTTTATAGACTTTTCTGATATGCCAATTTTATAATTAAGAATTAACGGAATTCTTTAGTGCCTGATCTGATTTTCGAAAAATGCCGAATGATACTTCCCACTTTAATTTGCATACGAATGGTATCGTGCAATTTATCGTAAAAACACTCTTTGCGACCCATTCAACTTCATTATAATGAAATAAATTATTCGACCCTACTTGAAAATTGGGTTTGTACTTTCTAGTAATTTAAGGAAACACACAACCCCATGAACATATAGAGTAAATTGTAGAACCACACCGATAAATGTAACATGGAAACACACCCCTAGTGCGTCCAGTTGAGATTCGATCCTAAAACTTCCCAGTCACCTAGAATCAAATAATTTGCAAACCAGATGATCACGTGGTCAACGATGTGTAAGTTGTATACCACATATCTGACTTTAAATATCTTGATGAATGTGGAAACCCATAATATTTTCTTTTTCCACGACTCATGTTGACATAAAACAGGTACCTTACCCACATATTAATATTTATAAATCGTAGGAAAGGCTGGAGCCTATAAAGGGGAGGGGGGAGGATTTAATTTCCAAGCCATGACTCTTTCACCTTCTTTTTATAATAGATTGGTGGGGGAGGCAGGTCATATCGATTTTAATATATGAGTCACTTCGGTTTGAAACGGGTATATGATGCCAGAAGTATAGAGCAATGAATGAAGAGGGGTGGGAAATGGAACGGGGTGGGGGTGACGTATTCTAGATTACATATTTATTATTAATGTAAACTGAAACCTATTTAAAATGCATGTTAGATTGATTTTTTGTCTGGTAATAATATATCCATGTTTGTCAACATTTGGTAAGCATGGTTTTTTTTCCCGTCCAGCCATACGCTTTAAATAATAGCATCTAACTATACAGTAATACTGAAATAATCGTGCCCAAATAAGAAACAATCTTAGTCAACTTTCATGTTTGTCCAAATAACAGGGTCCTTAGTAAATTCCAATCTGAATTTGAGTGTTTTGTGATTTTGGATAAATCTTCAGCTAAAAAACTTTGTAGTTTCTCATATCAAGGCAAAGTATTGTAATCGTGAAAGAAATTGATCTTAAATTATGACCAAATTTTACGTTTTATATGAACATGAACCCAAAAAGTGGAGTTTACAATTCTGTCTGTCCCCATGTCTATATATGTCTATCCATCTGTTCCTGGCCACGGATTCAAAACGGTTTTGAAAGATTGTTTTCAAAATTGATATTTATATAATATAGGAATATATCACAAATTAGTTTTATTTTGATTTAACCCTAGCCCTTCAGTTATGGGCATAGTTTACTGAGTAATTTTTTTAAAATTCCAAATGTTTCAAAAATGGCTTGAACGATTTCTTCTGAAATCCATATCTTGGATTTGTTTAACATGGAAATTAGCACTATATAATTGGTTTTTGGGAAATAATTCGCTCAAGGTTAATTTACTGATGACTGATTTCTTTTATCAACTTGATATATTAAAAAAAATACTTTTACGACTTTATTTCAAATGGGTATCTTGGGAGTGTTTAACATGACAAATAACAATATGTATATTTGTTTTGGATAAAAATTCTGTAAAAGTTCTTTTACTAAGGAGTGATTTTTGAAAATTCGAATTACTAATGACAATTATTTTTAAATTTGAATATCTAAAAAATTGTTTTAGATGGTTGGTCCAAAATTGGTGTCGGAAGACTATTTTACATATCAATAATAATGTATCTTTATTTATGTATTTTTATTAATTTAAGGGTAGTTTACTTACAACAAATTATAGAAAATTTGAGTGCTTAGAAAATGGACCTTGACGATTGAATTTAAAATGGGAATCAATTAATAGATTTTCATGATAAATATAAAAACGTTTTTAATGTTAGAAACAACCAATAATTTTAGGTTAGCTAACAAATAGTGTATTTAAAAATTTGGAATTTTCTTAAATATTTTTGATTAATTTGGTTTAAATTTATGTGTAAAGAGTGATTATTGAGATTAACAAGATTATGTATTTATTTTTATGAATAAAGCGTATTTAGGGATAGCTTACTTAAAATCTACTTTTAACTCTTTTTTTTCAAAGCTATGAGAAAGTTTGTTCAATTGTGTAGTAGGGTCATTCTACAGAAATGGTAAATAATCGAGTTTCGAAATGAATGTAAAAAAATCACACCAACATTTTTTTGAAAACAATTACAACTATTACATCTTAAAGTGTAAATTAATGTGAAAACAAACAATACGTTAATCACATTTCTACAACATCAAGAACCCTTGTCACACACGGGATGGTTCGGGGTAAATCTTTTGTTGGCTGCGTAAGGTGTGTTTGCGGCGTGGCTTTCTTTGTTTACATCCTTTCTTTACTTAGTCCTATAGTTTTCGACGATTAGAATTGACCTAAGCAGTTTCTTTTGTCCGTTTTTCATGAGTGGCGGGAGAGAGTGAGGGGTGCGGTAGTTGTGAAAGTAAGCTTGTGGTAGAGAGGGAAACATTAAGAAGTGTTGTGACAAAGGGTGAAAGGAAGAGGGCTGGCGGTTGACGTGTGGGGTTGGGAAAGGTCGTCGTGTGATAGTAAAGTGCGTATTAGGGTCGAGATAAGTCGTGTGAAGATGGAGAGATTGGTCTAACGAGCGACCCGGATGCCAGCCGGGTCTATAGCTGCGCGAGAGCGCGGGTGGAGAATCAACCAGATTGTTTGTTTTGGTCTCTGGAAAGGGGAGGAGGATGATAGAAATAACTGTCGGAGTATATTGCAGAGATCCAAACATAATATAGGTTTTTTGTTGTTGCTAAAAGTTGACATAGAACATTAACATAGAAACGTACACTGATATATACCCTTCAAATGTTAGTTTAAAAGATAACGAGGAAAATAAATAATTATTGTTATAATTTTTTCCCTTTATTTACTATCGCTACTGTTTTGCTGTTTTATAAAGAGTTCTTGGTCTATTCTTGGGGAACCGCGATACTTTTGAGGACTGATTTTACCACTTAGGGTTCGGCCAGACTGACAAGCGTGCGAGCGAGCGAGCGCATAAGCGACTGGGTGGCCACACTGGCGAGCGAGCGAGCGAGCGCGTAATTAGCAGACCCTAGTTCATTAGAGAAGCTGTCTCTGTCAAAGACACTTGGTACATCGTAAAGGTTCGAAGGCTCAGTGAACTGAAGGTGATTCTTAAAACTTATTTATTGTTGTGGTTTTTTCATACTCTCCAAACTAATGGTGATTATTATTTGTAAAGGCCTACTTTGATTATAATATTGAAGTATTTTAACATATCGGGCTTACATATATTTATGGTCTTACCAATTAAATTAGGCCATTAATTGAAAGTGTGTTAAAGCTATCACTGATAGAAAAAAGTCAAATATCATGTCAAAATGAGAAGTTTCCCAGCACTCAATGAACCAACATAGAATAATATTGCCTAGCGCCTGTAAACTAGACTGTACCGGGTCGAACGCGCGCCCTTGAAAAATAGAAACAGTTCTATCTTTCAAGCGCGCGCGCTCAGTAGCTCGCTCCAGTGTGGCCACCTCCCATTACAACCAATGTGTTCTATTTTATATTTTAGTAGCCCGCGCGCTCGCTAGCTCGCTCGCGCGCTCAGTCTGGGCGCCCCCTTAGTCTGTGCGAGCCGGTAGGGGTGGTTCAAAAGGCAGGTTCCTTCACGCCTTCCTTTTTTAAGGCGGTCATTTAAATGTCGCTCAGTATGCAGCTTAGCTCATACATTAATCGATTTCAGATTTGCTATTTAAAATGTGTAGATCATTAATATGATAACCTTCGAAGTAGGTTTATTCAAAAGAAGATTGAAAATATATTTTTATTTTATTTAGCACCGCGTCTTACTACCCAATCGGGTTATACGCCTATTTACTAATCACACTAATGGGTTACGGATTAGGAAGGGTTAGTTTAGAGGAAATGCACCCGCATTTGCATGGAGGCTGAGGGGGAAAAACCATGTAGGAAAACCCCCCTCAGTTTACCTAACTGGATCAAACCCCAATATCCTCTGTTTGTGGCAGCCTAGTCTAACATGAAATTAGCTCGTTAGACCACGTGGCCACGGAATAATACTGATTTGGCAGTACTCAAGAAATTTCTTTCGAAAATGAATTGTTATTTTCAGATATTGCGGCTTTCCTTTTAGATTATTTTTTTTTAATTTGAATTTTTTTCGGAACATTTTAAGTTCATAAGCTTTAATTTAAAACAGAAATAATGAGAATGATTTGTAAATAGCCCCGGTTCAGGCTATACGCATCATGATAAAAAATCTAATGGAGTAGAGCTGAGTAAAGAAGAATTATAAAGTTAATCTACCCTCATTTGTGTGAAAAGAGAGTGGGAAACCAACTAGGGAAAACCATCCTTAGTAGAACCGACCAGGATTTGAGCCCCGACCTTCCCGTTTTCAGCACGCGAGTCTCACGAGAGAGATGCCTTAGACTATTAAAGCCGTTCAAAAGGTTTGTGTTAAAGATATTCCAGTAATAGTTATTTTTTTGAAAGAGATATCTTACATTCGAGTCCGACACATTAGCTTAGTCAGTAGGGTGTCTACCTACTGAGTTAAGGGTCCCGGGTTCGATTCCCGGGCTATCCGAAAATGTATAATCCATGAAAATATGAGTTTACACTTTCACATTGATAGATTAACTGCACGGGACTGTGAGTTGTGCCTGTCCTAGTCTTTAGTTTGATTATAAGGCATATAAAGCTACGACAAGCCTAGCAACCTGGCAGTGGAAAAATATATGACTTGAATTTTAAAAAAACTGACCCAGTACACAAGCTAGAAACGGTAATGGATATAAAGTAAAAAGCCCTTTGTTGAACTTACTGTACCGTGGCTACAAACTATCTTTCCCACCAACCTCCAACGCCTAAAAAAGGTGTATACAAACTTACCCCATTTTACCAGTAAAACAGCGCCCTGTATGGATCCTCTACGCACGTTAACCCAGAAGACTGTCCATCGTTCAAGTTGGTGAGAAACTAGAAAGAAGACTCGGAATGGCCGGGGTTCAATCCTCGGTCCCGGCACAGATTTATCTGACTACCAAACCCTTCCTTCACCTCTGACAAGACATCTTGTGAATGTGGGGAATGCCAGGCCTCCACCATGGTTCGGATTCAACGTTAAACTGTAGGTCCTTCATTTCATCTCACAATCACCCTACCATTACACATTAGCGTAAGTGCGTATAACCCGAACGGGTAGTAAGATGCGGTGCTAATAATAATAATAAAGACTCGGAATGCCATGTGATCATGTTCTCTTATCCCCGAGTTGATGATGAATGTAAAGTAAATAACCTTTATTTGAAATTACTTAATGTCTAACAAATGGTTTTAAACCCGGGTGTCATGACCCCATTTGGGGTCACGGCGTGTCTTGAGTGGGTCATAATGTTTGTTGAGGTTTTAGCTATATGTTTTCTTTTTTCGAGGAATTTTAATGATGATGCCAAACTTATATAGAAGTTTAAGTGGTTAAAACGCAATTTTTTTTTTTTGTCAAGTCACTGCTTAAGTTTTGGATAAGCCCACCTTAATAGTTTATTGCTAACTTAGTTTACTGTGGCAGCCTTATGACGCTGCTAATATAACATCAAAAAAGATACTCTGGAATTTTTGATTCTATTTTACATCATAGTTGCGTTTATATATTATCACAAGATACAGGGCCGGTTCTTGGTATATGAGAGTGATGCGTCCACATAGAGACCCCAAGACCAGGGGCCCCAAAGCTAGACTTATTTTTAATTTTTTTTAAATAAAAAGACAGAAAAATTTGAGAGCAGTAAAATTAAATTAATTACAACAGCGCCAGGTGTTCGATTAGTGTCTTGTCCTGCCCCCATCCCCCCTCCTTTACATTTGCCATCATGAAAAAATGCCACGCTAGAACATTTTGTTTTTGCAATTATAACGTAAGCCATTTATATTGTCAACTAGTTTATTAAAGTTATAGTAAAAAATGGAAGATAGCATTGTCTACAAAATAAAGTTAGGTTTGGGGATTATTTTAATATTTTTCCAGTCTAATCGTCATGGGAAATGTGGTAGGGCCTAGCTGACCACTAGCAGAAGATTTAAAGAACGGTCAAAAGAAAAACAAAATTAAAAATAAATTATTTGTGTCAACGTTTTGACTGCCAAAAATGACAACACATCAAGATATGGTCCTGCAGATCATTTGATTTGTTGAATGGATACATGAGAGTAGATCTGGTAGCTTTTACTGTTAGTTATAGCCACTCTTATGGCGACTGGCTATATAATCCACCTGTTACATAGGGGACGCCAAAAATCAATCCCGCCCGGGCACAAAATTTACCTTGGGCCGCCCCTGTATAGAGTCTATCAAGGACTAAACATAGGATGTTCGCAAGGATAGAACAACTCAGCATTTTAAAGTTTTCTATTTGCTTCATAACAATGACCGTCAGTTCATAATGCTACATTATAGCAGATATTTTTCTTTTGAACAGTATAGTGTTGGTTATATTGAAAATGAGATATTTTCCTCAAAATTAACTTCTTTATCCAAGCTTACATTATGGTAATGTCGTCTTGAGAGGGTGATCTACCCTTTTGAAATACAAGCTGAGATCTAGACCAAAATATTTACACAACCATCAGTTCAAATCATTTGTGGTTTTTTAATCTCTATTTAATTGTGGGTTTTTAAAATATCTATGTGAAATGATTAATTAAAATTTCATTTTTATCCACCAATTAAAGTTTAAAATTCTAGATTTATACTCAGTTTTAAATTAGGAAATTAATTTTGATTCATTCAATCCAAAAATAATACGTCAATCAATTGTCACTTTTTAAATAATTAGTTCAAGCTCACATGTTTGTTTTATTTACAAGATAATATTATATATTGTTAGCGTAATATATTTTTGGTTTAGTCTGATTCATATGATCTAATTATATTATGTAATTGGACTACTCTAATACTTTATAAAAAATATCTAAAGGGGCTGACATTCTACAGTTCGCAGGGAGCCCCAAATTGCCTAGGACCGGCCTTGACTAGATACGATGTTTACAATGGTTAAAATAAGAAAATATGGGTACCTAGGATCAACGCCAAGTACTTTTGGTTTGGTTAGTCAGTGACTGGGAAGTCAAGTTTGACTTTATATAGCCAAAGTGTACTGGGGGTATATTTTACTAGATACAGTGGCCCCAAGGCTTCTTTGGTGCTGACTGACAGTTTACAGCTGACTTATGACAGTCAACATTTAGGTATATACCTAAATTTTGAATGTCAGAAGTGACAGCTGCTAAACACATGTTTTGGCAGATCATATGGTTCGGCGTAAGGATACATAATTTGGTCAGGCAACTTTTCAAAGCCGTCAGCTGTGAGCTGTCAGTCAGCACCAAAGAAGCCATGGGGCTACTGTAGTTTCCCCATCAGTAGCTAGTATGGCGAATTAGTACAACAAACTGATTGGCTAAAATTTGATCACGTGATCACGCCTCCTTGGTCTATGATTGGCTGTTGGTTTTCCCTTTCCCCCCACCCTCATCCCCTCCTCCTGACCCCCTTTACAAACATATTGGTTCTTGTTTCAAATATATGGGTACTTGTATTTTTTAATTATTTTTTTTTACGTATTGGGTTTTCCCTGGTGATTCATACCTGGTATCAGTATATTTCCGTCTGACCTGAATTTACCCTCTTGTTATTTCCATGAAAACATGGGGTTAGTGACCTGTTGTTCTCCTTCAATGTCGCAAAGAATATTTTTTGTTTTCTATGTGGCAATGGGTTTACCCTGATGACTGGCGCCATTTTGGCTGTTGGCCAAGACAGGAATATAACGTGACCTTGAAGAATGTTGCAACCTTCCCCGACAGTGGGTTATTTCCTGATGACTGGAGCCAGTTTGGCGGCTCGACAAGACAAGCCTCCTCGATCTGTGTGACGTAATCATTGCGTATGATATCGCAACACTCCCCCCTAGGATTTCCCGATGACTCATACCTGGTGCCAGTTTGGTGGCTCGACAAGACGAATCAAGACAGGAATAGATCTTGACCACGAAACTGTGAGCTAAAACATGAGGTCATTGACCCTGTTCATATTTGGTGACAGTTTGAAGGCTAGACAAGTCGAGACTCATATCTACGTGTAAGGGAGATAGAAAAGTTTTTTTATGAATAAAACACGGTATTACAAACATATATTCATTAAAGATTAAAGGTTTTACAAACATATATTGAACGTTTCACATACATCATACATTATATTTATTATACACGTTTACAGGAATTCTGCATTATTCATCAATAAGTGTTTCTACAGTGTCTCTTAGATGAGTTAGTAAATTTTTTTTAGTTCACAATCCAGCATGTAATAGTCCAAACCAACGACTTGACGTATATAGTAAGTAGCACTGATAATATCCAAGTTTTTATGTTCCTTTACACCGTAGTCTGTTTAAGATCGATGAGATGCGCTGATTCTTTTAGCATGTCACATTTATCCACGATGAGTGGGTCGATCAAATCGTTGCAATAGTGTGTGACGGGCGTCGACCACATATCCCGTCGGTCATCGGCAATGTCGATGATGTCACACACATCACAAAGACGCACCCAGCTAGGTGCTAGATAGGCGACCCGTTTGAGTCCGGCGTCTCATTTCTCGCTGATGAACACCATACGGTCAACGCACATGCATCTCATAGAGATTTCATGATTAGTCAGACTAAACTTTGGAGGAGGTTGCGTGTTGCTTAAAGAGTTCGATATGAACGACCAGTAGCTGCCCAGTTATTGCCACTCTGTACGGTTAAACACCACAGAATTCCCTCTGAATTTTTCTAGCTGGACATAGGGCGTAAAGTGGTTCTTGACACTTATGCCGACGATGATTCACTTGATGTCGACTTTGAAAAATGTGTTGTAATATCTCACCACCTTAGTGTCGTTACCTGTATGATTGTTAGCGAGAATAGGCTTAGGAAATTTTCATCGGAATGTTCTGGGCGTGATAGAGAAGGTACATGAGACAGTAAGGCCGCAAACGTCTGAGGTGATTCTTTGAAGTTGTAGCGTAATATGAGACGTGCGGAAAGTGTTTTTGCGTATAAATGCCAGATAAGACTTTTACGGAGCGTAAAACTATAACTGTAAAAGTATTCTACCACGCCGTTATTGTCGATAAAGTTGGTGAACCAATGCGTCCCAGGCTTGGTGTGTGGATTAGTGTTGATGACTATAGCGGCAGGTTGAGCTATTTTTGCAGGTAGTTGATCAGCAGCGAAAACACCCGACCGTACAGAACGGAACCACGGGTTTGTTTTCAGCGCACGTTTTATGGTGTGCGTGTTCATCTTCAATCATCCAATCTCGAAATCCCCAAATGATGGAGGCAGAACAGAAATTCTATACAGAAATATGTACCATGCACATTGTGCGGCCCAATTTATGGGTTTTCAAAGACGAACAGCCTCTGTCGTACAGATCTACGACGGGTGTAAACGTGTATTTGACTAGAAACATTTTCTTTTCTGCCCCTTGACGTAGATGGTTTCTGCACAAGTTGTGGCAGGGGAGATGTGGGATTCAAGCAGGCTGTAATCTACATCACCATTATCCCAGGGAATACCGTGCATATAGTTGACGATATAGTCGGCTTGCCTTTTAGAGGAAGCTGAAAGTTCTTCGATAGAAAATGGTGGTTTTAACATCCATTGTTGAAGTAATGTAGCGCATACAAATAAAACACTCAGTTTCTTGACGATAAACTGTTTGCTATCATCGACAAAGCTCTGGAAACCCACAATAAACGTCCATGATTTAAATTACGTGTGTAAGCGATGGGAAGCCCGAAATCGGTCACGACATTTCTGTCCTTGTCAATGATGATGTTGGCAACCTCCCCGTACACGATACAGTTTACGGTTTAAGTTAAAGCTCTGGTGAAGCTCACTTCGATGCTCAGAGAACCATGCCCCGTAAAATTCCAATCTGAGGTCATGTGGGTGGACAGATTTGGTGTTATATCGTAAGCCATGAGATGATATTCCTTAGGGAAGGCTTCTCGTGTGATGTCATTACCTTCTTTCATGAAATGGATACTCGTTTCAGAAAACAGTCTGTGGTAGGACATTATATAGTTGCAGTTTGAAAAATAGGGCTTTAATGGTTATGACGGCTCTTGTTCCCCGTCCACGTTCAGCTAAAAATGGTTCATAACGTAAGTTTGAAGTTGAATGGGTTATTGGTGGCGTCTCCGTTGAGCGCCGCGTTTGATACAAATCACACGATGCATCATTTGGGTAACTATCCAGTAATACGTTGTGACAAAGAAAACCTTCCCCTTTAATTATAAACCATATTTACAATTAATTAGAGTAACAAAACATCTATTTACTCTTATTCTGTTGATGTACGTACAATTGTGCAAACATTGAATTTATTTATTTTCATTTCCCAAATAAAATAATTTTGAGATTTCTTTAACTTGGTAAAATCTCAACAAGATGATTAGAATTTTAAAATATACATATATTTTGGTCTTACCTGTGTATAAAAACAATAATATTCATTTTACCAAATATCAAAATCCGAGCATTTTATTATTTGGAAATGAATACAAACTATCACTGTGTCGTAGTCTTCAATAGTTACAATTTGAACTAATTGTCAAAAAGTTGCAAGCTAAGCTACCAGAATGAGCCTCTAGCACATGATGGGATGATTGTTTTCTGGGTTCTTAATTGCCTAAGCGCGCGATTAAAGAATTATAATCCTATATTGGATTCCTCTTTGGTTTGGTAGATTGGTTCTTGAAAGAATTTGAACGTTTTCAAATGGCGGGAGACGGAAATGGCCCGAACAATTAAAAGAGATATACGAGGCTTGATAACCTAAGATCTTGAGTGACAATGGTGTGTTTCATGTCTGTGGAGTTGAAAATAGAATAAATTACGTGTGAGGATTGTGTTTCACCTCAAGAAATGATTTTAAATATGATTCTGAAGTGTGAGGAATCTACAGAAATGAAGTTGGGAGTTGCCAATTTCTATTAAATATAAATCAACTCCAAGCAAAATCTCACAAATTATTCCAGGTATTTTCTCGAGAAGCTATTTTTTTCTTAATTCTTCTAACATAAAATTTAATAAACAATTATATCTACCAGAATCAACAGCACTCGGAGAGCCAGCATATTTTAAATGAATACACATTTGATAAAATCAGCTCAATCTATTCTTCAATCAAGAAAATTATACTTCAAAATAATTATAATGGTATTTGATTTTTGAACATCCTAATTTTCTGGCATTTTGTCCTTCATGGATTCATAATATAAAGACTATATGTTTTTTTAGTATTGAAACCCAATTTTACATCATATAACATTTATTTATATCTTTCATTGTTTAAATTATAACATTTTATTTTTGTTAAAAAATGATCGGATTTTATAATTAAATTTAAACAATATAAATCTACTTATTTATTTTTATTCAAAATAATCTACTTCTGGTCGAGTGAAATATTATCAGAGATTTAATCTATTTTACTTCCTGTAAACTTGTAGGATTATATTAATTTTAGAGTGTAAGTAGAGCTTCACAGGGGGGTAGTAGGTAATTACAATGAAAATATAAGACAAGAAAGTGAAACATTTTTTTCTTTTTTTTCTTTATTAAATGTTTACCCTCATACATGGTACAACTCAAGGTAATATATATACTTGCATTGTTGAAAATGTTTGTTTGTATATTGTTGTTGTTTTTTCTTCTGTATTTTTTTATTGTTGAGATGCTAAACTAGAGGTGGAACACTGTGATTGTTGGCCTAAGGGTCAAAGTGATCAAGTAATTTAAGGTTGTAACTATCAAAAGACCCTCCCCAGTGGTCCCAAGATCATGGAGTCGCCGTGCCAATGAACTAGACTATTTCAGAGCCTGATAGGTTTCTTGTATAAATGGAAGAAATGTAGTTGTCTGAATTATAGTATATAATTTTTTTTATTATCAATAAATACATTTTTTCTTTATTATATAAATACATTTTTTTTCACATTTTTTTTCCCAACGTTGTCCAGGGATTTCCCTTACACACCCGTAAGAATAGTGATTGTTTTTACTTCCACGCGAATGATGGGATAATTTTCGGGACTGACTATTATTGCTTTGGCATGTGCCAAAAGTATAGAAGGTGCTACTTTGACAAGTCGCACTAGAAGGCCGTCTTCCGCAATATGAACATTAAAGCGAGGGAGTTCAAGGATGGCCATAAGACAAAACCCCATCTCTGGAACGGAACAACTTGACTATGGGTTCGGTGCCATTCAAAAGGTATTTCTCTTGGTTAAACACGTCACCGTGTAGATACCCCAAAAGATCCACCATCTTACTTTTTGTGGTGAGACTGCGACGAGCCTCAAATCCTTTGTTGCTTGCGATAGCCTTCGTAAAACTTCTGGAACTGTCTGCGAACCACAAACCACAAGTCAAATATGTTCCTTGGCAACACTGTTGTAATCGTACAACGTCTCAATTTATTATCTATGGGCACACGTGTTGCTGGGTGGTGAGACTAGTTTTTGTTTTAAAAACACATCAATTTATGTGAATAGCGAATGCGACCAGTAGTCGACGGGAGAAATTTGATCCACCTTTGTGAAAGCACCACCGTCGGGTTTCATGTTGGCCACCCTGAGATAAAGTATAATCTGGGAAAGATCGATATAAAAATCACCTTGTCCGGCAACGGTAAATTCGATGAGCGAATCATCGGTGAGGGAGGAGACAGGTTTTTACTGGAGAAATTTCCCACTTACAAGATTAGTTTGCGTAGGTGGTATGGTAAATATATCGAGTTCACTGCTAACACACTCACAGGACTGGGGGTGTGGAAACTGAAAATATCTATCGCTTCTTTATTGAACTTTTTACGTTGGGCAACGACCAAAGGCTGACGTCGGTGCTTCTTACGACGCTCTTTTTAGTCTGAGCCAGTCACCCATATGAAGCGCCTGTTTTCCAATGGCCTTAGCACCGCTTCTCAGCAACGGTACGACGCTTTTGAAAAGGTCGCTGAAAAAACTTCCTTTTCCATGCCATCGTTGGTAGATAACACCGTGGTAGATCGAAGATATACCTGTTCCAGCCTGGTTGACGTAGTATCTTTGGTAGGGACAGTTTATGTTGAGCAGCGTTGAAAATGAAGTTTCACGCACACTTTTCCAAACTCGAATGGTACAGGTTCACCAGTGTCTGTTCTTCTATTGATTTCCAGGCTTTAGATTTCCCTTCTAAGTACGGGTATGTAGTGCAACGGATCTTAAATGACTGTCTTATGTATGACGTAGAGATAGTTTATGTTGTTGATACCGACGATGAGTAAATGTGGTGCCACAATGTCACCCACGGGCTGAGGATCGACGATATCTGTGTAGATGTATATTTGCGAGGGCAAGCCTAGTAGAATGTTGTCGGCGTATGGTGACTTTGTGACTTTGATCAGTTTAGTCAGAGGATCTAAACCGAGCTGTAGACTTAGTTGGCTCTATAGAATCAGCAACTGTATATTTGTGAAGAAGAAACAACGTCCACGTTTTTGTTGGGATTTGTGTACTTGAATACATTCCGGAATCCCCTTTAAACGCCTCTACTTCCTTTATAGCTTTGATAAATTCATGGATAGTGCTGTAGTTTCCATGAGGGATATGATCCTTGAATATTTGTTGCACACCAATAGCGTCCACCTAGTTGTACTATACAATAATTTTGCCCCCGGGTACGGTGGTGAAAGAACGTGGATATTGGAATTCGGTGAGTGCGACTTCCCACTGGCCTTCGAATGTAAGACGGTAAGGTAGTTGCGTGGTGAAATTTGCGAAAATATTTTTCGGGAAATATCCCATAGAGCTAACGCTCGGCAAAGTGATGTAAAATTGGTCCTTCATGGTAGGGTGCTGACATTACCAGAAGGAATCCAAGAATTAAACTTGGTTGGGTAACATTTCCACTGTACGTATACTTTCTTTCTGGCACCTTTACCCTTGACACGTAGTATTTTATCAACTTTAAAGTTTCGGGAAGACGTACGCATTACAATTCGGGTTCGTAGAACGTTCCTTCCACCTCTTCGCCATCAATATCAGTCAGCCTATAGATGACAGATTGTCGCAACACGTCACTGCTGACTGAAAATTTCTACGCTCCAATTTCTTTCGTATCCCTTTTAAAACAGCATTTTTGATTTTCTAATACGCACCATGTCACTGACTTTCATTTTTGTCTTACTATTCAAGTTTGGCCACCGTTTATCGTACAGATTATCTCTGACTCTAATCACATTTGTTTCTGAAACGTCAGCAGATGCCATCTTGATACTGGAATGTTTTTCACAATTGTAATCGTTGACGAGATCTTGGAAGGCGTCCACATACCGATACGTGTTATTAATTATAATGTAGCGCCACATGCGACCTTTCAGAGTTATATTGAATCGTTCCACGATGCTTGCCTTCACGTCCGGATTATGAATGGTATAGTAATACACAACTTCTTGCATAAGAAATTTCTGGACTAGACATGCTGTGAACTCTGTGCCCTTGTCCATCTGTATACTTAGGTGTTTACGGCCGCTTTGTTTGAAAATGTCCCAAAATTCCTCCCTCCCGATGCTCCCCGTCTTGGAAGGAAACGTCCTCGCCCAGGCCATCTTGCTAAACACGTCGATGACGGTGAGCAAGTATACTACACCATCATTGTATTTTACGAGACATCGAATATCGTTGAGATCGACTTGCCAGAGATCGTCAATGTTTGACACCACATACTTGTTGCGTGTAAACAATTTATTGACGGTTTTGTAGGGTATAAATGTCTTGCGCACGAAGCCATTCTAGTACTTTGTCGGGATTTTTCTTGGACGCCTTTATGAGCGACGCCGCCTCTGCAAACCCTGCAGGATGAAAAGGGCAGTAGTAGATGTCGCTAAACTGGCTATTAAACTCGGAACGGCAGCTACCTGTTTTCCTCCACCCTTTTCAGTTTCTTATTCTTCTTTGGGCGTTGCGATGGTGCAAGTGGCTTAGGTACGGGCGTCGGATCTCTAATGGATGCCAAACTTTTCGGATTTACAATAATTTCTTTCGGAACGTTTATTTTTTGGAGCCCCGTGAGAATTTTTCGCCACCTAAATGGCTCGCTGTGTCTTTTTGATTTGACCAGATCGTTGACTAAATCCACAATATTGGATCCACGGAGGGACGTATCGTGAATACTCACTTCTCCGTTTGAGTCCCAAGATACACCGCCTTGGAATATAATACGTTCTATTAAAAGTTCAGCTTTTTGACCTGCCTGTACTGGTATATTATTGAGTACAGCAGTTATGGGAAGTAAAGACAATTCAGGGATGTTGGTTATGGTGGTGGTATTTTCAGGCGGTGGATGGTGTTGACTAAATTTCAAATAGCGCTGTAGCACTTGTTGGTATACAGTCCATTTAGACTTGTCAAGTTTTGAAGCAAGGATTTTTTCCATTTCCTTGCCCATCTCAGAGACCACTAGATTTGTGGCCGGTGCCATTTGTTGGTGGTGTTGCTCGTAACGGTGTAATGTTTCCGGGGACACCAATATCATCTTTTTCATGTGTTCCATTATCTACTTGTTGAATAAGGAACCGAGGAAACGGCTAATTAAAGGGGCTCAAAGTAAGGGCAAAAACGCTTCTCCTTTCTGAACGAGTAGTTATCTATTATTCTTCCAGCACTCTCCTCGTTTGACCATCTTGCGCAACACCTGCGTGTGAGCGCGTAACATTTTCTTCTCCACATATTTCAACGGCACCTACCCTTTAAAGTGTTGTAGGCACACTCGCAAACAGAGTCAATCAGTTTATTGTCTGCCGTTTTCAGCAAGGCGAAACGTTGCTGCGGGTTCACGTGATGCATCACACGTAGCAGAGAGGTTTGCTTCAACACTTTGGGACTCATTGTTATGAATGTCGGTGATGTCGGAATTGACGGTGTTTTTATAGATTCTGCGTGGTAGGTACACGCAGCACCCGGCATTTGTGAAGGTTCTATATCTGAACCTTTTGGGTGTACCTTGTTTGAAATCTAACAATATATAGTATAGTCGTGGGGAGACCTTGGTGCATCAACGTAAGCCTCTTGTAAAACACGGGTGTTTTCAGGGCAGAATTGACGTGCAAAGTATTGAATCTGATCTTTATCACTGGGATTTTTAAAAGCATGGTATAATGTGCGCTTAAGGAAATGTCTCTTTGGCCCTTACCTTGGTGGAATATATTTTTGGTAAGGTACACGACGCTTATAGTTTGATGGTGGCATCATTTGGTGAAAAGATCGACGACCACTTCGTTGGCTTCACGCATCATGTCGTTCAGGATAATCAGCTGTGAAGTGTCATTATATCATTACATGTTTAATCCATTTCCTGCAAACCCTTACAGAATATGACGTGGGGATGTAACCCATCTTGTTTGAATCCTGGTTGCCATAAAGCATAATACAAGGTGATTTTATCAAATTTAACGTAACATTTTGTGTCCAAGGGACGGATAAGCTCGGCTACAAAATGTGACTTTCCACAGCCAGAAGGGCCTCTTATGATGGCTTAAAATGGATAATTAAACTTGTCAATTATGTTTGAGACTGAGTTTATAAACTAAATTAACTTGTATTTACAAGATAGGAGGAAGGCGGGTGTAGATGTTAAAACACAAACATAACAGTTTTTATAATATTTATTAACACAAAAATATCTCACACCATGACAAGTATACATTGAATATTTATTTGCAAATATATTCCCCAACGTGAAAAGTACACTTGGAATATTTATTTACACAAATCAAAGTTTTGAAAATATGGCTAACGCCATGAACAGTATACTTGGAATATTTATTTACACAAATCAAAGTTTTACAAATATAGCTCGCACCACTAAAGTATACTTGAAATATTTATATACACAATTAAAAGTCTTACAAACATATCTCGCACCATGAAAAGTATACTTGGAATATTTATTTACACAAATCCAAGTTCTACATCTTTATCTGACACATATGAAAAGTATACTTAGAATAATTATTTACACAAATAAAAGTTTATACAGATACATCTCACACCATCAAAAGTATATTTGAAATATTTATCTACACACAAATAAAAGTTTATATAAATATATTTCCCGCCATGAAAATTATACTTTAAATATTTATCTACACACAAATAAAAGTTTTAGAAATTGGTCTCACACCATGAAAATAATTCTTAGAATATTTATTTACAAAAATATGTTAGTTATAGAACATACCTTAAACATTGAAGTAAATTATAAATGTTTAGGTGTAGAGGAAACAATAATCAATTTATTGAGCTCGTAGAGGGAATAATGACCGCGGTATTAATTTACAAAGTCCAGTTTAGAAAGTATTTGAATATGTACACAACCAGATAGTTTCAGTTTAAAATAAGTACAAGGAAAGAAAATTGACTAGAATTAAAATATATATAAGCAACAAATTCTATTTGACTAGAAATAATCAGGTTAAAGATTATTTTGGCGGATGAAAAAACATAATCAAAGTAGCCGAGTGCATAAAATAAATCAATAAAGAATATGCTTGTTCTCATGCAGAAAAAAATCTCAAATCTTTGAAAAATGGTATGTCAGTGGAACTGACTAGAGTAAAAGGAAAACAAGGTGACTTTTAAGCCCGTCTAAATGATCACTTTTTAGTCGTGAAGAGCGCGTTTGCAAGGACTCTGATACCCAAACGGCAACGTATTATAATCATTAGTTATCCACTGTTTGGTGTACATGGCATGGTAGACTTTAGTCTGGGAAACGGTACATACAGTCGCAAGACCTTTTCTCACAATTTCGTGTGGTATCTGTATGTATATTTCAACGGCCTGTTTGGTGATCATCGCTTTCATAACGTTAAAATTAACTTCATTCCAGTAGCCGTAGTTTATGGTGATCCCGCGAACATTGCAAAAAAAATTTTTTTTTATTATAGCCACCAACACACACTCGGTACGCGTAATTCTTGGGACCACCAGATACAAAGGTGTAAATGTAGCTTCCGGGACCGTATACTTAAAGTTCATCATTGAGGTCTCCTAAATAAGTCTCCGGTTGGTGGACTCCAACCACCGGAGTGTTCCATGAATAGAACGCTATTTGTATCGTGATACAAAGCACGGTCCCCCAATTTTTCAAAGATACTGTATAAGTTCAACCTAACCATAGCAGTCGCTTAGCATGCCACCGCCACAATCCTGTTAGGGTTAGGGCGCAACGCGTCACGCGTATCCTTGTAATTGAGGAACATAACCTCATCATTCACATCAACGACGCTGTCCACGGTGATGTACAGATCCGTCAAGTACTTAAGATAACCTGATAGTCGTTAACAACGGCTACGTGTGGTAGATCGTGTCTTTGCCCAAACATTCGCCATAGTGAATTTAAAAAGAATTTAGCCATGGTGCGGAGAACATGGTTTTTACTAACAGAGCCAAAATCGAGTTTTACCCCCTCCCTTTTCTCATAATTTTCAGTGTAAGCTAACTTCTCATATTTTGAAGTACACCACTCTGGCCATTAACTGACTTGTCTATTTTTCAAAAAAGTATCAATGTACCTGTGAAACAATCCTCCCGAACGTGTTTGACGATCGGTAACAGATACATTGTACTCCCACACTTCGTGTACTGCTTCAATGGTGTTGACTTTCTCAACGGCTTTCCAGATCTCGTCAATCACCCAGACGCCTGTTAACCAGCCATATTTTTGTCGTTTTGCTGACACATTCCTTGGTTTTTCTCCTTCGAGCATTTCCCGCACAAGATGAACATTAACTTGTCGTGCAATACAGCAATACGGACATGAATAAATTCCATGGAGGCGTCACGGTAACTTTTTGGCTATGCCTTAAACTTGATATATAGACGGACAATTTGGTTCCAAGTGAAATTTGGAGTGGCCGATGGGATATTTTTTGTAATTGCAAACGTAAGGATACAATGAACACACATCCAAGTACTTGATCTTCTCTCCACAAGATAGGTCTGCTTCGTGCAAGAGCTTGATACAATTTGTACGCCCGCCAAAGAATGCATCCTTAGGACTGAGAGGCTCCTTGGTATACACCTCGTGCCGGAATACACATTGTTTCAAGTCCTTGTCTGTGCGTTTCATCGCATTAAATGTACACTCACCCATCTCTACAACCGTGAAGCCGGCATTCTTAAACTTTTCCACGCAAGCCAAGGGCGCTTCATAGCGCGTCTTCATGGTCTTGTGGTGGCTGTTTTTGATAGGGGTGGTCCTTTCAGGATAACAGAGAAGGCACCCGTGTTAATAACAGCCCCAGAACTGGAAGACGGTGGTGGTATCTCCAGCTTTAACAACGCCGTCTACACGTCACCCTAACACATATTCACTCACGGCCGTTACCCGCATGAAGTATAAAGATACCACGACGGTAGGCCTTCCAGCACAGCCATTGTACGGCGATGTGCGACTGTTGGTCTGCACACTGGTAGCCACCAGTATGGATGATACCGATGGTATTCTCCTTAAGATGACTTCGGTGGTAAACCAACATGGCCGCTCCTGCGATCGTACACGCCTCCAGAATAGGATCTACCTTTGCTTTTTTCCATAAGCATATCGCTAAACTTCAGGCAGGCCTTCCGTAGGATCTTTACATCTTACATGCAGTACAGTTCCAACTCGCGGTTAAAATAAAGACAATTTTCTTTGGCCAACGCGTTATACAACTTCTCAAAGTGCTCCTTTTCCTCAACTGACATCTCACCAATACCATAGTCCTCCTTTGGCGGCAAGGGACCCCTATAACACTCGTTTTCTTTTTATTGATCTGGTCGACCAGCAAAATGGTGGGAGGGTGCAAGAAGTACGGCCGTTCTAACAGACATTAGCTGTGCTTAAGATATAGAAGTTCAAATTTCGGTGTACACGCCGTCAAAATGTAAGGCTCCTGACGGGGTAAAAGCGAATCATTGGTCCCAAAGTGGGCATTTAGAAAGCACATCTGAACCTACGGCCTTCAGAACTGATGTGCAAAGCGGCCTTGGGGCTAGGGGGAAAGCACATCTGAACCAGTGACCTTCAGAAGGCCACGACCTTTACACCAAGCAGCCGTGGGGTTTCATGATTCGTCAACAAGGTCATTGCCACCCTCTTTCAAAATTTATAACAAGTTACTATTGTTGGGACATCTAATGACCCCCACTGAGGATGGGTATGACCCCAACCTACCTCACAAAGAGAGGAGTATATCGAAGTGTGGGGAGTGGGTGAAGTGAAAGGCAGTCCAACAGAGTCTTGTGAGAGGAAGCAGTCAGTGTAACTTATTTCGTTCTGTGCCGTGACGATGTAAGGATGGTGGGGAGTGAAGTAAAAGTGAAAGGGGCCTTACGGCCGTGATACGCTCTCAGCTGCTTAGTGGTCACACTCTTCTCTACGCGTCTGGGCAGAGAAGATGCTCCCAGCGCTCACTAGCGATGGCGTGGGAAACTCCTGGCACCATTGACTGCACGCCAAAAAATAAATAAATAAAAACTCCAACGCCCCGTCCTAATCCTACGACAATAAACTCCCCACACCAATAAAAAAACTCCAACGGCCCATCCGAATCCTATCCAGTCATAAATAACCAATGAGCACAAATAATAAACAAATGAGACAAGAATAAAAAAATGTGGAACACTGGAAAGGGGTGTCAGGAGGAGGGAAGGGAGAGGAGATGGGGATAAAACCAACAGCCAATCAAAGAGCAAGGGGGCATGGTCACTTGATCAAATTCAACCAATCCCTGAGCTGTGACAGGTGGTCCACCTAGGTAGTACTACCCATAGCGGGGTGATTGAGGTTCTAATATCGATAAGATATACTGAGGGTGGTATTTATAAAATGGTTTTCCACTCTCCCTCCACTCAAATGTGGGTACACTTCCTTTGAGTATAAACTTCCTAATCTATAAAACCACTAGCATAATTAGTATATAAGCATATAGACCGAACGGGTAGTTAGACGTGATGCTAAAAAATTATATATATTTTTTTTAGATTTAATTGCCGTGACCAAAACACTACGACCAGGAAGACCACACACTATGCCTTGATATTTATTAGGGTGCCATTTTACATAACTAGTGTATAGCAATAGTGACTTTGTTGAATCAAATTGGGAACTTTGGGACCCCCCATATAAATAGCATTGCTTGACGTTCCAGCATTATGGTCATTACATTTGGGTTGTGATGAAAGTTCGCAAGTGAAACTGTGCCTTTTGGAAGCAGTCTGATCTCGTTTCTCCCAGCCTTGACTGTTATATCGTTTCATCGCTTTCCTTTACATCGTCTTGTCTTACCCAGTTTAAAGAGCTAAAGTAAACACCAACAATAAGCTAATTTTAGAAATAGGTTGGGGGAAATATTAACACAACAAATATTTCTATCTTCTGAAGGTGGGGTGGAAGGTAATGGGCATTATATGGTTCACAGTTTTCAAAAACATTTTCATCCAAAATACACAAAATGTTGCTTTAGGAGATAAAGTTAATTTAATTGTCTGTGCATATTCATCTACAGTTATTGAATATTTTTCACGATAATTGAAGAAATAGAAAATAACTTCTTAATTTTAAAAGTTTATGTGCAAATGCCACTATGTTCATGACATATATTCAAGAAATGTTGAGATTACTGTGTGTATAAAATAAACAAGACATATCTATTGAAACTAAGATTTTATTAAACTTAGACAAACATGTTTTATTCCTTTATAGCCTGTACAACTCAAATACATGATGACTTGAAGGAAACAAGAAAATTCTGGAAGCTTGAGGAGGAGGCATTGACGGTCTAAGTTCACTGAAAAAAGAAATAAACCTATTGTAAGACAGAACACATAATAATAATAATAGTAATAATAGCCTGTACAAATACTTACCTTTATTCAAGTTCAATTCAACCCCAACTTACACATTTAGACTTAATCTCCTCTCCCAAGAACAAGACGAGATGAAGCCAGTGTTTGACATCATGAACTCACTAATTGGTTGCAAGGAGATTCAGCCATTGGGGGAGGAGAACTCTCAAAGATGTATCGAGGATAATGATAAATCTGGCGTCGTACATGAAGTCGAAGTTCAATTCCTCAGTCCTTGCTTCTTGCTGTGATCTTGTTGCTTTATCAAACGTCACCAAAGTTGTCAGACCCTCTAATTAGCAATCTGATTGTAATCTGTTAACAGTGGCAATGGTTTTGGTGGGAATTATGATGGCAACGTTGCAATCTGATGAGATGGTCACCTTTTTTTNATAAAGACTTAATATAGCGAGAAATTTTGAGGTTACAATTTAATTTTTGCAGGATGAGCCTTTTGTAAAATACAAATATATTTGTTGTAGGCAACATTGATAACATTTTACTATATTATTAGTGTTTTAAAGTACTAGTAGGTCTGTGGACAGTATACCTCACTCTTTACATTCAAAAAATAACAAGTACTTCATGTTAAGAATTATTTCATGTTCTAACCATGACTACAGTTTTAAGATTTCTCTTGGGATTTCAAGTTGAAATATCTTTCATTTTAATTTATCCTTGGATTTGAAGTAGGATTTTACCCTTGGTGATAAAGCTAATGATAAAACCAATAAATATTGTATTAAATATTACATTTTATTATATAGGAAATAACAGGGATTCACGTTGTTTCAGAAGTCAGTCTCACAATATATGTAAAACATATTAAAGAAACACCATAGATTCTCAAACGAGTGCTTGGAAATATAAATTAACATCCCTTGATATAAGCAATTAAACGAAAACTATTTTGGGCCACTGCCATATTGAAACGAATAAACAAAGAGAAAAGATATTTTCATACATATTTCAAGTAACGTTCAAGAATATCCCTGCTGAATTTCATTAAAATTGGTTCATGTATTTGGTAGTCATAGTGGACCAAACAGATAGACATGCAGATTTTGAGTGTCAGCCATCTTGAAACGGATAACCATATTGAGAAACCATGTGTAAACACTTTGTGTTTCCTAGGTCCAAAGAATTTTCATTCTAATTCTCTGGATTTCCAATGAAGATTATATCAGTCTTCGAATGCCTGTCGGGAGTGTTAAAGGTGATTTTTCCTAAATAGTTTTCCAGTCTATCTACACTAAAATGTAGCAACACTTTATCAAAATTCAATCTCACTTATCCCTAAAACACTAGCGTAATTAGTAGCCTACATAGACGTATAACCCGAATGCGATGTTATTATTTTTTTCAAAGACTGAAATTTTTTGTCAAAATTCATAAATACTTATTTATTATAAAATAAAGTTTGGAATATAGTTTTGACACAATTTAGGTATTTTATTGAACAATCAGGGACTTGCCCTCTGAATTTTATTTTGCCACTTTTTCATAAGTAACACACTTTTTTATTGTGTCTTTATTTAGAAACTTTTGGAAAATACTAACACATAAAATACACTCATGCTAGAGAGAGGGAATGAATTATTAATATTCATAATATTCACACTTATTAAGCTACCCTGGATAGGACTCGAACCTCGTTTCCACGTCACACTCCATACAGTTTATAGCATGGCTGACACCTATATTCCATTCACGGTAGGAATTACTCTCTGAAAGGTCTTTTTCCTACCAAAATCCTACTATATAGTAGATTTATGGTAGGTAAAAAGGCCTTTCAGAAGTCAATTCCTACGGTGAATGGAATATAGCACCTTTTGATTAGCATTGCAGTTTCTGCTCTTTATTAATTTTCTCAAACCTTTTCCCTCATACTTTATGACTTATTTAATTTAGTATTGTTATTAGCACCATGTTTTATTACCCGTTCGTGTTATACGCACTTACGCTAAATGTGTAATGGAAGGGTGATTGTGAGATTAAATGGAGGACCTACAGTTTAACGTGGAATCCGAACCACGGTGGAGGTCTGGCATTCCACACATTCACAAGTTGTGATTAATACACGTCTTATCAGAGGTGAAGGAAGGGTTTGGCAATCAGATAAATCTGCGGCGAGACCGAGGATTGAACCCCGGACCCCCAACACAGACAGACAGACAGTCTGACACCTTACCCTTAGACCACCAGGTCAACTTTTAATTCAGTAATAATAGGTTTTAAAATTGTAATCATATTAGTGTTCTAGTGTTTTATCAGCACAAGATAAAGAAGAGTGTCTCTAAATACTAATGAACGGGATCATCTGGGAATATATACATAATATACAACATAGAATTATATTAAAACAATAAAATAAAATAAGTATGAAATAGGTTTAAGTAGATGACCTCGGTGGTCTTGGGGTGAAGTGCTCTCCTCAGTACCCAAGGTTCGTGGTCTCAAACCCAGCTGGGGTCGATGGATTTTTCCTAAGCGATAAAAATCCGTATCACAACTTCATTCCGAGGGGAAGAGAAGCCGTCAGCCCTTTGTCTATTGTGGGATGTAAAATAACCTTAGAGGGTATGTGAAAGTACCTTTCCCGGTAAGATTGGTAGCTCCTTTCGCTCTCGCTCATAGAAATATTGTGTTCTTATATTAAAAAAATCTGTTTAGAAAGTGCACGTTAATTACCACAATTAAATAGTTGCTTTTTTTCGAAATGGGTGGTATAGCTCGTTACACTAAGAGTGTAAATTCCATTTAAAATATGAGCAAACTATTTGTTTTTGCCGTGACTGCCAAATCTTAAATCAACAACGGTAAATACCTTCAATGAAAGTATTAAAATAATCAACTGTTGTTTCAAAATAATCTTTATTTGTCAGCCAGTTATTAGTGATCAATTCTTTATAGAAAAACACTCACCCTTACTTCGTCATACAATTACAAACATTTCTTGTTTACGAGAGTGGAAAATTGGGGTGGACTTCCAAACCTAATCAATCGGGCTGTATACGCGGTTGTTGTTCTTTCTATGATAAAATAAGTTTTTAGATTAATCCAGTTGAAGTCACTGGAGAGTTTCATTCCCTCTCCCCTCCCAAAAAAAGTGTTATTAGAAGCCGTGTTTATATTTGTAATAAAAGATAAATACAATCGGAAAATGGAATTGCCTTGCGGTGCACTCTAAAATTCCCCATATATTGACCCTAAAGATTGCCAATAAGCTGGGTGTATTAATTATATTTATTGGTATATATAATATTACAATTTTGGGATGTATTATGTTTTTATATAAATTATATTATACATATTATAGTATACAGTACTTTATATATTATATACATAGATTCTATATTATATATTATTTATAATACCTTATATTATGTATATATACTGTGAATATTTTACAGTAAAAGTTTCTTCTCTTGTTAGAATATAATTAATTAATGTGTGACCCGCCTTGGTGGCTTAATTAGCTAACGCACTAGTTTCGTGTAGAGCCACACTGCCAAGGACGGGAAGATTGAGGTTTGAATCTCGGTCGGGTGAACTGGGGGGTGGTTTTTCATAAATGGTTTTCCACTCTCCCTCCACGCAAATTCGGGTTCATCTCCTCTAAATTCAACCTTTTGAATTCCTAATCCATCAGCGTAATTATTGCTTAAGCGTTAAACCCGAAGGATTAGTAGACGTGAAATAAAAAAATGTGTTATGTGTATGGGCACCAGCTTCAAACTTATTATCGCCTAAGAAAATAAAATAAAACCTTTTATTCGCTCATCTTCTGTGGTGTTGCGATAACACACTTTCTCAGGATCACTAAGAGGGGGGGGAGCCCGGTAGAGAAAACAATTTACCAATTACAAATTACCTCACAACACTGACGGAATCTTATGAGGAACCTTAATATACAAACACCTTTCCTATCTTGGGCTCTTGGTAAAGTAAAGATACTAGGAGATAACGAAAAACACAAATTAGCATTGAATGAATGTGGGTACTATTCAGTATCACTTTAACACATTTTAGAAATCTTATATACAGATTTATTGAATTATCACAATAATAATACTTAAATAAAATCTTTATCTCATAGTTTTAAATGCAACAAAGTATAGTACTCTTTTAAATATTTCTCATAGGTATTAATGAAATATAAAACTTTTCTAAAAGCTACCAATTTTATATTATATATGTATGTAAAGGCCTATAATATATTTATAATAATAAAATGAAGTGTTTGTCTCTGTGTGTGATGCTCAGCCAAATCTATGGCACGTAAAGATCTGATATATTTAACATAGGTGGATGGATCTTTAAGCCGGATTTAATAATCTTTAATTAGCTTTTTAATTATGCTATTTTTAACACATTTTTGAGGAAAATATATTTTATCTGGTTTAGAATTACGTTTCAGAGATACGGGCACCATGGCCTTATATAATTCTTATTAAAGAAAAAATATTTTGTATCTTGTTTAGAATTACGTTTCAGATAAGCAGATAAGATTAGATAAGCCCCCTCGTGGTTAGTACATTGGCATACTAAGCCAAAAGTCCCGCGTTCGATTCCCGTATCCAGGTGTCATTTTTTCGATTTTAAGAATATGATATCTAGATGGAATAATCCTCACTAAATGCATAACTAATAGCTTTGGCTATTTGATTCTTTAATATGCAATCTCTTACAGTTATAATAATTGTACAAGTGGCAGCATTAAGCCAACTACCGAGTCTAAGGTGGCTGCGTTGTCTGATAGCTCGTGATCTTAATAAAATCACACATTTGTAGCCGCAGATTTCCGCACGTCCATCATAGACTCTGCCTTAAAATATGAGTGAAGAATTACCCTGGGCATGGGACGACTCCTGGATAGCTCAGTGGCTTGAGTATTGGCGTACTAAGCAAAAGGCCTCGGGTTTGATTCCCTTGTCCAGGTGTCATTTTTAATTTTCAGAATATGTTCAATAAATGCCTGTACTACAACCAGGTAAGCTAAGTTTTTGATAAATTAATATACTCCAACCGGTTAGTTTAAATATTTAGTAATGCCTATATTATAACCGGTAAGTTAGGTATTTGGTAATGCCTAGGTTACAAACAGTTAGTCTAGGTATTTGGTAAATTCTTGTATTACAACCATTTGTTATGTGTTTTGAGTAATATTACTAGTTAGTATGTGTCTGGTAATTTTAAAAAAATCAACATTTCATACGTTTAATGTATTCAATGAAGTTTTACTATATTAATATAAATACATTAATTTAAAATTCATGTATTTATTATATCCATTTTAATTATGAATATATATTTTATATTATGTACTAAATAGTATATTACGGATCATAATTTTGTCATAATATTGTATGTTAAATATAATAAATGCCATTAATTTTACTATTCTATCAAATGTTCCTACATAACAATGATGTTTACTGAAAGAAAGAACTGAAATATTTGTAGTTTTTGTGATTACTTCACTTTTCACAACAATTTGACACAAAGTAATCGGTCTAATATGTTCCAGCATATATTAATTTATTTTACAGTTTCAAGATATTTCAAAGAAAAGATCGACTATCGAGACATCGCAAAAATAACCTACCAACCAAATCAATAATATATATAGTAAAGATGTGATACCGTTTGGTGGCGCATCCAGGCGACAGAATGAAAAACTATATGCTCAAAATTTGTCATCGATATATCGTTTTACATTGACAATCGAAACCACCCAACGCACGAGTAGTATTGATTCGTTTAAAAGTATATCATAGATGTAACCATTACTTAGGTAATTAATTATTAGTTAAGCTTTCATGTAAAATAATCATTATTGTTGTTTTAAATAAATTTGTTAAACTCAAACTTCTGACATTTCAGGAAAAAGTTAATTTATTTGTTAGTAAAATCTTGAAACAAATTATTTTAAAATGACTGCCTGCGTTGCGTATGTCTGTAATACATTTGCTATTTGTAAACCATTTAAATTATTCCACTTGCATACGTTTTGAGTACTAATGTATTATTAGGTAATTAAATAATTGATTCTGCCAAAGCGAGATGTTTATTTAATGTTTTCAAAATCAAATTTGTTATATTTTATTGTTTTGAAATATACATGTACTTTTGATTTTCTTAAAAGTTTCACTTTGATAATATTTAATTCAAATAACTTTAGAAACGAAGATTATTTTTCATAAATAGAAATATGTATTTATTAATAATATTTTCCTGTAAAACTAGGAAATTTTTTACAACTTTGAAATTCTAGAGCATAGGCTATATAAATACTTGATGATAATTTTAATACAAAGTGATAGTAATCTTGTTATACTATCGATAAATTCTAAATTCTAAATAATCTATCAATTTAGGGTAACTTTAGTCAAAGATTCACATTTTCTTACAAATTTAATTTGCATGTTTATTTCATGTACAGTACACTATAAAAAAAATATTTTTAAATGATTGTTATATTTACTAAATACACAACAATAAAACGTAAACAATATTGGTTATTTTAATAAATTCAATAAACTACTCTATATGTGTTGTAAAATCAAAATAGTAGATTAAATGTACTGTTAGACAAGAACGGGTTAGCTATATTACCTATCAAATAACAATAAGTTATCATTTTATTTGAAGGCAGCCTTATGTGAATTACTTTTAAACTTACCTTTTTAGGGACAAGAGTTAAAATTGGGCCATATACGTTTGTAATAGTACTCAGAATATTATTATAATAAATTACAAATAAATAATATTTTTAGTATAGTATTGCTAGTATAATTATTACTTATCTACTCAAAATTTCAATGGCACACATAATTTAACTAAACGGGATATCAAATAATAATTGATCAGATAACTTTGGATGGTATATTATCTTTCAAGAGATATTGCGCTATACTTCAAAACCAATTTCCCGAAGTTGAAAGAAAAATACATAACTGTTAAAAGAGCGAACAAGTTCTTATAAAAAGGAATAAAAGTAGAAACCAATCCTTCGCAAGTTTGTTTTCAATTTCTCTTTTTGCTTTAGCTACTAGTTTTGTTAAATGATGCCCTGTATATATTCCAGGTACATTAGAAAAAATAGCGGAAATGACATCAAGATAACAATTGATAATATCGAAGTATGAGAGTGGGAAGCCAAATAATTAGTTTTAAATAAAGTTTGCGAAAAGTGTGTCAGACCGATGATTTTGGCTCCTCAAAATAATTTAAGTGAGAATATCTCTGGTTATCTAGAAATCACTGTAGGGGAAGTATTTACGATTGTGAATACTATAATAATAAAAGGTCCTGGGTTCGATACCCAGTGTTTCTAAAACTTATCTGTGAAGAATTGGGCCTGGAACGGGGTCAAACTCAGCCTCATGAGGACAAGTGAGGAGCTACTTTAATAAATAAGTAGCGACTCTGGCTTAGAAAACTGAGATTAATGGCTGAAGGACTCGCGATGACCACATAACACCATATATAAGCAAATGTTGGCACTATCATCTATAATGGCAGTGACTGCTTGGTCGGTATAGCTCACATGAGAGCTCCCACCATGGAGATATTAATATATTATATTATAGCTTAGAGTAGGCTACTAAGATTGCATAACGTTAAGTTTGTTGCTCTGAAAACTTTGGCAGGTATCCAAATTGGCGAGAAGACAGGCTATGGAGACAACCTCACCTGTTCTGGTTTTCGGGCGATGGTAATGTTGGCAATCTAGTCTTACCCTAATGTCTTATTGTTTTGCTCTTCTTCCCTGCAAAGCTATGTACATTTAATCTACATTATACCCTTAACATATTAATGTAGTAATGTTATTTCTATAGCCAAACCAGTAGGAGGAGGCTGAGCAGAGAGCACCAATAGTTGGTCTAGTTTTAGTCTGTAAATTGAAAAATGACACCAAGGTGACCTGGCGGTCTAGGGATAAGGTGTCAGACTTCTGTGCTGGCGGCCGGGGTTCAATCCTTGGTCCAGGCATAGATTTATCTGATTACCAAACCCTTCCTTCACCTCTGACAAGATATCTGGTAAATGTGGGGCATGCCAAGCCTCCACCGTGGTTCGGATTCCACGTTAAACTGTAGGTCCTCCATTTCATCTCACAATCACCCTACCATTACACATTAGCGTAAGTGCGTATAACCCGAACGGGTAGTAAGACGCGGTGCTAATAATAATAATAATAATTATTTTAATAAGAACTCAAAATAGGTCCTTCATCAAGTTTAACTATAAAATTGAGCACTGAAGATGTGTCGAATGAATTTAATATAGTTTTTTTTATTCTAATAAGCAACTTATTTCAATAATTTTCCAAGCAAAGACCAATCCAAATAGCTCCTAGAGGCCTCTACTTTTAAAAAAATTACTAAGTGAAGACTACTCTACATAGCTTCTAACACATCTAGTTTTCAAAAATTTGACAAGCGAATTATACTCCAAATATCTTCTAGAGAAATCTATTTGTTTTTAAATTGCCAAGTGAAGGCCACTCCGAATATCTTCTAAAAGCATCTAGTTTTTAAATAATTGCTATGCAAAATCTATTCCAAATAGCTTTTAAAGGCATCTAAATTTCAATTTGTTTCTAAGAAATGACCCCTCTAAATAGCTTCTAGGTGATACCAAACTTTTTACTTTTTACTGGATCAGGTTCTTGGACTACCCTTTGGGTTGGGGGACAAGCCACTTAAAATAAGACTTTATTTTGCTAACGACACCCTCCAAAACTACTTTTCTCAGAAATGTAATTCTAGCTACAATCTTGAGTGTTAGACCCTACCCCCCGCCCCCGAAGTATATTCCTAGGTGCACCACTGGGCTAGGTGGATAATAATATTTACAACACTGGGGGACTTTTTAATATGCATCCCCAGACTGTTTAACTTAAACTAGATATTTTACAAGTTAAAGTTTAGTAATTTTATTCAATGCCATGTATTACTACCTGCTCATGTTATACGTATTATGTAGACCTACTATTTACGCTAATGAGTTAAGGATGAGGAAAGTTTAATTAAGAGGAAGTGTACCCATATTTTCGTGGAGGAGTAGAAAACCACTTTGGAAAATCCACCCTCAGTAAACCGACTGGCATTCAAACCTCTATATCTCTGTCATCTGCAGTTTAGTCCAACACTAGAGTGACGTCTTGGACCATGCAGCCACCAAAATTTAATTAAAGCGTTGATCACTATTACCAAATTATTGAAGAGTTAATTTAATCTTAGAGTTATATTTTCATAGATTTGTAAAATTCATTCAAACAACTATGTGAAAGCTTAACTTTTCTTGTACAAACAAACTTGTATGTAGCTTATAGTATTCATAAATAAAGTATCAGGGATTGACGTTTAATAGTAGATAATTATTTTTATATTACTCTAGAAACATGATGTTTATGTTATTTAATATTACACTACTAATCGTGGGGCTATTTTAGTATCACGAAGCTAATGATTATACAATTAATTGTACTGTACATGAATAGCAAGGCTTAGAATATGGAAATTATATTTAAGGATCATTCCTAAACCACGAAACGATGTCGGGAAGGTAGAAAGGGGGAACTCTAATATCTTAATGGTTAATACATGGGTTGAGGGTGGGTATATCATGATGTTACGTAGCATTGATATTTTTTTTAATAAAGTATGGTTAGAATTTAAAATTGATTTTGAATATTATTAAATCTGAGTCCCTCTTTTAGTGTCACCAATGCTCCCTTGTGAAGAAATAACATTTACTATTGAAGTGAAAAGTTATGTGGCACAGGCTGTAGGAGAGAGGGGTCAGGATAAAAAAAACTACTTGGGGTTACACGGGGGTCAAAAATAGTTATAAATAATCGTTATGTGGTTTATGGATGATTCCTTAGGCTACGGATATTGTCACATTTTACATACCACTAAATGATTGCACCTCAACCAGATATAAAATAGTGAATATATTGTTGTAAATGCACGTCTGGGCTCTACCCTTTTTTTTAATGTATATAACTTCATTAATATACGTAATTTACCAATATTTTGCAGTTTTAAATAATTTTCAGGGGGAAAATAAAGGTAGTGGAAATGCATTACTTTACATTAATTTACAGAATGACGGCATTATTTCTGTTTTATGAGAATATAACTATAAATCATAATTATCGATAATCCGTAAAAGAAAAGGCTGGATATAAATTGTTAATTACGGCGTGAAAAAGTTAAACCAATGCATATATATTAATACCTAAACTAATAGATATAATATTGATTCAAACCATGGCTAGGCCTACATTTTATTTATAGGCCTATACATAGAAATTATATAAAACTGTTAAATATAAATAAATCAATAAAACAATCAATTGATCTAAGGATAAAATAAAGCTTTTTTTAGATTATTTGTGAGAAGGACATACCAAAGGATTGTGTTAAGGTGGGGAGATACGGGCCATGAGAAAAGGGCGGTGTTTTTACCGTTTTTAAAGCAAAACTTTTTTACCCCCAAAATAAATCAAATATTGCTCCAGTAAAAACATGGAGTTTAATTTTCTTCGCGTGGTGATATTAACAGTTGTTGAATATCTATTATGAACATAGGGGCATTATATGAGAAACTTTCAAATGAAACCCGCCTCGGTGGCGTAGTTAGCTGACGTGATAATTTCGTGTTGAGCAAGACTGCCGAGGACGGGGAAATCGATATTCAAATCTCACTCGGGTGATTGGGATGGTTTTTCCTAAATGGTTTTTCACTCTCTCTATATTAAACCATCCCAATTCTTAACCCACTAGAATAATTAGTACTTAAGCGTATAACCCAAACGAGTAGTAAGACACGGTGTTAAGTATTATTATTTTTAAATGAATAAAAGGGTTATCAATAAATTCCAGGGAATCACCCTTGACATATGTTCAAGAATTGTTGATATCACCATGTGAAGATAATTGATATTTATGTTTTTGTTGGAGCAACATTTTATTATAGCAAAAAAAAAAATATTGCTATAAAAACTGCAAAAAAACCTGGCCTTAACTTATGTTTACTATATTCGTACCTTACGAGGGTTTAATTAAACTCCTCTCCAAAGTATTATTAGCAAAGATTTTTAATATTTTTCCTCAATGACTTGGTTAATAACTTAATACTCTCTTACTAAATTCATGGCATTGCTTCAAGAGCAATAGATTTTTTTTTTAAATACTTCTCTAAATCCTGTTGATGGAGGAATTAATCTAAAATAACCACAGCATGTAGAACACTCACCCTGAACACATAGAACCATACATACTTACCCCCAAAAAAGTATATTGGCTCTGCCATGGCCAAATATCACTGTATAAGCATGTCTCCAAAAGGTTGATGATAATACTAGCCAAAATAACAAAATATAACCTTCAATTTATAAGCGTATGGAAAGTCGGGCTTTGTAAAGTGTATTTATCAGTAATTTATTACGATGTATCAAGTGAGAGTGAACTTGATTTAGAATATTTATACTAAATATAAAATTTAAATATCTAAAATCCGACAACATTAAGTTCTTTCCTGTGGCCTACACTGTAATTGTGCAAAGTTTCAGCACTCTAGGTCCTCTAGAGCTGTGGTTCTCAACCTAGGCGATAGGATATCAGGGGTGCGGTAAATACGTAGTAAAGGGGCAGTATAGGGGCGTTTAGGATGTTATGGATATTATATCAGTAATTTTATGTTAGTAATAACAGGCAACAAAATATCTAATAAACGGGTCTTACATTTACTTATACCAAATCATAATAATTATGTGGTTTAAAAATAATTAAATATAAATGTAAAATTTATTAAGAATTTAAGGTTATTATCGTTGATTTCAACATGCTTATCAAATTTAGATTTGGTGAGGGTGGGCGGAGGTAGTAGCCACCATCTAATTCTCAGAAGTGGTCTCTAGGCTAAAAAAAAAAGTTGGGTTCTATTGATCTAGAGGCTTCTGGAGGGTGTAGAAAGACACACACGCATTATATAATGTAGATTAATTTAAACGAAAAATCAAAAAGTGTGACAGTTAAATTTACGGTTTGACTCCTAGAATCAGTGATTAACACTAAACATGTCACCGAAGTTTACATGTCTCGATTTGATCATTTTACTCCTGGATCCTACCTATACCCCCTAAAAATGTCTATGTGCAGTGAGTTTTTTTGCTAGAGTGGGTTACATGAGCCTTCTACATTATGTTTTTCTTGGTTATACATTACAATTTTGGGACTTTCCCTGCAACCGTCATTTTCTAGAGTTGCAAACATGACTACTTTTTTTTATTTAAAATTAGCTTTGGATGCTCATCTTTTTGCCTAAATAAACATTTCCAAGGTCAAGAAATTGAAAAGATATATACATTTTACCATTAAAGTAACAGTTGAGTTTAATACTTGTCTGTTTTCTCCCTTCGCTCATTATAAAAGAGTTCATTTGCATGAATGATCGCAAGGCGTCACTCTCGTGTTAGACTAGATTGCTGGGGACGACGATATATCGGTACAATTCCTCTAAAATTCCACCTTTCTCATATATATTCATTCCAGTACCATAATTAGGAGCGTTCATCACGACGATATATCAGTACGATTAGTATAAAATTCCACCTTTCTCATATATATTCCAGTACCATAGTTAGGAGCGTTCATCACGACGATATATCAGTAGGATTACTCTAAAATTCCACCTTTTTCATATATATTCCAGTACCATAGTTAGGAGCGTTCATCACGACGATATATCAGTAGGATTACTCTAAAATTCCACCTTTCTCATATATATTCCAGTACCATCGCTAGGAGCGTTCATCACGACGATATATCAGTACGATTACTCTAAAATTCCACCTTTCTCATATATATTCCAGTACCATAGTTAGGAGCGTTCATCACGACGATATATCGGTACGATTACTCTTAAAGTCCACCTTTCTTATATATATTCCAGTACCATGATTAAGAGAGTTCATCATAGCAGTCCCAACTCAGCTCCCGACTCACATCTGCGTTTGTGTGTGTGCGCGTGCGTGAGGTATTGAAGTAAAATGTTATTATTATTATTATTATTATTAGCACCGCGTCTTACTACTCGTTCGGGTTGTACGCACTTACGCTAATGTGTAATGGTAGGGTGATTGTGAGATGAAATGAAGGACCTACAGTTTAACGTGGAATCCGAACCACGGTGGAGGTCTGGCATTCCTCACATTCACAAGATGTCTTGTCAGAGGTGAAGGAAGGGTTTGGTAATCAGATAAATCTTTGCCGCGACCGAGGATTGAACCCCGGCCGCCAGCATAGAAGTCTGACACNAAGATGTCTTGTCAGAGGTGAAGGAAGGGTTTGGTAATCAGATAAATCTGTGCCAGGACCAAGGATTGAACCCCGGCCGCCAGCACAGAAGTCTGACACCTTACCCCTAGACCACCAGGTCACCTGGAGTCAAATGGAAAAGTAAAGATCAAGATCTGCCATAAATGTGTGCAGTGCATTCGTATTTGAATGATTACTCGAAATTTTCCACGGTGTCGTTGAGGAACAAAGTAACAAAGTTCCTTTTTAATAACTATGGTATGTCCTTATTATGACAGAATGAATATTTGTACACAATGCTTATCTGTGAAGCCTTTATAAAGTGGTTAAAATGGCCTTCTCAGTGCAGTTTTTATCCAAATATAATTTAATATTTCAACAATTTTCAGTATTAGGAACTTCTACTAACTCTTTATCTCCATTAATGTGTAATTAAACATTATTCACGTGCAATGGTGCTCGTGTAAATTTACGATTTCTAGCCAACTGTATCAGAGTTGATGGAAGTGTGATGCACGTCCTTAATGCATGCGTGCAACCCAAACGGGTAATAAGACATAGTGAAAATTAGATACATATTAGCATTACTTTCAGTTAATTCACAGAAATTTGATAACATTCCTTACCACTCTTTCCTTCCACACGGCCACTGGATTTGTTGACGGAATTTTGGTGCGTATTGGTTATTGAAGGGACTATGTTGTCACTTTCGAAATAGCTTGGGCTGAAACCATCAAAGTTCGAAACCCGTTTGTATGTATTAAATATAACTTTTCCTAAACTATTCCCATTTTCACTTCGCGGAAATGTGTACACACTTTCTATGAAATCTATCTTCCTTATTGTTACCCCATTTGTGTAAGTATGCGGCTTCTCTGAAAGTGTGGTAAGATCTGGTATATGGAAAAACACTATTTTTACGATAGTCACAAGGTTATTGGCTTGCACTCGACTGGATTATTGGTACTGAAAAGGTCGGGGTTTATATTTTGATTGGGTGCCGTAAGGATGCTTTTCCAAAAGTGATGTATCAATGTGAGTTTCCCACGTAATCCCCACGATAATTTATGTGCACATTTCCAAACAACAAGTTAATATTTAAAATTTGATTAAGTTGTTAATAATCATTGTGTTAAACTGATAACTAAAGGAATCCACGTGTGTAAATTATTTACACTCAATATTATGCAGCTTATTAATAGTATAGCTTATTAACTGCTTTGGTGGTCACCTGGTCTAAGGCAACAAGCTCATGCTAGATTAGCCTGATGATGACTGGGAGGTCGGCGTTTGAATCTTGGTCGGGTGTATTGAGGATGGTTTTACAAAATGGTTTTCCACGCTACCTCCATGTAAGTGCGAGTCCACTTCCTCTAGATCCAACATACCTCATCCCTAACTCATTAGCATCATGAGTATGCGTATCACTTCAACACGTATTAGGACGTAGTGCTAAAAAAAATTAAAAAGTACCGACTTATTATAATTTACAACACAACAAACAAAGCATCTAAACCCCCTCACTATTAATCTAACATTTCGTTAAAGAAAAACAAAAACCAATATCACACTCATATTTATTTATCTGCGGCCAAGAATTGAGACTGACAGCTTCACTCCGGTTTACAAGGACTCCCTACCCACTGAGTACTCATGTAGGATTAAGGTGAAAAGAGATAAGAAGGGCCAGCATTTGCAACTTTCAAAGTAGTAGTCTGAACCACCACTGCAATTTCAATTGAGAGGTAGATACGCTGACAAAACAGCTAAATTCTAACTTGCTGCTCGCATGATAAAGAGTCAAGTGCGCTGACTGACCAGCTAAATCCTACCCTCGTGGTACATAGCTAGGTGTTCTGGCTGAGCAGCTAAACCCTGCCCTCGTGGTACAGGGTCAGGTGCGCTGACTGATCAACTAAACCCTGATTTCGTGGTACAGAGTCAGTTGTGCCGACCGAGCAGCTAAACCCTGCCTAGCAGGTGAATGAATAACTGTCCTCGGATTACAAAGGCGAACACGTTCCCCCACTGCATGTCAGTCAGTATACCTTGTAATCATATCATTAGCGCAATCCCCTACCCACCCCCTCCCATAGGCATAGAGGAAGTAATACGAGCGCTCACCGGACCGGTAACTTCTTCGCTGTGCGTGGAGGCGTTCACTTGTTTTTTTAAATTGTGTGTGCCCATGCTATGACGCAATCATACGACGATGGATTTTATTGATCACCTCACCATGAGTAAGTAAAATCTGAAAAAGAGAAGTCAACAAAATAAATTAATAAAAACTAACCTACATTGATGGGCACGCGGTGAGAGACATCAGTCTCATCTACTTTGATTCGTCCTTGACAGATGTAGTGAGGGGATTTTATCTTAATGGTTTCCTGGCCAAGCTATTATATATATATATATAATAGTTTAAGACCATTTAAAAGTATTTTTTTTTAATTGAAAAAGGTTACCTGAATACGGGAATCAATCGTGAGACCTTTGGCATATACGCAAATGATCTTCCCATTGAGCTAATTAGGAGTCGTCCCGTGCCAAAGATCATGAGATCGATTCCCGTGTTCAGGTGTCAGTTTTCAATTTAAAGAACATAATTGGCTTAAACTCTCCCTATTATAGACTGATTTATACCTTTCTCACACCTGGCCCATTAGTGCTAATTTGCGAATAGCCAGGCTAGATAGAAGGACGGGATGCTTGATGATTATTAACAATATATAGAATATATCAAACATTACTTAAAAACTGGCTCAATATAAGCCATTATAATTAATAGATACTCAAATCTAAGAGTAGATATTTTCCAAGTGGGTAGCAAAACAAAAGGTATACAGATATTAAATATATTTGCTAGCTCCACTGGGAATCAAACCATATCTCTTTTGACTAGTGCTAGACCACTCTAGCTACCTCCCTAGGAAAAATGTGTGGCTAAGCGTAGCCGAACAGACTTTCCTTTTGTGCTGTGCCCCTCTTTAAAAAAAATATATTAGAGGAATGCATTTATGTTTTAATTGTGCGGCGAACAGGCGGAACTTTCAACTTCCTGCTGGACTACTTGGACCACACTGAGTTGTGATTTGGTGCCGAGATCGGGCAGTATAGACATTTGCAGTGCGATGTCGTCCATTACGCAGAAGGAA
>CABFOV010000132.1:116940-128506 GCA_902141375.1 Timema poppense
GACAGGTAAGAAAGGTTTTCTTGGAGTTTGTGAGTTGGTTATGGATTCCTCTTCTAATCTTCCATTTTTGTGGAGGCAATGCAGATTTTCGTACTCGGTGTGATCACTCACTTAGTGACAGAGAGTAAGGGTTTCATATAATCATTTTATTTGGTGGTAAGATGAACTCGGCGAGTTAAATTGTTCTATTTTCTTTAACCTCATCTTTCGGCCTGCGTGTTTTGGAAAATTAATGTTTGGGAAAAAAGGTGGTGAAAGGTTTATGTTTTGAGTATCTTTCCTATTATAATATAGTTACTTGTAGAGCACCTGTAATGCTACTGGGGTGGGAAGGGGGACATCTTGCTTACATTACATTTCTTTGGTGGATTATTTTAATATTAAGGGTAAGTAGCATTATTGCATTTGTGGGTTTTATCACAGTTCGTTAAGTCATCATTGTCATGAATTGTTGTTAGGTATCTTCATTTATTAATGTTTGTGTTTTCTTTATCTTAATATTTTTATGTGAACTGTTGTTATTGGTAATTTCCATTTATGCTATTAATGTGTTTTATTTTAATTTTCAATTCTTATAAGCGTATAACCCGAACGGGTAGTAAGACGTGGTGCTAAATAGTATTATAATTCTTATATGTGAACGGCTGTTATTGGTAATTTTCATTTATACTATTAAGAGTATAATATCTGGAATCTGTGATGGTCAATAATTATATTCATTAAAGGCTATCCTTATTTTAAGAGTTATTATATTTCACTGGATATCAATTCCTTGTTCCCCTTTCACCACACATTAAAGAAGAGAGGTAAGCGTGCATAAGGGAGACAGTATACTTTGCACATTATTTTAATTATAAACATTTATTTTAGATTGGTGGTAATTAATCAATAGAAATCTAACTGTTTATTATAACTTGGCTCGAATTAAAATTTGCATTTTAATGAAACAAACGAAGCACAAATGAAGACAAAATAAGCTGAAAAGTAACTTCTATAAATTTATTTTTCCGCTTGACTGTTAAAATAAATTTGAAAATCATCCATATTCTTCGAACTTGTTATCTATCCAAGTAACTGCAAAATGATCAACTTTAAAACAAGAAAGAAAATTCAAAAGTTTAAAATTATATTAATTTAAAGTTATGTTAACTAGAATGTGTCCGTAGGGCACAGACAAAAATATTTTTTAAACCATTCTATAAAAGGGAATGAGAAATGTTAGGTCTACCAAAGTAGAACATAACTTATCTCACTTAATATCTAATATACACTCAGTTAACATTTAAAGGTGGTAGTCTAAACTCAATGGATCACAATATGATATTATACAATCTTCGTAATATGTAATCCGTTAAGGTCGAACTGCTACTTTTCAGGAAAAACAAAGTGTACATACTGTTTTACAGTTTATATTAAAAAAACATGTAAGTTTAATCATACAAACATAAGTAAAGTGGTTTGTTTTTGGCTATTTCTTATACCAGTGACTTACTTGGCCTTAATTAAAATATAATGAATCTCATATTAAAAAAGACACAACCCAAACATTAACATATTTACTAAAATAACTCGCTAAGTATTCACTAATATTACATTTCAACCCCCCCCTTTTTTTATCAATCTTGGATGTTTTAATAAACATGTGCTTGACACAACTCTGATCACGTGATTAATAAGAGAGAAATCTATCATAGTTCATAATATATTAATTTTCTAAACAAATAATAAAATGGCGAATCATTGAAAAGGAAGTATAAAATAAAAATTAAGACCAGATTGAAAGGCAGGCAGATGCAGTCAATTACTGTTTGACCAACTTAGCTAAGAGAATATGCAATTGTAATATTTGATAAGTTGAGAATTTACAAACCATACAATGGATCAATTTATCGTATTTAGGTAAATTTTATATAATTTCAATAATCTCCTCATGAAAACTAGAAATCAGATTTCTCATATTTGCACTACACGAGTGAATTAAACTGGATCCGATAATCTGCATTTTCCCCTGCTGACTTATCTTCTAAATGTTGAAAGGTTAAACAATTACGATATGGAGTGGTCACATGACACAACATAATTATTCTGTTAGCTCTTTTTCAACAATACCTTGTTAAGAACTTAGAATGTGCATTCGAATGAATCCCACTGGAGATCTACCTGTAGGATTATTATATATTAGAACCACCTCTTACTACCCATTCGGGTTAAACGCTTGTGTACTAATTACGCCAATGGTTTTAGGGATTAGGGAGGTTATATTTATAGGCAGAGTATCCGCATTTGCGGGAAAGTATGGAAAACCATTAAGGAAAAACCCCCTTCAGTTCACACGATTGAGATTCTAACATCGATCTCCCCGTCATTGGCAGTCTAGCTTATTGTGAGAGCATTGCCTTAGACCATGTGGCCACCTAAGCTGGTTTATAGGAATTGTTGACCTTTCAACAGAGAGCTCGATTTATTTAAACAGCACCTCTTATTATACATTTGATTTATATGCTTATGTACTAATTACGCTAATGGGTTAGATATGAGTAAGGTTGAATTTAGAGTAAGTGTACCAGAATTTGCGTGGAGAGAGAGTGAGAAACAATTTAGAAAAAATCACCATCATTTCACCCGACAGGGATTGAGCTACGATCCCCCTGTCATCGACAGACTAGTCTACTGTGAGAGCAGTTCCTTAGGCCATGTGGCCACCGAGGCTGGTTGTTTAAAATTATATGGCAGACAAGGCTAAAGTGACGGAAGCTTGGATGAATTAATTGGTGATCAAAGAAGCTGAAGAATTTAGAAATGAAGTTGATAAGAGTGAGTGACACGTACTTAGTGAAATTAAATTAATCAAGTTGTTCAGAATGAATAAATAGTGTGCTTTAAATTTAATTGAACGCCTTGAAGAAGTAATAAGAGAACCAATTTGTCCATCTTATGGATGATTTATTTTTATCAATCTTAAACACACACACTAAAATATCAACTCACACAAACGTAACCGAGATGAAACCGAACAAATTATTCGTACTTTTGTTGTTTAAAATAGCTGATACGTGTGTTTATAAAAATATAAATTACAACACGCTTCAAAAAATATCACAAAAAGCCTTAAAAATTTTTAGCACCACGTCTTAAAACCTGTTCAAGCAATATACCTATGTACCAAATACACTATTTAGTTATGGATTAAGAAGGCCTAATTTAGAGGATATGCACACACATTTGCGTGGAGGGAGAGGGGAAAGCCATTTAGCAAAAAAAAACTCAGTACACCCAAATGGTATCGAAACCCGATCTCCCTGTTCTCGGCAGTCTATTCCAACAAGAGTTTGCGCTTTAGACCACGCGGCCATTAAAGCGGGTCAAACAAAATTAAATGATGATGAGCATCGTAAATAATATTTCAACATCTTGGGCACTGTCCCTCTGAACTTCCATTGAAAAGTGTATCTATAATATAAAATCCATGCTGTCTTTGTTTTTACTTACAGAGTTTTTTTCTTAATTCCCGATGAGCTAGAATATTGAAATTTGACATGGGAGTCCGAAAATGATATTAAAAACCTAAACATAAAAAATGTGAAAAGGGGCTGAATTGATGGATCCAAAAATTCTCCATACTTACCTTAAGAGCCTAAAAGTCCAACTTGTCCCATTGCCCTGAAATTTGATTTCCGAGGGTTTAATACATTACTAAACACAACCGCAATTAAGACTAATTTTTTCGAAATTCCGGTCACCTGACCCCAAATCAATCCTTAAATGGCGTCAAAAATTTCGTAGATTGTTATTTCTCGTTTAATTTCAAATATGTTTTAGATCTTGGAGTTTTTAAAGCCGATAAACAAGATTTGGTCATTGGTTTTTGGAAATTTGAATCAACTGACCCTCACTTGGTACCCAAATGGAAAATAGGGGAGTGAAGGGGAGCTGTATAGTTTGATAACCCCTTTGGGGTGCTATTAAACCGGATTTTACACGGATGTAGCGGAAACAATCCAATAAACGAAATTAGTATTAAATATTTTATCTTTATAAGTGGAGATAAGAGAAATGGGGGATGGGGTCCAAGAGGGTCTCTAAATTACCAAAACTAAAAGAATATTCTACATACCAATGTGGTAGAAAATTGAAATTTGTCGGGAAAGTGTAAGGACAGCCCCAAACCTTAATGATAGTCTGAACATTCTTAAATTTAAAAATGAAGGACCCTTAAAAAGAAAAGGGTTTCCTTCAAAATTGCCAAAGCTATAAAAACACATTTTGTTACCAACAGTGGAATATTGTAATATTTTACTAAGTATAAAGTGTCAATCCCAAATAATCAGAACAGATTAAAGATTTCAAATTCCCGATGGAGACGCGAGAACTGGTCAGGACTGGGAATTTCAAACTCTTAAATTATAAACCATTTATCAGTGAAATAAAATTTTTGAAACTTGGTGAGATGGTAGAATACCACTGCAAAGTCCTAAAATTTGAAAATTTGAAATTACAAAAGAGAAAGGTTATTGTGGAGGTTGTTATCTGAGAGATGAAAAAGAATTTACATAATTTAAAAAAAACTTTGATATGGCATCAAATAGAAACCTCAAAAATAATAATAAAATTATGAAAGATGTTTTTAAAATTTTAATTGATTAAGGAGAACTAAGAAATTTTTTAAAAATTGATAATTTTTCAAAGTGTAGTAGAAAAATAAATAGCTGCAAGCCGCTAGGACAACCGCACCATTTAATAAAAAATAAAAAAAATACCGAAAATTTGAGACTTCAAAATTCGGTCCAAGAAATTTATTCTCAATATTTTTAAAGCCACTAGTTAAAAAAAACTTATCGGTGTTGAATAAAATTGAAATTATGCACGCAAGTAGATACACCTTCGTAGTTAATCGAATGATGCCTGAATAAATAGAATTCAAAAATTGATGAACGGTAAATGTAAGAACCTTAAATTGATACAACAAATGTAGAACACTATTTTAGTTGTTGCTTAGAATTTAAATTATGCAGGCACTTAAGAGAACTGTATCAGATAGTCAAATAAGTCTTAAAATTTCTAAATAGAAATCTGGGTAACTAAATGGTTTGTGGTAGGGGTAGTATCTCGAAATTTTTCCAAATCTACTAGAAAAACTACCTTTCATTGCGGAAGAAAATTTAAATTCGGCAAATATGTAATAGAATTAATCGAGATAACATAAATTTTGAAAGGTATTGGAAATAAAAAATAAGGGTCCAGGAAATGAATGAAAAGTGAGGGGTTCTAAAAACTGCTAAACTAATAGAAACCAAGAAATTACATATGGCATGAAGTTTTATTTTGTAAAGGTGTATGAAAAAAACTTAAAACACAAAAGGTGAAGTGTATCTTAAAGGGGATATATAGTGTTGCTATTCCACACAGGAGTGACATAGTAATAAAAATAAACAGCTTTAGGTGGCATAGCTTGGTGAATCATGATGCTCTTTGGGAAATCATGATACTCATTTATTCTATATGTCTCTTTATTATTCTATCTTTTATTAATTTATTATCACCTCAAATTAATAATGGGGCTATTTACTATCTCTATTGAGCACAAGCTCCCTGGAGAAGAGAGGTTTATAGGCTATATTAATTAACCAGGTCGGATTCACTAAAGACTTATTTTCCTAAATGGTTTCTCCTTCTCCCTTTACGAGAACGCCGGTACATTTCCGTTATATTCTACCTTAATAATCCCAACACCATCAGTTAATTATGGATTAAATAGAAAAGCTATAATTATAGTTATTCTTTAAATTAGAAAAATACATCTGGATACGGTAATCGAACCCGTGACCATTATTGACATTAATTTATTCAGATATCTCAGGTGGGAAGTAAGAAGAGGTTTAAAAAGAACAATATTATAGCTTTAAGTGCAAATGTATTAAAATCCCTGAAATACATATAAGAATAGACAAGTACTATAAATTAACCTATGCAAAAAAAAGTTTGTTTGTTCATTCTCTCTCTGTATAAATGTAGGTTCATTTATACCAAGTATCACCTTCCAATACCTACACTTTAGAATAAGTTGTAAATGACTTACCCGCTGAATGTATTAATTTAAAAACTGAAGTAAATTTCACTTAAAGTAGGTTTTGGCCATGTCACGTATTTTAAACAACGCTTCCTTTTTTCCATTCTTGAAGTAGATTTCCCTTCCATGACATCAAACAAGTGTCTTGGCAGTTTTGAGGATTATTTCCAAGGACCATCAGAAAGAACTGAGTCATCAGCAAGGACCACATTCTTTAGTGGTTAGCTAACCACTCTCTTTAAAATTTAAATGATGTGTGCAAAAGAAGTGATTATTACTGCTTTGTTCCTCTCAAAATTAAAAATGACAAGTAGCATGATATTTCCTAGTTTTAAAATCAAAGATCAAATTTGTACGATCATTTGTATATAAATTATATTAACGTCAATTAAGGTAGGTTTATACAAATGGTATTTATCATGAGTTACATGGGAAACGTCAGTATTCTTTTAAGGAATGTATTATACAAAGCTGGGAAAATAAAATTAATACAGCTCTGAGACCAATATTAACCAATCAAATTTGATATAAACTAAGTATTTTACTATTATTTTTGAATGAAAATTATATTAAAGGGGAGAGAAGGGTTTTGTTATTATAAAAGTGGATTTTCCATGATACCTAGAAAAGTTTGTAGGGTTAAAATTAATTTAGTTTGAATATTTATTTGCTAAGTTTAAAAGGAGACATTTTACCGTCTAAATATTTAGTGAACAAAATTAATGTTTAAATGATTAAAACTTAATAAACAAAATATATTTGAAACTTTTATTAAATCTTATTCTACATATCAATAGTTTAGCGATATGATCAATGTCAAAGATTACCTCAATAAGATTATTTCCTATTTTCTTACATTAGGTAATTTCATACAACAATGAATTTGATTGAGAAATCTTTTTTAATAAATACATAAATTAATATATTTCAGTCAAGTATAATGTTTAAAAATTACACGTGGACACGGGAATCGAAACATATAGTTAAAAAAAACTCAGAACACCCGACAGGAATTTTAGCCCCAATCTCCCAGCTAACAGCAACTCAGCTTAGCTCAATATTGACGTATTAGACCTCTCTACCACCTATGTGGGTCGTGTATTTTGTTTTGAATCTTATAATTTAAAAAGAGTGACGTGAAAGAGTCATTAAATACAAATATAATTATTATGAATTTCTATAAGAAAATATTGCCCGAGATAAAATTTAACGACTATTTCCCAAACACGTATTTTTAATAACTTACCACTTGAAAGTTACATTATAAGTTGAACAAATAAAATGTTTAAAAAAAAACACGGCATTGCCCTTTCTTAGCAGAAAACTTGTTGGCGACATCTCTCCCTGGAGTAATAGTTCTCAAAGGCTGTACCGCGGGATTTGTTTAGGTGCGCTGCTAAATGATGTAAGTTATTTTAATACAAAGAAGATTTGTAAACAAAAATTCGATACATTATTGTTTTTTGTTAATTACTAAAGCAGATACAAATAATAAAGTATAACACAACAATGCAATATAATTTTTAAAAATGTGATATTAAACTAACTTACAATCCAAGAAATTAAGTATTTTTGTCCAAAGTAAGTTATGTAGAAGAAGTGTTTTATGTCTCTTGCACTAAAATTCTATTTGAAGACAGATCAAAGACACACACCCGCATTTATTGCTAGTTTGAGGGAAGTCACTTAATAATTTTTTAATTTCTGATGTTGGTAATGCCCGGTTAATATTGTTATTCTGTATAGTCCAGTCAATCAGTGCTCGAAATAGGTTCTACCTGGAAACTTTGAAGAATTTCCGATTTTTAATTTATTTATATTTTTTTGGGGTGCTGATTACGAATTTCCACTTTGCCACCTCGAAAATTTTCGGGAAATATAAAAAATTCAGAAAAAAACTTGAATATTTTTGGTTGTTTGCTTATAACATAAAAACTAACCACTTTTCAAGAAAAATTTATAAATATAAAAATTAACTAAATAAAATTTTCTACAATTAACTTTCTATGTTTTATTTTGTCAGACGAATAGTTTAGGCGCAAGCGCGCATTGAAACTATTTGAATAAGTGACAACGCTCAGTGTTCATCATTCAAGCGCAACCTGCTGCTTTCTCGTGATGAAGCTTTATTTTGATGATATTCCTATTAAGAACTAGTAATATGTGAATATCTTACATTTTTATAGCTAGTACCTAGGGTGTTTATAGATATAGGGTTAAAGCGTACACTAATGTTGATACATATAGTTTTTATTAACATAGGTACTGTTTTAGTGACAAACTAAAAAAGTTGTGATAACAAAATGTATAGTAATATAATAGCAATGGAAATATGTAGGGATAATAATAAAAATAATACTAAAATCATCCTGGCCACTTTGTTGCTGAAGTTTCTGCCTGCCCGATGTATTTGTCCTCTTCATCCGGAGTATTTCGTTCACCTATAAAATAAGTAAAGTAAAGAAGTAAAACAATTGTTATGCTAGTTCAACAGTATTGTATCACGGTATGAGTAAGGTGTAAAACCATAGGAAGTGGGATATTAAAGACTATATAGCTGTGTTCGTAAAAGTAGTAATGAAAATACCTTCTGATTGCTCTACTTCAACTTCTTGCCCCTGATCTTGGATTCCTAGGATGTCAGGATCGTCCATATCTTCATCCTCGTCCACATTAGCTGTCTACAAGTTGTTGCAGGTTCCTTCACAGTTCAAACAAATTTTCTAACAATACAGGCCTGCCTTCCTACAGCCACATTTCTCTCAGCAGCCTCTTTTACATTTGTATGAAATGTGATTTAATATAGGTTCAAAGTCAGAAGACTGCAATTTGGTTACTGGCATGAGGCTGTTCTTGGATGTTTTCCACGCTCGTTGTTTGGGTCTTTTTTCATGACCAAACCATTTCTGAACCTGTTGAAAAACCCGTAGTGAATGTTGTCGTGATGCAGCTTCAGTAGTGGGTAGTGAAGCAATGTTGGCTCTGGTCTTGTATGCATACATTATGTAGTGTCTGTACCTCAACTTATTTATTGAAGCTACTTTTTTCCTACCAAACCCGTACAATGCAATATGGAAACGTTCACCCGCATTGACAACTGCCTCTTGATCAAATTCAGGGTTTTTAAATACATGAATATTGTTGATAGGATCAGGATTCTTCTTCATATTACCCTAGCTGGACAAAGCTGATGTTGTGTCACACCCACGTATGGCGTGTAAAAACAATATGTGGTGGCAACTGTTTTGTCAACTGCACTTAGCAGATGATATAGAGTTTGAGGGACTTTGCCTTTTCCTGGCTTCAGTAAGTGAACGTTAGGAGAAGTTTTTATACCTGTCAAGATGACTATAATATCTACATCTTCCCTAATGACTAACAGATTCATAGGGTTGGTGCCAAGGCAAGAGCTGTGTTGATATTCAGGTTATCTGCATCTTCTTTTACTTGTCACGGCTTTTACTTGTCAGAACCAAAGAAGTCATGAGGCTACTGTATATCATATGGATATAGGAAAAACACGGCCTCTTGGACCAACATAACAAGTCTGAGAGACTTGAGAAACAATAGATTTACTGTGACTACATCGACAACGTTGGAATAATACAAAACCAAAATCTAGTCACTTTGACTGAAACAATAAATTGAAATAAACATAATAGTTGTCTCAACTATACTAAGTCTGAGATAAACAATAAGTCAGATGGACTTATTAAATAAACAATTTCTAACCTTCAACTAAACAATAAGCTAGATGAACTTATTAACGTTGCCTCTATACTTAGGAAATCGGAGAGGATATCCTTGGCGGCGCGGTGGTGAGAACCACGTACAATACTAGTATGGCCACTGGTTCCTTCGTGAAGAGAGGTTTTCCTTGGAGGCGCTGTGGTGAGAACCACGCCCACTACTGCAAGGCCACTGGTTCCTTCGTGAATAAAGTTTATTCTCGGAGGCGCGGTGGTGAGAACCACGCCCAATACCATATGGCCACTGGTTCCTTTGTGAAGAGAGATTTTTTCTCGGAGAAGCAGCGGTGAGAACCACGCACAATACTCCAAGGCCACCGGTTTCTTCGTGAAGAGAGGTTTTCTTTCTGAGTGGCGTGGTGGTGAGAGCCACTCCCAATACTCCATGGCCACCGGTTCCTTCGCGGAGAGAAGTTCCTTCTTCGACGTGATGTGATATAATGATATAAAGTGAATCTGAAATTACCTATTTTATACCCTATCTCTGACTAGAACGGAACAAAAGAGAAATAGATAAAACGTAATAGCACAGGTGGTGATAGGATGGACTAGGGGTGAGGAAAAGGGGGAGTTAGAAGACACGCCGCTACAGAGAAGAGTAATTGTTGTGTATGACCACCCTGGCAAGCCCTCTTGAATAGGCAGCAATTAATTTTTCATTAATGTAATTTTTTCAACTTTTTCGTGAACTTCAATTGATGTTTTCTCATTCAGATGAACGCCCTTTCCATCATTCCTCTCCTTACTTGCTTCACTAAATATCTTCAAGCCCATTTCTTTCACTACTGTCATTTTACTTCAATCTTCCAAAGCACTATCACAAATAAAACACACCCCAAGAGAAAGTACAGCTGGTACGTGGTCTGAATCCGAACTGAACAGAATCACTCGCCCCTCAAACAAAGTGATAGGGGTTGAGAAGGATGGCTGCAAGGGGTGAAGAGGATACTCGGACATAGAAGTTTCACGGACAGATGGTCAACACGTAGTTTCACACCTGCCAATAGTCCAGTAATCTGGTATTTTTACCTAGAAAGTTTTGGAGAAGTCCTGATTTTTTGTTCCTTAATGTTTTTCGGGGTGCTGATTATGAATTTCCACTTTGCCACTTCAAAAAATTTCGGGAAAAATGAAAAAAATTCAAAAAACAACAAAAAAACTTGACAATTTTTTGTTTTTTGCTTATAGCGTGAAAAATATGCACTCTTACAGAAAATGTACCGTATAAAAAATTAAACTAGAGAAAATTTCCCACTTTAGTTTTGTATAGTTTTTTTTTCAGACAAACAGTTTAGGCGTAAGTGCGCGCTGAAATAGTTTGTACATGTGTCCCTCGCCTCGTATCCGTCTCTCTGTCGCGCGATCTCTCTCTTTCTCTCGCTCCCCTCCCTATGTAGATCTTATAGTCATCTTGACAGGTATCTGTACTTCTCCTAACGTTCAATTACTTAAGCCAGGAAAAGGCAAAGTCCCTCAGACACTATATCATCCTCTAAGTGCAGTTGACAAAGCAGTTGCCGAGCACATATTGTTTTTACATGCCATGAGTGGGCGTGACACAACATCAGCTTTGTTCAATCAGGGTAAGATGAAATTTCTTCATACTTTGAAGAAGAATCCTGATCTGATTAACATTGTTCAGGTGTTTAAAAACCCTGAAGCTGATAAAGAGGCAGTTGTCGATGCGGGTGAACGTTTCCTTATTGCATTGTACGGTGTTGGTGGGAAAAAAGTAGCTTCAATAAATAAG
>CABFOV010000132.1:141954-204144 GCA_902141375.1 Timema poppense
CCGGTAAGAAAGAGGGGGCTCACCGGCGTCGGCACAGATGCTGACGACTGGACTGGTACGAAAGGCACCAGTAGCCAGTCGAATGCCAGCATGGTGGACACTATCTAGCATCATTAACGCTGAGGGTCTAGTTGAGCCATAAACAAAACTGCCGAATTTTACTATTGATTTACTTACATACATACTTAAGTGATTTGATGAAACTACACAGCTCTACATTAATGTGGTAATTGAATGATTGTATAGTTCCAACGCCCAAGAACGCCTCATCAAAGAGTGCCCTCTATCGCCAGGCGCCTATTTGCAGTATTTGGGATATCCCTCATGCACGTCACCATAGCACTTTGGAGACGATTTATTCAAAAGTTTATATGAGCCGTATATAATATGCTTATTAACACATACATGCGGCTGTGGATCGATGTTTGAATCCGGAATCTCCGAACTTATCGCCGAATCTATATTGTCGGTTTGATTTTATCCTGAAGTCATAACAATAACCGTACTTGTGATAGTCCTCACTTTTGCCACTCAAAATTGTACATATACCACTTGTATTGCCTTTAATGTCACCGACAAGCTCATATAGAATTGAATGTGATTTTCTTACGTGTATTCTTCGTTAAGATTCTATTTTAATTGTAATTTTTGTCTAAGTGAAAGAAAAGGTGGTAGTCCTAACTTCATCATTAATGATGATTTTTATTATTATTATTTTTATCTCTTCTAGGCAAATATTTTACATTTTTAGATTACGGTATATCCCTATTTTGACATTATGTTTTAGTCGACCTTCCTATTTTTCACATTTAGTCATATAATTTAAAACAATAAAGGGTTAATTTTTAAAAATCAATCAAGATTTGATTACTTTTTCCTTTGGTTAATTTTATATTATAAAAACTACCTACAAATTCCACGTTTGAAGAACGGGCACACCAGATAATACACACACACATATATATATATATATATATATATTTAATTGTTGAACCTTCAGTTGTATAAACATTAAGAAACACTTTATACCAAATCTGATGTAGGCTTACTGTCTTTAGTGAAATCATATTTTAGAGCTCCAGTTTGTGATTTGTATACATTTGTAATTTTGTTGTTTACATTTTATTAAATATAAATGGTACATATATTATTTACATGTTCTAAGGCATCAGGCTCACGATGAATGTAAAAGTAAAAAAAAAAAAAGCTTAAGATGTAAATTTTCTTATTTTATAAAGCCCAAATTGCTTAAAGTGAGGTTTCCCTTAGTATATAATTATGGAAAGCTAAATATTTCTAGCTATCTTGATGTTTCCAAACTACTTACACCTGTGCTCACGTGGATTAAGGTGTCAAACTTGAAACATATAAAAGTTTTAAAAATATACGCCAATGGTTTCCATAGTAGGTAAACTTATGTCAAATGTATGCTTTCTATTTTTCTTAGTTTATTAGCTACTCGAATCAGTGGTCCAGTTATTTAAGTCTGTAGGCTGTAAAAAGTAACGCTCATGGTCCACAGTCTTATGTTTCCAAAATATCTATATAAAGTCTCATCTCTCAAAATTTCTTAGTTTTGGAGTTACTCGCACCGGTGGTCAACTGGTCTAAGGAATCAAGTTCAGACTACAAATAAAATAAAGAAAAATAATACCCTTCAGGGCCTGGATTCACTAATGAGAGCAAATAATTGCGCCAAATTCCTATTCACTAAAAGAAGCAGGCGCAATTTGAGAGCAAAGCTGAGCCTTTTATTTGTCACCACTCAAGAATAGGCGCAACTATTAAATCATGATTGTCACTTCAATAAATTTAAATGGCGGCATATTATCGTATTGGCATAAAATACAATTATTAGTTACCAAACTGTACTCCAAGAAACTAAAATAACAAACGTCTGTCCAGCATAAAATTTATTTCAATTTAAATAGTGGTAACAAAGCAATTACTTACCTTTTACTGTTGAAATGTTACATTCAAACAACGAAATCCCATTTCTTGCATTATTTCAAAACTAAACCACGAACTGTGTAATCTTTGTCTAGATCCAAAGAGGTTTGTATTCTTCCAAGTCCAAAGACATCTCGTCACTAAAGATGGCGGCTAGTAAAGATTTAAAATAAGTTTTAAAATGTCTATAAATGTTTTATTAATGGAGCTTAAGCTTTAAGCTAATAATATAAATACATATCAAATAATGTACTAATATCATTTTTGTAAAGCATCCAGAAAGAGGCCGTTTCTAAATTCATTGCTAGTTTATAAGCAAAATGGTTAGAAATCCTTGTATTTGCTTTCATTTTCATTAAATATTTAAAATAAAGTATCCTTGACTTTGAAAGTAGATCCTTCACAAGGATTGGTCGAAAAGAGCCGTTACCATAATCTTGCCACTAGTTTGCGTCTGGTTTATTGAATACGGAAATGGAGCAAATGATAAAGGCGTATCTTTGGGAGTATCTTGGGTGCAAAGTTGCGCCATTTCTAGACATTCGCCAGAGCAGAATTGCACTCTTTAGTGAATCCAAGCCCAGATGCACATCCTTAGGTCTAACCAAGCACTAAAGTAATGTTATATGGTCTTGAAGTAACAGTATTTACACACAAATATGCAGGTTTTTTTTTTGAGTGATGACTATATACTTTTATTCTCTTGAGTTCCAGCTGCCTGTTAATGGGTAAAGTCAACTTTTTGTGTGGAAACATAGTTATCTATTCAAGTGTAAGATAAACTCAAATAAACATGTTGCACGTTACCTGTATATTTATTACTATCAAAAGAAACACTTTTTACCTTTTAATCTGAATGCAAAACAACAAAATAAAACTATTCCTTCTCTATGGATTTAAGATGGAAGTATTTCCTTGTACTTCTCCTTAGCTTTGAGTTAGATATTTTCCCTTGGTTATCAATTAGTGGAAAGTCATCAATTGTGTTGGTTTTAACTTCACTGCTCAGCTCCATAATGACATAAATGGCCTAAAACCCTACCTAAACTATTTATTGTTACATAAAAAAGAACTTATCTAAATCGATTTTATAGTTATACATTTATAAGAAAGCATTCACATGTACAGAAATTCTCTTAACTTGTGAAAAATAATCAAAAGTGTTAGTTTAAACGACAATTATAAGCTTGCTAAGGCCATAGCTTATTGAATAACATCATTAAACCTTTTCCAGAAATTGTGTACTTATTAAAAATATATCTAAATCAATTAATCGGTTATCTAGTAATAATAAAACATACAGAGATACATAAACTATCCTTTACAAGGATCTGCAAATAAGAAACAACCAACCAACCAAAGCAAAATTTATTTCTCTTCGGATTTACTTAAGAAATATATGTTGTAATTACTTTTTGGATTTGACGATTAATTTATACAGCATAATAACGAATTCTATATGAAATAGGAGAATATACAATTGAGCGAAAATATTTAGAAATATTATTTAGAAAAATTATTTAGAAAACATTAATTGTATTTGAATTAATTCGTTTTATCTATCGCCTTGAATCGTCTAGGTAAATATCTACATGGTATAAAAAATACTTCATATCAATCTATTCAATGGTTCTCTAGTAAGCGAACATAATTATATGTATACAGAAACTATCCTTTTATGGAGATTATCAAGGTACGTAGATTGACGTCAGGTAGATATGTGATGCGTCAGGGTGATCAAAGCCTGCCCATACAATATTATCTAGAAATCCTGAAGATACAAGGCCTCTTGGTAGGCCAAGATGTCAATAGGAGGACAATGCAAGTCTTTAATATTTAATTTCAGCTCCATGATTATGGTACGTTAATACCAGCACCGAAACAGTCGGACAAATAGAGTTCCCGTAACTAACAGCAATACAGGAACACGGAAAAAAGGATCAGATTTTCCAGATAAGGCTTAGATAACTGTAAAAATACTAAGTTTGCTTTCGGAAACATCAATTTTATTAAATCATTTAACTTGTGTTTTAAATAGTGTATATATTTTTACTCCTTTTAAACTTAACTATTTATGTATTATATCTTCACTCAAAATAAGTGGTCAATTATATATATTATATCGTTTCATTCAATGTGTTCATTTTTAATTGATTCATACTTTTACACTATATTTTAATTATCTCAGTAAACCAATGTTTTTATTAATTGTTGGCTTATGATTTGACTTTTAATGATTGTCATTCATTTTATAAATGTTATATTTTTAACTTACTTCATTTGACTCTCATTGTAGTACATGTTACCATAAATATGTATAACAATCAACTTAACTTTTTATAAAGTTCAAATATAATTCAAATATCACAATATCTTTAATTTTTAAATAATTTAAACCCATACATTTGATTAAATTTTAATTATCGATATAATATCTAAGTCCTAAACTTTACTATAAAATGTAAAAATAGTTATAAATGAGGTTGGGTGTCGGGTTAGGGATTGGATGAAGGCGTCTCCGGATAGGGTTGAATGGCGGGGAGAGCTTAAGTTCTGGCTGTCATGAACTTCCAAGTTTCATAAGGTCAACGATTTAGATAATTAGTTAGTTAAATTAAAGACACTGGTAAAACAATAAGTTATTACCATAGTGAAATTATATAGTGATAATTTGCATGAAAACTAAGACAATTAACGATTCAAAATGTTGCTCTTCCTAAAGAAATATGAACACAAAAAGAATATTATTTTATGAAAGTGTAACACTGCCCTTAGTCTTCCCAAAGAATAAGGCTAATGCACAACAAAACAAAACATAAAAAGAGAACAATAATTGTAGAGTAGCCGATAGGATAATAACAAAAGCAAATAGGCCGAACTCAGGTCTATTCATTTTCTGTTTCCCTGAACTCACGCTTCAACTATTTAGTAATATAGATATGAATATATACTATGGGAACCAGTGAAGGATATAACATATCGATATAAAGAAATATGTCAGAAAATAACATTTTATTGATATTGAATAAATATTGAACAATAGTAAAAGTTTGGTATAAATATATGTGTATATATATATATATATATATATATATATGTAATATGAGTCTTACAACAAAAACGATAGTTGCGGGCACCGCCAGTACCCCTAAAATTGGTTAACATTCAATGTAATGGAATATTAAAAAAGATTACTCCTAACACGTAGTAAAAACTATAATCAAAATCAGTACGTTACTCATATTTCCTCCATGACAATATGAAACTTTCATGCCGTATGGGCTATATTTCTTTCTCATGACAATACACTAGTTTCCTGCCACGTAGGCTATAGATTACTAACATTCCTTTTAAAACTTCCACGCCAAATAGACTATAAGTTACTACTATTTCTTTATCGTGATAATACAAGAGTTTCTTGCCACGCAGGCTATAGGTTACTGACATTTCCTTCACAACAATGCAAAACCTATACGTTACTAATATTCCTTTGACATCAATGTAAACTTTCATACCAGATTGGCAACAAGTTACTAATATTTCTTTGACAACAATGTAAACTTTCATACCAGATAGGCAACAAGTTACTAATATTTCTTTGACAACAATGAAAAACTGTCATGCCAGATAGGCAACACGTTACTAATATTTCTTTGACAACAATACAAGAGTTTCCTGCCGCGCAGGCCATAGTTAACTAATATTTCTCTCACAACAAGGTAAACTTCTCATGCCATACGAGTTATGAGTTACTTTAATCTTTCAAAACATTGACTTGTAAACAAACAATTGTGACATCACGCGAACCCTGATGGGGCTTCATGTCGAAGAAAACTAAATAGAAGATAAACATAATTTACCATGAGGTATCCTAAAGATTAAAGTATCCTTACATAAATATCTTACTAATTGTATAGTTTTATGAAATTTAAATATTAATTCGCCAAACAGGATTTCTATATGCATTAGCCGAAAAGGAATTTTGTACCTTCTAAAACCATCCTGGACACCTACGTGGGTCCGAGGACAAGATCCTGACAAGAGTGTCCGTACATTTTGGACTACACCATTATATACACTTATTCTAGCTCTGAAAGGGGGTAGAGGGGTAAACAGAACAACGGCAAACACAAAACAAATGAAGAGAGGGAGGGGATAAATAGACGACAGTGGAATATCCGAGGAGCTTTTAGATTGTTCTAGGCCACATGTTTCAACACAACATCACATTCTTGCGCATGCGCGTCACACTTTTCCCACCACGCCTCGTGATAATGCACTGTTCAGTCTTGCACGATATTTACTCGTTTAGTTGGTCGGTCGAATTCATAGTGGCATGTTGTTGTTTTTTGTGCGGGGAGAACATTAGGGAGTTGAAGCAGCTGAATGGGGCCAAGGTGAGTTTACTTGCTTTACTTCTAATAGTATCCAGTATTGCTTTTTTATTCGTGCACTTTTGTATCTTATTTACAATAAACGCTACAAAAGTAAACGAAATGTATCACATTTTGCTGTCGCGATGATACTAGCCATTTTATCCTTTATTAAAGTTAAATGAATCAAACCATGTACAGTACCTATAAACGGATATTAATTTTGAATTTTAAAACTATTAGACCTGCCTTATAAACAAATTCAATTGTTTGAGTTTAATAAGCATTACAATATTGGATTAAGATAGTGAGCTCATTGTAGTATAAGTTATTTAGTAAATATTTAGTGAGTGAATATTTGCTAAACTATATTAATTTAAGACTTTCATTAATTTATTATAGTAACATATATTATCAAAAGCTTCATACAAACCCACATTTAACCAAATTGTTATTTTATAAAAGAGTAAAACACAAAATGTATTGATAAAACCTGATATGTTATTTCTCATAAAACTGATTCCTTTACTGTTTATTTACATCCATTACTGTTTCCAGCCTGGGTAAGTTTTTTATTTAATATAAATATTTTATACTACTAGATTGATAGGCCTGTCGTAGTTTCATATTAAGCCTTATAATTTACCTTAAGACTAAAATAGGAACAACATCCAGTCCCCGACCGTTAATTTATCAATGTAAAAAGAGTAAACCCTCAATTGAGGGGGTCGGGGGAAAATATGATACACCTCATTGATTTATATGGGATATTTTTACTATCTAAACCTAAACTAAAATCCTGAACTCTACCTATAAAAATAAGTGAAATATTCATGGATATTAGTTATCCTCAAGGACTGACAAAAAACAAATTTTACTTCAAGTGGTATGCAGCCATAAATCACTGCTAACATATTTTTTCATCAAATTAGGGCTATATAATGTTTATGCCCCGACCCCCTCAATTCATCAATGATAAATTTTTCGGTGATACCGGGAATCGAGCCAGTAGGCAAACATGCTACCGACTGAGCTAAGCTTTCAGATTTATATAATTGACTACTAATAATTTAAAATTTAAAATAACATAGGAAAGTTCATATTTTTTTTATTAAATTTAAAACCTAATATAAACGATCTTACAAATTACAAAACTTTTTTATTTTTACTGCTCAATAAACGCTCAGCTCCCTTTCTTTCTAATTTCATTTCTAATACATCCCATACTGCTCATGAATTTATAATGAAAAGTCCTTCAACCTTTTTGCGATATAAAAAACAGTTAAAAACTGTAAAGATCCAATTATTATGCAAAGGTATGCAAATATGTTAAAGTATCCCTTTTTGATATCACGTAGTCAATGAAGCAATATAATTTATTGACGTTGGCAGCTTCAGGAAGTCACTTCAATTTATCCGGAAATTATTTAAAGATGAAGTGATGGTCGATTGCTTGCTAATTTTAGGGGAGGTGAAACTATACGTGTTTGGAAATTTTACTGTTATTTAATTGTTAGAAAACTGTTGTGTACATTTTTAAGTGTTAGATACTAGTATAATTAGAAATGTACTATAATATTTAAATATTTGTATAAAGCTTATATTGCATTTAAATTGGTTTATCTCATCTTAAAATCAACATATTAAACATTATAATGTTAGTGTAATGGTTTTTAATTTTACCTTACCTAATAATTTACCTTTTAATTAATCTACCTTAATGGGGTATGGATGAGGGAAATATATACTATTTAAAGACTGCAATCATATTTTCGTGGTGGGAGATATTTTAGGAAAAAACCACCCTCAGGGCTCAGCCGGGTTTAAACTCCAACCTTCTCACTCGTCACCGTCAAACTAAACTAGATGAACCTATTATTTAGCTCACGTACCCACTTATGCAATTTTAATGATTTATTGAATCTTGTCGAAGAAAAAGGGCTGTAATACCAAAAGGGCTACAAATCATGTGTTTAAAGCTGAGCGTCTACTAGGTTGGTGAGATGGAGCGGCTTGGTGAGGCGCGACGCGTAATTTGAAAGAAAAATTCCGCTCACCATAACGCGGCGCGAGTCGGTCCCCTCCCCCCCTCCCCCCCTAAACCCTTTATTCTCGCCCAGTAAAACCGTCTTTATGTAGGGTTTTGGCCGTATTCGTGGAGCTAGTTATAACTGGTGATGAGGAAGGGTTTTTTTGCCGCAGTTTTTGGGGCCGGGGTAGGAAAAGAAAGCACGAAAAAGAAGAATTTGATTTCACGAAATAACCCAAAATCTTACCTTCTGAGAACACCATCACCTTGTGCCAAATTTACACCTGTTTACTGGACTACTATTAAAAACAATTCAAAACTTATGGGCACCTGTTAACAGGATTGCTGATCTGTTGTAAATTTCTCACGTGGTAGATTAAAAAATCTTTCCGAGGGCATTAGAAGATTCCCGAACCCAATGAATTCCGATCCGCTCTCTCGTCCATTGGGTCGTTAGAGTGGAGCGGCGCCGATTTAACAAGTCCCAGACTTTTTCCAGAGCGGCTCTGAACCACTCTACCGCACATTCATTCTCATGCATTTTGTTTGAGTGCAGTTTTGTTCCTTGCCGTGTCACTCCGCCTCACCGACCTAGTGGACGCTCAACTTAACTTTTAAACTTTTAACTATGAAGATCGTATTTTTATTTAATTATTTTTGAATTATCTGAACTATTCATTGAAAACTATTTACGTAACTAGTCACGTTTATCATGGGTCTGGATGAAACAAACATCTGTGTTTTCTAATTTAGTCTTAATAAACTTTAAAATAAAAATGTCAGCAAATCTGTGAATAGCCTAGTGCCAGATTTTTGTTTGTACAGACTTTGCCATGCATGCCAAATTTCCGCAATCACCAATACGTCATGCTACAAAACTAACAGTCTAGCAGAGTTGAGACAATTTGTTTTCAAGTCTTAACGTTTGTACCGGAACTTGTTAACTAATTAAATGGGCACTCTAGCTAAATATAGTAGACATGTCCATTGTTCTTAACAAATTTGCCTATATATTCTTATCTAGCTACGTATTTTAAGTAATAAAACTCGCAATATACTTGATTGCTGGTGACAAGAAGGTTAAGGTTTGAATCTTGGCATGGGTGCAGGAATGTGTTTTATCTAAGTGTGTGGGGTGGGCTGAATAAGCTGAATTAATATTCAGAGAAAAGTTAGGTTGAGTTAAAAGATATAATGGTAATTAGATGTAATATTTGATTGGTTATAAAATGAGCCTGAGAAGGAAAGTAGAGTAAAATTCTTGGTAAAGTTGAAACAATAGTGAAAGAAATATAAAAATAAAAGCAAAAGATAGAAGTCTCAGTCCCAGCCTGAGAAAAGTGGTATCTATTTAATTATTAAAATTCATATATTGCATGCACAGTTGTACAATCACTCCCATTTAAGCCTGGTCTTTATTGTTCTTTTTTAATTGATTGTTTAATTAGAGATTATTAATTTGATTGATCACAATTTGGTAATTTGTATGAATTAAAGTTAACTTATAATATTCTTATTTTCCTTTTACCTAAAAAAAATAATTATCAATCAATATATTATGGACACGTTGGACTCAAGTGTGTAAGAAAATAAGTATTATTTTATGCAAATAAAGGATGAGTCTAATAAAGCTTGTTAAATGTTAATGGTCGCCAGAATCGTAAGCAAATCATTGCCCAATTTTCCTAAACCCTGCCCTATAAGTGTGGCACTTATGAATCTGTGCGTGGTGCAATTTTTGAAATGTGGTTATCATTTAGGTATTTCAAACTCTTCTACACGCTAGAGCCGATGGACTTATTCCAAACTACCCTACTTATTTCTACCTTTTAAATTAAGACATTAATCACCATTATAGAGTACTGATATTTTATTTTGTAAATTATAGTAGCTTGTACTTTTGTGTAGCATACATACTCCAGGAATGTGTTAACAATAATTTGCATACCCGTTTCGGTGGCCACGTGGTCTAACGCCCTGCTTTCATGTTAGACTATACTGCTGAATACTGGGATATCCGGGGATCGATCCCGGTCGGCTTCACAGAGGATCGTTTTTCCTAAATGGTTTTCTACTTTCCCACCATGCATGAAAATAATTTCTTAGATTAGTTTGGACTTGTAAACTGTATACCTAATTTTGCACCCCTTCATATAAAGACAAAAGACATAACTCGCTCATTAACTCATCACCGTATATTCCAATCCCTTGGAAATTTGGCATTGTGGTTCCTGTTACGTCGTGGGCATCCGATAAGAATGGTTTTTGTCAAATCCAACCCTCAAGGGGGCAAAACATGGATTGGAACATTATGATAGTAAAAAGATCGGGAAGATGAGTTATAAAGTTGAAATTTGTTTGGTAGGTGAAGGTTTTGCCACATACAACCAGAAAAATCTAAAAATGGGAGATTTCAAAAAGTACCCTAATCCTGGACTGAGCTGAAACATCAAAGCTTAGCACTAATGGTAACTCCTGCGAGCTGGAAGTGGCAAGCTAGTTGCTCCCCTGAATGTTTCAAGTGTAGCGTAATGAACAATTATTAGTGGGTTTTGGGAAGTCTGGTGAGGGTGTAATGAGGCTCGTGTTACTTAATAGCCTGATATTTAATATTTGATGTGTATCCGACAATTAAGGAGTTACCAGTTTTCTGACAGTTTATTTCACATCAGCCCACTATTCCTTCATGGCAATGTCCCGATAATATTCCAAATAATAAAAGGGACAAAAGGCATTGCACCAGGGTAACAAATACAAAAATAAAAAAGCAAATGACTTAAGCTGCTGATAAATACGTTCAAAAAATCCAGAGGTTTATAAAATCACTGTTTCTGTATATTCCCAAAAGCATCCGAAAATAAATTGAGCCTCGGTGTCTGCACATTCTTTAAATCATCCAGAAGTTAATCGAACCACTCTTGCTGCATGTCCTTAAAATAATTTGGAGGTTCATATAAAGGCTATAAATGATACTTCTCATAAAAAGAGTCAGTATCTCAAGAATTTTACATGGTATAAGAAACTAAACTCTTGTTTTAAGTTATATTCCTTACACCTGTTTCGAGTCAAATAATATAGTTTAGCTGGGTATGGTAGATACCGTCTGCCAGTGGTACAAAATAATTTAGTGGAATGACGATAACCCCGGCATGTTCTGCAGCAGTGGAAAGGTGTAGCTTTCTACCGTTTATTAACTAAGTGAGCCTCTCCTCAATCTGTTAACTGAGCAACACTCTCACTCTAAGCACTTCCTGAATATCATCAAAAGATATGATGGTTAGTTACAAATTACTTCTTTTGGAGTGAAGGAAGGGTCAGGGAGCAAATTCATTCCAACGCTTTAAGCTCAAAGTCAGGTGTATCGCAAGATGATAGTTTGCTACCAGGGACACAAAATGACCCAAAGCTTCTGAAAATTTATTTTGTGCGGGATGACGAGAACGAAACAGCTCTCATGTGTTGAAGCCTCACTGATGTGAGACCTAGTCTAGTTTCCCAGCTGCAGTTGAATAATAACTATAACTATGTTAGAGATTTCAAGTCGATCATAGATAATGTTTTGAAAAATAAAAAGGAGTTGCAAGTCATTATACATCCCAAAAAGAAGACCACGGATGGTCACAGATATCGATTCAACGCACTCACCCCAAGTAAGGTACAATGTGGTTCAGGCATGAGCGAACTCAAGATATCATGTCTTATATGCACCACTACAGCCAGCCTGGTTTATTTATAACATTTACATGCAACCCGAAATGGAAGGAGATACCAAAGAACTCGCTATCAGATAGAAAGTCTCATGATCACTATGACAGAGTAGGTCAGGGTTTACATCTAAATATCATGAGCCTATTTAAGAAATGCAGAATTTTCAGGTGTACTTGATGAAATGGTTAAAGAGAGGCCTCCCTATATAACATCCTGCTATGGTTGAGTACCAGGATCTTGCCAGAACCTATCGATAAATTCAAATGCTGCGATGCTAGACTCCAAGGTTGATCACACCCTGTACAAAACAGTGATGAGAGAAAATTTATCCAATACTACGTGGTAGCTTCCACCAGCAGTTTACATACATACCTAGTGGCTTATACAAAAAACGCTGTTCTTGACCCCTCACAAGTGAGACACATGCAGGCAACGATGAATTCTAGAGTACAGGTGGAGTTCCCAGGACAATGGAGACTTCACTTTCGATATCATTGGAATGTAGCTGGACACCACTGAGTATTGCCGTTCAATCATGAGCAATCTTGGGCCTTCTAGGCTCACATCAATATTGAGTATTGCAGTTCATTCCCGTAGATAAGATACCTAAGAAAACACGTCAACAAGGACAGTGAACAGGCAAGATTTGCACTGTAAGACTAAAACGCGGAAGTTACACTCTATCATAATGAGCTTTATATAAGTAGTTCAAAAATGTATACTAATCCTTGGATTCCTCATTCATGAGGTATATCTCTCCGTGGTCCACCAGGCAGGGAACATATAGAACAGACAGAAAATATATAATTCGCAGAATACAATGTGAAGGACAAAGTCAATAGCCCTCCCTAAGCGACAATCTTGACCTACTTCGGACTGTGCAAGAGTGAAGAATTTGTCAAACCACTTCTGTATCACGAGATACCTTCTAACTATGTGTTTAAAGACAACAATTTCAGCATAAAGAGCCAAGAGAAGGGTATCCAAGAACCCCTTGTAGTGAAAAAGGGTAACTTGTTTGGCAGACTGGACACGTTTCAGCCTAATCATTCAGAATGCTACCATCATCATGCGCCTCTTGCTTAATGAGAATGAGTACAAACACCATTATCAGTTGTCAAAACAGTAAATGGTCACAGCCCCTCCTCATTGAAGTCTGCTTGAAGATGGTTGGGTTTATCTTGGGATGGGTTGACAAAACTATGAAAGAAGTGGCCTTATCGGAATCTCCCTTTAAAGTTGGAGTTTGTTAGCAATCATGTTGGTTACATGCTAGATTTCAGATCCTCTCCTGCTATGAGAGACACACAAGGACAGTCTCGCTGTGGACACAAAATGGCATATGGAGAAGTATTGCTATTTCAACATTTTTAGAGGTTAAGGTTCAAGGTTGAATTAAAATTCGTAAAGTACTAAATAAAGAAGGCAATATTCATGTTATTCAGCCTTTTACACATTCTACCGAAAATGAATTGTCTAGAATATCAAATTATTTACACTTCTATTTTCTTCCTGATTTTAAATTGTGTTTATTGTTATGAGTTCAATTAGTTATTTGATTATTATTTTAGAGATAATTTGAGTATAAAACAGCTGTTTACCTTTAAAAGGGAGGTTGGACATCTATTTATCAAATTAAGTTACCTGCCCCCTTAGTTGAAACGTTAAGGCCCAGGATGAGGATGACTTCAGATGAGGCAGCTTCAATTAAAGAAACAAAACTAATAATCAGAGATGAATAGACCATCACGCCAATTCATGTTTCAAATGTTGTTGAAAAACTATTGAAAGGAATTGTTAAAAATTGCTTCCCATTTGGTGGTCAGGTAAGTTTGTTGGGTGGAGATTTCCATCAATGTTATCCAGTGTTATCACAACAAGTATAAAATATTACATTTTTAGCTCGAAGTGTGTGACGCTGAGGATGACTAATAACCTGTGATCACTAGACTGGAACTCTAGTCCATGGTTTCTGAAGCTGGGAGAAGTACAGCTCCTCAATAACGATAGGCTGAAAAATGATATCGTCAAAGGTTTAGGCGAACATATAGTTAGAGACATAGTTAAGGAAATATTTGGCAGTTGTCTTAAATCCAGGTATATAAGTATTAACCTTTGCAAATATGTAAATACTGTGCCAGAAGAACCCCAATGTGGGAATTGTAAATGTAGAGGTTATAAAACTACTGAAATAATGTATCATTTGCTCAATTTTCGTAGACTGTTATCAGTTGCAATAACAAAAAGAAAGGGATGTTAACCGTACAGTTAAGTTTCTCAACAGTCTTACTTTTTCAATCATGCCTCCAAATAAATTAAACTTGAAAACATAATTAATAGCTCTGTTGTCACGAAATCTGAAAAAAAACAACAGGATTGTATAATGTAGCTCACTTAGCAATTGATAAGTGAAGTAAAAATTTAATTTCAGAAACCATTCTCACAGATTACTCCCCCTCCCAAGGTAGCCCAGCTATATATTGATCCAAACCTCACTTTTGTACTTTGTTGACAACAGTTCCCTGTTCGACTGACACTTTCAATGGCAATTAGTAAGTCCCATGACCAAACCGTCGACAGAGTTGGTGTTCACCTTCCTACTCCAAAGTTAAGCTTTGGTGAGCTATATGCAGTGTTCTCAATACGGCATCATGCAATGCACATTAAAATGTTGGCAACACAAAGTAATTGTCAAGGTTTCCTAATAAATCAAAAGCCAAAAATCTAAGCCAAAAGTGAAGTATATAAAAAAAATTTAAAGCTAAATACTTTACTTTTATGCAATTAGGCAAAGAGGACCGACCAAACGCTACTACGAGTCTTCTACAATTGGCCCTACTCTTTGCCTCCAACTGGCAACTATGCCGATCTGCATCAGGTCCATGTAGAGCCCATCACTCCACCTCGTCCTGGGTCTGGCCAGTGGTCGTCTTCCATAGGGAATAGAATCCAGTAGCATCACGGACCACTAATGGGCGTTCATCCACGTGACATTCCCTGTCCACACGAAGCGTTTGGATTTAATACTCTTTTGAAATGAACAGAAGAATGACTTCATTAAATTCCTTTACTTTTTCTCCTTATATAAAAAGTTTTGACAAAATTCCAGGACACCCTTGACAGATATTCAAGATCTGTTGATATTAGCATGTGCAGACAACTAAACGCTATGTTGCTATTGGAGAAATATTTAATTTATTTTTGCCAAACAATTCATATTCTATAAAAACTGTAAAAATACTTGCGCTCCCTTCTTCCGCACCTTAAGGACGTTGTCTACCTGTGAAGTCACTGTCGGTCAAGATGGGATTTCCCATTTTAATGAATTTACTTACGTTTTACTCAGCAAGTTTTAAAGATATAACGTTGAAACAAAAACCATAAATTCTTAAATTATTCCGAAAAGGATCCTACAGTGTCACGAAATGATTATTTTTAATTTTAAGTATTTTTTGTAAATGTATTTTTTTATAAATCATGTACAACTCAGGCTCTTTGGCTTGGTCACGAAAATGTCCTGTAGGAGTCTTCCTGCCAGGATGTAGATTAAAAAATTATATCTATAATAGGTAACAAGAAAAAGGTAAAATTAAAAATCAAGTCAATGTTTTCAAGGCACAAATAATAAATTGACTGTGTAATCTCGTCAGAGGAAGAGGGAAAGAGCTATAAGCATATACTCATCTATAAAGCACCACGCTAAACATAACAGACAACGTTCCTAGTCATCTGATACACAGTCAATAGCTTTGTCGCAACTTTGTTTGTTTCTTCCTTAAGCGCAAATTGCCTCTTGTTAGTGAACCTTAAAAAACCTCCATGGCACCAGCCCTGGAATTGAGCAAGACCAACCCAGTAGCCACCACATGCTGGTGAATATATTGCCAACTTTTACTGATAGAGGGTGTCATGTGGTCAGTGCATCGAACCCTCTAGTCATTCATATCAGTTTTCTAGACCATAGCCGTTACTTCTTTACTTAAAGTAGCTCCTCATTTGTTCTCACGATACTAAGGTTGACCCGTTCCTGACTCACTGCTTCACAGACAAATTTGGAAGTGTGGGGATCTAACCTGGGACCTCCAGATCTGTAGCCAGGAGCTCTGACCACTATACCACAGAGGCAGTTTTCTAGTGAGCCCAATTACTACTTACTATTAACAAAGCTTTAATTACCATTAGGAACTAACATATATAGGCCACCTATCCTATTTAAACACCGGTTTGACTTACGCGGATCTTCAACTTATGCGGAAAACTTCGGAACAAAATAACCAATCAAGCCAAGGACCTACTGTAATTAGTTTGGGCTACTCTGTTTTTCGTTATATTTGTATTTTTATACATCGTATCTTACTAACCTTTCGGGTTTCCACATATTTGAACTAAGAAGGTTGGGATAAGAAATTAATACCCTCTTCGTGGAGGAAAGGGTGGAAACCGTTTAGGAAATAACACCCCCAAACATCCGGCCTGGATTCAAACCTCAAACTTCCCATCGTCAACAAATCAAGCTGGATGAGACTGATGCCTTTTTCCGTGTTCCTATCGGTGTTGATCTGACAGTTAAGTTACAAAAAAAAATTCTTTGGAATCCGTTTTGTTTGACTGAACAATGGACTATTGGATGAGTGGACGAATATGGTTTTTGTATATTTTCTTAAGTTATAAGAAGGTCAAGACTACAGTGAATGTATAATATAATAGAAGGACTGTGTATAATTCATTTATACAAAATTGCATTCAATCAATTTCTTCATATTCTTAGATTTATGTTTGAAAACCTCATTTTGCTAAATTAATCACCGTCGATGTAATCTTTTTAAGGGGTTTCGTAGCTATTAAGTAAACTTCATTGTCAACAACTTTTGAAAGTTATTTTAACTACAGGTGAACATGTTTCTAATCAATAAATCTAGCCATATGAGTACAATATTCTACAAAAGGCCTAAAGAAGTTTTATTAGAAATAATAATTTAAAAAATTATATGGATAATATATATATATATATAAATATAATAAAAGGTAAGTGTTATATTTATATATATAATATATTTTTAATCAAAAATTAATAAATTAATTACATGTTTTCCTACAGTAATACAATTATTATAAAAACATAATACTGACTAGAAACGACCGCGTTTAGCTAAATCATGATATATATAATTACTATCAATTCATACTTAATACCTGTAGGCCTACACGTTATCATCGCCTGGTTATAGCTTAGTTCTTTGATACGTGCTTCAGTAGCTGCATGGTTTAATCCCTTAGGCGTCACTATTGCTTGAGACTGCCAAACATGGAGAGGTAAGGTTCGAATACTGCTATCATTTATTATTGATGTTTTGTTTTTTCTAAATAAGTTTCATCCTCCCTCCCCACAAATGCAGACACACTTACTTAAAATTCCACACTGCTCATCATTAACACATTAAAGAGCTTATTTCATATGCACATAAACCGAACGGGTAGTAAGATACGGTGCTAAAATAAATCTTGGATTGTTAACTTTATCACTTATAGAAATGAAACATGTGAAATCTAAATGTGATTAAGGTTCGAATCATTACTTTGAATCGAACTCCGGGGCATTTAGATGGGGCTCGCCTGAATAACTGCGCTAATCTATCCGGCTCAGGGAGGGACCGGACCCAAATTGTGTCAAATGAAAAATCAACATCAATAGATAAAAATAAGCCCGAAATGCACCAAATGAAAAAACAACATAAATAAATAAAATTAGGTCCAAATAAGTACTCCCCAAGGCCAGAATACAATTTTATAAATAGTCTACTATTATAGAGCGAATTGCGGAACAGCTCACCCGAGCTTGGCAATACATTTAGATTAACTGTGAGACAAATTAAATTCATAACAACTTTGCTCAAAATAGAAAATTGAGGTTAGGTTAGGTTAGGTTAGGGTGGGTTTGTGCTTAGGAGTTGTAACGTTATTTGCCACCCTACCATGTATTTTCCTATATTATCTAATTTTTGTGAATAGTTTACAATTTATTTTCGTTTGAAATTAAGCACTTCAAAGTTCGGCCACTGTATTGCCGGCCTGACTAATAACTCTATGTATATCCATTCAATAAAATAGAAGGATGGAAGGAACAACGTATAACTTTAATTTAAATAATTTAAATAAGGAATTTTGACTTAAGGAAGAACATTTACCTTTTATTAAACATATTAATTGTCCTTCTAAGAAGTTTGTTTGATTCTTGTTTCATTTATTTTGAACGTCGGCCATGATTCATTTCAACGCATGCGCAGTTCTGTAAAACAAATGAGTAGCGAGTCTCGTGATTGTAAAAGAAGCAAAAGAGGAAAGTTGTAAATAACTCCAAACTAGCGCACTTTTCAATTCTGACAGATAAAATAAACATTTAATTCTTTATGAAAACATTGTTCACATTCATTGGCACACAGGTCAATATTTATATTAAACCTGCATTGTATTTGATTTTTATCCCTAGTCCATAGCAAACAATTTATATTTTATTATAATATATTGGTTTTCTCTTTGGACTTGGAAGTAAAAATAAAACATTTTTAAATTTGATTTTGGAAGACTTTTCGGTAGGAGACTGGGTTTTCTTCCTAGGTGTTGGTCTAACATGGAGCCAAATCTGTGGAGCTCTTAATTTAATTTATTTTAAAAGTAAATTAATGGTTGTAAAGTAAAGTGCGAGCAAATGGAAAGCTAAGTAGATGTGCAAGAGCCAGACTGTTTATTATTTTAAGAATTGTGGACGATTTAACATTAATAAAGTGAAACAATTTTCTGAAGCTGGTGTTGTTTCAGTATGGACTAATTCATTGGTGAAGTAAAGCCAACTCAACTTTAAAATCACAATTTTTTTTATTCTATCAATTATACATGAGCTCTTTGGAAAGAGAATTATCAAGATCAAAATAGCTTACAGAAGCAGGAAAGGCAAATAAATAAGAAAGGTCCACAAAAAAACGGGATAGGTTAGAAAGTTTAAGATCGTGAGATGGTGGGGGGAGAGGGTGCTGGGAGGGTTAGGGAATGAAAACTTCCAAGGGACGAAGAATAAATCGGACACAAGAAAATGACGTGAGAGTAGTGGCTGTGTTGTAGCGGATATTATCAAAATAGATTGATTTGTGATTTATTTTCAAGTAAGCAATAACGTTAGCTCATAAAACACCATTTTTATTAGAAGAAATATAATACTTTAATAACTCTTTGACACAATGAAATATATGTTTGTGTTTGACAAGTTAACAGAGTATAAAAATAATAATTACAGTCTTTCTCTGACTTCTTGTGAACGGCAAAAGCACATTCATTCCATTTTCAAAAACATTATTTATATCGTGATTGTATAATTGTTTTGATCAAATATTTATTTGCTACAAAATATATAGGCGTCGGTCTCGTCTTGTTTGAATTGCTGGTATTGGGTGTTTGGGCTACGAACACAGGTTGGGTGCAACTAGGTTTTTTACTTAATAGTTCCCTACTCTTTCTCCGGGTAAGTGAGGAACACTTTATATATTCCCACCCTACTCATCCCTGTACTTTGTGTTTAAATTTGTGAATAACCCGTATGGCGGACAATAAGCAAAGCTATCATTAAATAAAATATATGAAAGCGGCTGAGACGTATTTTAGACGTCCAGAAATCCCTGGTTACTTAAGAAGGGATTTGTTATATTATAATACGTTTCATACCAAAATGGAAATGGAAGGTATCAAAATTTTTTCAAAGAACTAAAAACGTTGCCTTTTAACCACTTTAACTTAAAAAATAATTAAATTAACCCATTTTGAAAGACGTTTTACATTAAATATCTCAGTTTTAAGGGTAGAGTAAATCTTTAGAAACATTGTTCATGCCATCCTTAAAAAAAAGTTGGTTATTAATAGGGTCACAACAGAAGATAATAAGTTAGCTCAATGGATAATTTTTTTTATTAATTTTGAAGTTTTTGTCCTGGAAAATTTCATAAGAAATTCTTGAGTATGAGAATATATTCCTTCAAATAAGGAAGTGCCCTTATTTTTAGGGTGGAAGGAAAAAAACAACTTTTTTAATTCAAATCGTAATAGTGTGGAAAAGTTGCCTTTTGATACAAGTATGCTACCCTTAAAATTCGGAAAGTATAAAATCAATCCTTCTGGTGCTCCAATGCGATTGAAATGTGGCCTCTCTCATTTCTTCAAAATACACATCTATAAGAAAAATTAGCTTTTTAAAAATTCAAATTGTAATAGTACGAAAAAGTTGACTTTTAATACAAGTATGTAACCCTTAAAATTCTGAATGTGTAAAACTATTCCTTGTGATGCCACAATGCGTTTAGAATGTGACCTAATCTCTTCAAAATTTGCAATTGTTTAGACACGTTCTTTCGAAGCAGAGTCTTCTTTTGCACTGACTCCCCATTTCTACCATCATGGTTTGTAAAATTTACAGCGCACGTCACCACGCCCAACGCTGCCACAGACTTTATTGCTAACAGGTCACAACTCGTCTTTTCATTAGTAATGTGCGAATCCCTGTCTCAACAACACGTGTTTTAATTTATAGTAGTTTAAGTAATTGTTTAGTCGTTTGGCATTCACAATTCGTGTTCTTCACAAGCTTAAAATATGGCTTCAATGTCATCAGGATTTGGCATCTGAAAGAACGGGTATGTCCGATAGCAGCGCTGCCATAATTGCAAATGCTGTACTAGAATATAGTGGAAAAGTATCACATTTTGAAACTATAAGCGTAATAGACATAATGAAAATTAGAATACAATGAACAAAACCTCAAAAAAATATGGTCAAGAAAGAAAAATAAATTATTAATCCATAAACATTTTAATTTTCGATGTTTGTAAGGATAAAACTCTAGTTTTAGAAGATAGGGGTTACAGATTACACAGAAAAAGTGTTACAGTGGTCAAAAACAGAACGATGGGGATTTTTAGGACCTATTGGTGAAAATATGGCCAACTGTGAGAAGCTTGAAGTGGTAAAGAACTTCATTCCTATTAAAGCATAATCACCAGAAGTTTATGAAACAGATTTAAATATGGATCAGAATTAGTTGTGGGAAATATGTTGGGCCATAATTACTGGTAATTGCCGTGAAAGTTTAGCCCAAGGAGATCCTGGAAAAGTTTGTCAGTCCAGATGGTTGACAACAGCCAATCGAGTGCTTCGTTTATATATTGGCACTAAATCTCCATCCGAAAATCTCAAATATTAACAGAATATAGTTTCAGAATTAAATACAACCCATCCTGCAAGGATGGTGGTCAGAACTTAATTCAATTAGTTAGATTGCCCCGGTATCTCACCGATAAACTAAAACGTTTCCTTGACCCTGTGATTCAGTGAAATGGATACTTTGTGCATCCTGAAAATATTCTACTCACAATTAATGTTATGTGATGAGGGAAAGCAAATCAGAGAGCTTGCAGTGAGGAGAGTTTTGAAAGTTAGATCAAAACCAAGATTATCTACCATAATCAGTTTTTTTTAATCCCACCTTTAAACTTTGAGGCTAAAGACTGCATGGATTATATTAAGGGTATTGTTTGTTAGCCATGCTCTTAAAGATGTATATTCTTAATTGGGGTTATTAAGGGTATTGTTACTCTTATTCTTAACGATGTATAATTTTAACTATGTAATTATTACTACTATTGAAATTAAAAGATGAATCGGCCAACACACTGGCTTTACGTTTAGTCCGAGATTCAGTAAACGAGTGAGTAATATTGTTTCTTATGCTGATTCCTTCTTTGTGAGTGTTAGTGGAATAGGGTCTCGACAGCGATGGTGGACCGATGAGCTCAGGTGAGATCGTTCATGACCAGTCAGTTGAAGTGAGGGAGTAAGGGGAAGCGTTTTAGGACTAGATCAGAGGGGGTACAGGACCACGTGGGTGATGAACATAGGGCTTGTAACGTTCCCCATCACATGGACCTCTCCTCCGATATTTAACCTGGCCCGCTAAATAATTGTGGTAGCATGCCCACAATAGTCAGAGACCTCCTGGAATGGGTGGACGTTAACGGTGCCTACTCCCACCACGGGTCACTACGGTACATCCAACAGCGGTATGAACCTGTCTGTGGCCTACGTGAGAACTTAATCGGTGAACTGTGGTTGAGAAAAATTGAGAAAGGCTTGTGTCAGTTTTTCGCGGTACGGAATCGTGTCTGTACGTGTGTTGGACTTGAACGCCTGGGTTGTGAAGACCCCCTGTCTCCGTGGGGAGGATTTGAAGCGAAGTTTTGGGGCAGGGGTAAGGTACACCTATTCATATTAATTAATACTTATCATATGTACGGTCTATTTCAAATTTCAGAGTGGTTTTATTTTGGTAATGTTTACATAGTTGCACCCGTTCTAATGGGATTATAGTGAAATAATTGGCCGATCGGGAAGGGTGAAAACTACTTTGATGTAAGAATGGGTAGTATTAAAACTCCCCTTCAGTGATTAAGTTAAGGGCTAGTTATAATAAAGACATTCTTTCTAAATTGTAATATGTTACTAATTGGTGTCTGTAAGGGACAGCTATGTGGCAATGTTTTGGGGGATCAATTTATGTAATGTCAACTAGTTGGATTATCACTCGGTAATTACTGTAGAATAGGATTAGATTGGTCACTTATAATTTTTCTAATTGCACTACCGGTTTGATAAATACATAATGAGTCAGAACATTTTATGTACATGTTATTGTATGCAGCGAGGGGTTATAGTTATGTAAGTAATATATTTATGTACAATACTTAAGCTTGTTATTAGTGTACTCATATTACCAGACATACAGTTTTGGAGCAGTAAGTTAGACTTTTGAGTGCTATAATGTTGGGGCTTTGAATGTGAGTGGTATGTATAACTTCTGAAGATAGGTTAGATTGTATTGACCTTTGTAAAGAAACATAAATATTTTTTTTTTTGCATTGGCCACTCGCAGCTCCCAATGTTTATATTTTCTGAAGTATGTGTAGAGTCAATACATTGTTTTCCGTGATAAATTTGTAAAGTAGTTTACTATTTTATTTTAAACTAACCTATTAATCTTTCGACTCATATTTTCACTATTTAAATAATTTTATGCTCCACGCATTTCATTCATGCTTAGAACTTGAATCTATCGTCTAATGATATTAAGATGATGGCTTAACCAAACATTTAATTGGAACTGTTTTAACCAAAATAATGTTTTAATTTAAAATTGAGATAAGGATTTTTTTTTAATATATAGCCTGATTATTTGGTGTAAGCCCTCCTGGCTTTTTGAACAATACTTTTTTGTTAACTATGACAGTGACCCTAGGGACTCATTTTCCGGGGTTGGGTTAACTCTCATCTATATTAGGAATTATCAGGTTTGGTAGTTGTGATCATGGTAAACCTATGAAGGCCTAGGTGTTTTGGGGAGCATAGTTGCCTTCCAAGCAGTTGATCCCTGACCGAGATCCCTTGTTTGTCCGGGTCTACCTTACTAGGGGTAGTTTTGATCTTCATATCTACATCTGGCGACTGAAAGAGTTCCTCGTTAATGTTCATGCTCACTATCGCCAACGAGGTGGCGCCCAACAATCAACACACTCCTGGGTCGACCTTGAATATAGAGGGACCATTACCAATAGCTCCAGGACCACGCCCTTCTCCACTGATACGACTCAGGATGTGACAAGCTCATCCCTGAGGGTGAAGGTGGCCTGCACACCTTTGTACAGCATCTGGGTCGACGACAGACTATGATGGATGTGATGTGTAGCAGAAGTGGAGAGGGAAAGGTCAGATATTAAAAGAAACACACAAGGGACAAGAGTTCGTGGCTTAATTTGGGCTGATTAGTTTTATTTTCTAACAGCTACAGTCCAGTTTTCATAGGAAACCCTCAACTGACAGTTATAGAAGTTACTAGATCTAGATCTATGTCAAGTTATATGCTCTGTAAGTATTATTTTTTACATAAAGTATCAACATCGATAAAATAACATTAACGATATTATAAAAAGATACCAATGCTTGCCCAAAATATATATTCATATATTCTTCTTCTAAAATGTTATTCTTATATAAGGGGACTAGACATGAATCTCTCATTAGCTTGATTATTATTATTAGCACCGCGTTTTGCTAGCCGTTCGGGTTATACGCACTTACGCTAATGTGTGATGGTAGGGTGATTGTGAGATGAGATGGAGGACCTACAGTTTAACGTGAGAATCCAAACCACGGTGGAGGCCTGACATTCCCCACATTCACAAAATTTCTTGTCAGAGGTGAAGAAAGGGTTCATTATCTTAAGGTTGCTATATGAGAGAGCAATGAGAAACGTTGAGTACGTTTAGAAAGCTTCAGTCATTTATGAAATTGTTTGATATATTTTAAAAGTGTTTTTACCAAAATGTTGTCACAATTTCTGGCCGCTTAAAAAGTTTAAATTCAAGTTTAAATGTTTTTTTAAGTATAATAACTTACATAAGACCTACAAAACAAGTCTACATAATATTTAAAAAAAGAATCTTTTACCACTTCAAACATGACTTTATTTAAAAGCGGAACGTTGGATCTAGGTTTCTAACCTTTTTTATTTTAATTTCAAAAGAACATAATATTTTTGCGTATAGCGTCGTTGAGTTTTTTTAACTTTAAAATAAAAATTTAAACTTTTTAATCGTTCAGAAACCTGTTGATAATCTTCCCCTAAATTTTGTTGAAAACTATATCTAAAAAATATCAAACAAATACTTCTAATATAAAGCGAGATTTCTAAACGTCTGAATGGTTCTCATTGCTCTATCATGTAGCACTCATCTACCTCAAACCCACCATCACCCTATTAACCATACTTAAAAACATGTTTCATCTATTTGAAAGTAGGAGCAGGTAATTTACCGATGTTTCGATGGTTGGAACAAAAACAAGCTGGTCTTAGCCGCAGGAAAACTAGGTTATAAGAAGGATTCTGGTAGTAATAAACTGTTGTAAAATACAAACATCTGTTTTTTTATTAATAACATAAGGAAAAACTTAAATGTTACATTTGAAAGTAACTTGATACTTTATGTTAACAACTTTACTTCAAATAGGCTTAGTTAAGATAAGGTTAAAGGAGTGGGTAATGGTAACAAACAGCACATTTGTTTAGGATAAAAGAGTCAACATAGAAAATTGAAATTCCAATATACAAAAAATAAGAGATTATAAATTCATGTTTGAAATAATGATATATTTTGACAGCTATCCTATATTTACAAAATTATTTAACTATGATTTGAGAAGCTTATAAAAGGATAAATCCTAAGGCTTTAGTAACTATAAGAACATGGAGTGAGCTAGGTCTACATTTCAAAGAACTCATCATCATCAATTGTTTCCAGCCTGTGGCCGGGTTGGCTTGGAAAAATTCCTCCATCTTACAGTATCCTTCCACCATACTTTCTCCTTTAATTACTTCAATTCTTTTCCTCTCACTTGCAAACTTTCTGCTATCGGCCCCTTCCATCTCTTTCTTGGCTTCCCTTGCAGTCTTTTTCCTACATACTTCATTTCCATCATTTTATTTGACATCCTATCCTTCTCCATCATCATTACTTGGCCATACCATCTCAGTCTCGCTTCCTCTACCCCCAATCTTTCCCGGACAACCTCATCCCTAATTGTCTTTCTCTTCGTGACAGCTAACCTCTTCCTCACAAATTTCATTCCCATGGCTTCCACTTTTCTATTCTTTTTCACAAAACTACTAGCTACTAAACAGACAGTAACCCGCCTCGTTAGCGTAGTTAGCTAACGCGCTAGTTTCGTGTTGAGCTAGACTCCCGAGGATGGGGAGATCAAGGTTCTAATCTCACTCAGGTGAACTGGGGTGGTTTTTCCTAAATGGTTTTCCACTCGGCCTCCAAGCAAATGCAGGCCCACTTCCTCTATATTCAACCTTCTCAATTTCTAATCCATTAGCGTAATTATTACTTAAGCTTAAAGCCCAAACGGGTAATAAGACGTGGTACTAAGTATTACTAAACAGTATAGCCCACTCTATTAATTTAACATAATAAATAAGTATCTACTTACACTTTTCGGTTATGAGCGTTTGACGCTAATAACCAAATTACATAGGAAGATAAATATTAGTTTCAAAGAAATACACCGAAATTATTATCCTCGAGAGAAAATATAAAACTACTTGCGTGGAGTGAGGGTGGGAGGAAAGCCATTGCAGACTTGCTGTGATTTGAATTCGAGTCTCCGGAGTCAAACAAAGTATGAGGCAAATCTGTAGGTGGCATTTAGGGTTTTTCGACACACGTACGTGTCAAATCTTTTAAAAATATCTTATAAATAGAAGGTTGTGAAAAAATTGTCTTGATTATAATAATTTATTTCACTAAATTGTATCCAAGAAAAATACCAGGTTCTATTTTAAAATGTTATCATTGGTGAATTTGGGACTTTCCCTTTTACAGTGATGAAATTACGACCGGGAGACTGGGTGTTAGGTCTGTTCTTAGCGTTAGTTTGTAAGTAGTATAATTAAGTAAATAATGGGATCAGAAAGTGTACGTTAAATAATCTTAATATTAATAATACAAAGCTCAAGCTAACTCCACTGATAGCGGTGGTCGAAAAATCAAACACGCCACACTTGTGTTAAACTGGTTTGCCGGTTGACAGGGAGGTTGGGATTCTAGTACTGCTCGACTGTGTTGCGGTTGGCTTTTCCTCGATGGTTCTAAATTCTCCTTCCACGCAAATATGGGTACATTCTCTCTTAAATTCTATTACCCTCATTCCTACCACATTAGATTAATTAATATACGTGTAACCCGCTTAGATGGCCGCATGGTCTATAGCGCTACTCTCCTTGTCATTAGCAGTACAGTTTAACGTGAGAGTAGCGCTTTAGATCATGCGGCCATCTAAGCGGGTTACACATATATTAATTAATCTAATGTGGTAGGAATGAGGGTAATATAATTTAAGAGAGAATGTACCCATATTTGCGTGGAAGGAGACGTTAGAACCATCGACCAAAAGCCAACCGCAACACACTGAGCAGTACTAAAATCCCAATCTCCCCCTCACCGGCAAACCAGTTTAACACAAGTGTGACGTGTTAGACTCAAGAGTTTCGAATCTTGGTCGGATGTACTAAGGGTGGGTTTTCCAAAATGGTCTTCCACTCTCCCTCCACGCAAATTTGGTTACACTTCATATAAATATAACCTTCCTAATTCCTAAAATCACTATCGTAGTTAGTAGACAAGTGCATAGCTCGAACGGGTATTAAAACGCAGTGCTAAGAACATTATATATATATATAATCTAAACAGGTATTGAGACGAGGTGAAAAAGGAAATAAAGACTCCCACTGAGCTTTGAACCAGAGACACATAATCTGTGTCACAACATCTCAACGATCTTGACTCAACCCATAATATTTATTACTCTTAATATCTAAGCCGCACAATCTTTTATGTAGTCCACAATCTCTTGAGCTGGTCACGTTCTGCTTCCAGGCTGGATGTGATTGCTAGAAAGCTCGGCCGGTTCTGAACCGCTGACAAGAGAGTGACCATAACGTGTAAGACGTTAGCAGTAACCGCCGTGCGTGCACGGTATACGTCAACGTAGGTTGACAAGTCCCAGAGACAAGGTGAGTTGTAACAATGGGGTCAGCTATGTTGCTCATAGCATTCTCTGACAAGTATTAAATTGATGTCCCTCTTGTTCTCTAGACCCTCTCTCCACTCCTCTCCTCTTACCGCCAAGTTCTCCTTTCCTGACCTGTCAGCTGAGCTCATGTGATTTGAAGAGGCGGAGAGGTAAGGAGAAGTAAGAAGTAGCGGCTTATATCCAACTAATCATGATGAACTCGAAATAACCAACACGGTAATATCATCTCTGTATAGAATTTACAAATACTAAGAAGTATTTCAATATTGAGCTCAGATATTTTCTCTAACAACCCGTTATAGAAACAATTTAAAAATAATTAAATTCAAAAATGCTAGTTTGAGTCCAATAGAAGGATAAGATGGCATAACACAAAAGATGTTTACGATTGTAACACTTAACTTAGTTATTATTATTATTATTATTATTAGCACCGCGTCTTACTACCCGATCGGGTTATACACACGTACGCTAATGTGTAGTGGTAGGGTGATTGTGAGATGAAATGAAGAACCTACAATTTAACGTGGAATCCGAACCATGGTGGAGGCCTGGCATTCTCCACATTTACAAGTTTATATGAATACACGTCTTGTTAGAGGTGAAGGAAGGGTTTGGCAATCAGATAAATCTGTGCCGTGACCTAGGATTGAGCCCCGGACACCCAGCACAGAAGTCCGACACCTTACACCCACCTATACCACCAGGTCACCAACTTAGAGTTATAACCATGCATTAACATAACAAATAATAAATAGTGCCTAACACATAAAGCATAAAACGTTTAAAATCATTATTTTCAATGAAAGCGTTCAAATCCCAAACATTTTGAATGGTGAGCAATTCATAAAGTTGAGCTAACTTTTAACTTGTTATGCGTTATGCATGAATTTGAGCATATACAATCCTTGGATTTGAGTTGTATCAGCCAATGAGAATGCAAAGAAATATTCTAACCAATTAAAACAGTAGTTTAAACAGCAGATGTAAAATATAAATTCTGTTTGTGTTTGAAATGACTTGTAATATTCATACATGTTTTTTTTACTAAAGATTGTTCTTTGTTTTAGCTTCAATGACGATGATTGTAAATGTGATTTAAAATAAAGGTGTAATATTACATTCCTGATAGTTTTGTCAAAAATATGGTCTACCCTAACATTTATGACAATAATAAAATCAGAACCAAATATAAGTCAAATGTGATTTAATAGTACTTAAGATAGATTAATTTTACATTGAGAAATAAACTTTGTTTTAAGAGAAGACCTTAAAAAATATTTTAAAGACCTTATCTACTAAACCAAGTGGTTAGAACAACTTCTAAAAACAATCTATTTAGGTATGACTTTGATAATACCGTTGTATTTGTATTATGAATTATGAACTGCACACTATGCAATCTTCACTATTAGCTATGCTTTATGCATAAATACGATAAGCCTATACCTAAGTAATATATAGCACATCGTCGGGTGAGTTTATGTATTCCGGTTGAAGAAAAGCCATTAGAATTAATACCAGTGAAACGGTTTTACTAAATTAAAAAATAATAAGACCAAAAATAATTATTTAAAAATTAAGATTGCAGAAATCCTCACTCACTTTGACAAGTTTTCTGGTTCTAGCGTAACCCTGTATCTAACATCCTTGTTAATCGGTTGTGAGTTCATCTACTATACTGTTCGAATTAATTGGGACAAACATGTTTTTCTTGTCTGAGTTGATATGTGATTACCAGTGATGTCCCGAACCGCCTGAAACCGGCTATAGCTGCCTAGAGACAGTGTGACGGATCAAGCTTGACTGTAATTTACTATTTTGACTGGTTTTAGTGTATCAGTAGTTCAATTGTGAGACTTTCAGTGTGGCAGCTGCTGGTTATAAGTTTGCTTTCCGTGTATCACGTCTTACTTTTGCTTGTTCAAAGATGGATATTACTCTGAGGAAGCGTTCTAAAATAATCGCTCTTAATGAACACACTTCTATGACCGTTAGAGATATAGCTACGGCTATTGGTGTGGGCAAATCAAGTGTTTCAAGAATTTTAAGAACATTTCAAGATTCCGGATCATCGTCTCCAAAAAGAAAAGGAAAATGTGGGCGCAAACGGAAAACTACTCCAAGAACTGAGAAAATTCTAATAAGAAATAGCAAAATAAATTCAAGAAAGACAAGCACAGACCTTCAAAGGGATTTATTGTATTATGGTGTTGAAGTGAGTACCTCAACTGTATGGAAAAGGCTTCTGGAAGTTGGTAGTAAGGCAACAATACCGATGAAAAAACCATTTCTAACTCAGAAAATGATGAAAAAACGTTTAGCATGGGCCAAAAAATACCGATCATGGACTGTTAATGACTGGAAGAAGGTGCTTTTCAGTGATGAAACACATTTATTTGTGCATGGATACAAATCAAGTGTAGTTAGACGAAGTGAAGGTGAAACTCTGCGACTAGATCATATCCAAAAGACTGTAACGCACCCTTCTAAACAGATGTTTTGGGGTTTTTTCACAACAAATGGCACTAGAAGCTTAGTTCCTCTTAAAGGCATGATGAATTCGGTCAAATACATAGAAATATTATGCAGTAGGATTGTTCCATTCATGAAAACATTTGATGGAACATTTCAACATGACTTGGCTCCTTGTCACACTTCGATATTGGTCCAGACTTTTATGCGGGAAAATAAAATAAAAGTGCTTGATTGGTCTGGTAATTCACCAGACCTAAATCCCACTGAGAGCTTATGGCATATTCTCAAGAATCGCTTAGCTAAGATGAATTGAACGACAACAGAACAAATGATAAAAAGTGCTATACAAGTGTGGTTCCATGATGATGAAGTCAAGAACATGTGCGCTACACTAGTGGAGTCAATGCCAAGACGTGTTGAAGAGGTAATTTCTGCTAAAGGAGGACATACTTCGTACTAATATAGAGATTTATCAGTCTACTTAAGGTGTGTAGTGATTAAAAGCTATGGTTTTAGAAAAAACAGTTTTTTTCCCTTTGTCCCAATTAATTCGAACACTATAGTAAGATGGCATAACACAAAAAATGTAATGTTACAAATTACCTTTGTTATTCACTGTTGGTATTGTTACAAACCTGTCTTGTTTGAGGCCATATTCTTGTCGAGAAAAATATCCATTCATTAAATGACCTTGGTATTGATCAAAGAGTGCGGTTATACAAAATCAAAACTAACGATTACTTGATTTTTAGAACTTAATGTTTTGGATTAACTTTTAAAATTACATTGCTCTCCTAAACCATTGTTTTATAAACTGTAATGCGCGTACCTTATTAAAATTTGGAAAGACCATCTATTCTTTACACCAGTGGTCGGTAAACTACGGTTCGTTGGCTGGATCCAGACTCCAACTAATTTTATCTGGCTCGTCATATAATTATCAACTAACTGTGTTCATACAAATATAATAATAACTATTTACTAGATGAAAGCTGAAAAATATACATTTTTGGTTAGGCATTTAATTTTCAAACCAGTTCACCAAATTATTTTTAACCCATATGACTCACAATATCAAAAAGGCTGCTGACGCATGCGTTACGCGATAACAGGTATCTTTTTATTTTTATGAAGAGCTGGAAGGGATACTCTTGTTAGACTATAATTCCGAAAGGAGTACGGAACTAGCGAAAGCTTGGGTAACACTTGACTAAATTAATCCCATATATTGGGAGGGACTAGAGGGGATAATTATCCCCCCTCTAAAATGGCTTAGTGATGCCGCTGCACAAGATTATTTAAAATAAGTAATTTATTCGTGTATGAAGGTGTTAAATAAAATTATCACATGGTACTATACGTGCAATATAAGTTGGATGGACCATCTTTTAACTCCATTGGCCAATTATATTTAAAATACATAAAGTTTCTGGGGTAGCCTAGATGTATTAAGCTAGTATGCGCTTGGAATAACTGTCTGTATAATATGATATTCCATTTGCTAGAGCGCTCAAAGAGAGACTGTAAGATTAAAAGGAACGCTGAAAAGAAGAGTATTCATTAATTTTAAAATATCAAAATGGATAGTGAAGGTCAAAAACAAATAATTTGGTAGTGTTTTATTGTAATATTTATATCATCTATAGTGTACACAATGTTCAATTGGATATGAAAAAGTATTTGATGCTTTTTTTTTACCGTTGAATGGTTTACAAATACAAAAATATTTAGAACTATTCTTAGTTTTACACCTTAAAAATTTAGTTAAACTATTATTATGTTAAAGTTTTTTTTGTCACCACGTAAAAGACACACGTGTAGGTCATATGTATATACGAGTCTCGATAATGCGTTAGGGATGAGTAAGGTTGAATTTAAAGGAAGTGTAGCCACATTTTTCTAGGAATAGTGAAAAAACATTTTAGGAAAAAATTATCCTCAGTATACCCGAAGTGGATTTGATCCCCGATCTTCCCGTCATCAGCAGCTCCTGCTTAAGCCATGTTTAAAAATATTATGCTAATGACATAGAATATAATGTATTTAATAAATTTTAGATTTTAAAATTCTAAAATAAAACATCAAAAAGGTATTTCCTTGACACTAAATTACTTAATTGTATTGTTTTCTTTTTGAATATAATTTAGTTTATATTGATTTATTTACTGTTAGGAAAAATTTCCAAAACATAATTGCAGTAAGCCGCACACGGCCTGAAAGTTAAGTTAATTACCTTAGTCCTATTTTCCGGCTATAAATGGGTTGGAGTTCAAATCCCTGCTGAGTGTACCGAGAGTTTTTTTCTAAATGTGTTCCTACCCCATCCACAACAAAAGAGGGTATATTTTCTATAAATATTACCAACCTCATCCCTAGTCTAATATAATAATTAATAGGTAGGCATACAAACCTAACAGGTACTAAAACGCGCTGTTAAAATAAAATGTGTTCTTGAATTACTTATAAGATAGCTCATAATACTATATTACTGTATTTCTATGGATATTGATTCATTCAGTGACAATGGCGAGAGAATCGTAAAATCTTTTAAGACGATTGAATGGTTAGGCCAATAGGCTATAAAAGTAAAGAAACACTTAACCAGATATATTATCTTACATTTATCAGAGACCAGTGTGTTGGTTGAGATTGTACAGTAGACTATATCCATCCATCCATCAACATTACAGGCTATTAATGGCGCGATATGGCTGTGTCTATAAACTATGTTCTTCTGTTAAAAGGCTGCCAGCGTCAGTTAGTCGGGCACTAAACACCTGGCTTTATGAGAACAATCAAACACAGGACAAAAAGGAAACGAGTCGTAGAAAGAATGGCCGAGCCTCTACCGATAGCCAGGACCGTTAACGAGAAAATGTTTCATTTCCTAGGGGGTCCTCTACTCGAATCGTTGCAGTGACACAATACATAAATACATCAGTACGTGTCATAAATATTAATAATGTTAAGTGAGTGCTTTATTTATCCACACCACGTCTTACTACCCGTCTGGAATATCCGCATTTAATTATTCTAATGGGTAATGGTTTTGGGGTAAGATACGTAGAGGAAATGTATCAGTATTTGCGTGGAGGGAGGGTAATAAATCATTTATGAAAATCTTTTCAGCACAGCCACCCATGTTTTGAGCCTAAAAGACTCTGTAGCCGATAAACTAGAGGGATTGACCTTAATGTTTAGCTCGCCAGTCCCCCAATAAGCACACGCTGAGTGTTAAGCTATGTGGAGGGGAAATCTCCTGATAAAGTTAGTATAACAATCCATACCAAGGGCAATAACGGCTGCCTACTAATTTTCAAATCCTTAGTTCAAGTCTATATTATATTGTGAAAATGGCAAGCACAAAAATACAGTTCAATCAAAATAGACAGGGTATGTGAGAAGTAGCTGAGGTGTGGATAGTAGACCTTAATAAACACAAAAAGTCCTTATGAACATATGTCTCATATTCCATTGTTCCCGAGATAAGGCCTCCCAAGGTTCTTATAATAGCTCTACTTGATTCACCCCTGTCCATGTGGTTGCAGCCCTGCCTGTGTATCAGCGGTGATACGTCACTCACTAGAGGTGCAACAGGGTTGCCTCAAGTAGTGCTATCAAACAATTCAAGAAGAACCATTGAAGACTCTATCTCGGGAACAATTGAACATAAAATATATGTTCATATTAACATGTTATGTTGTTTTGATGTATATTATCCCCATCTCCGTTACTTCCCACATAAATCCATACACTCGGTAAAGCGCAATAAACCCAAACAATGTAACAGTTAAATCCAATGTTAGTAGGCGATTAGATTTAAAGAAATAAATATTGAATACCCGTCAAGACATGACGGTCCAAATATTTTTATTGAAAAGCTTCTTTGAATACAAAATTTGTTGCCGATTACTTGTTGACACTATTGCTACTTCTAGGTTATGAAACGATCACACTCTTGCCGTGCCTACATTCAATTGACCATCGCAGAAACTGGTAGGGGCAAATAAAGGTCAACACGTTATTTGTCCTTGAGCTTTGTTAATTGTCATACACACTGCCAAACGATTAGAAAATTGCTGCCTTTTAAAAGAAAAAGGGAGTGTAGTATCAAATGGTGTTAAATCAGCTCGAGTAATTAGAAAACTTTGTCCAGCATTTATAATTTCAAAATATAAATAATTATCATGCATATTTAGTAGCTTACTATTTATAATGTTCCATTTAGCAGCTCTTAGAAAACGTTCAAATTTCCACTAGAATATAAAGTGTCGAAAAGTTCTATCGGAAATTTAAGTTGCTCACTTTCTTCTTCAATAGTCAAATAGTTTATGTTTATAAAGGATTCTGGACAGCAGGTATAAATTCGATGACTTATAAATTTATTTAATTACAATGTTCATTTTTTGGACTAAGAATGGCCACTTTAGAGAAATTGATGACTTCCTTTGAAGAAGTTAATTTGTTGCCGTAAATTTCACTTACAATATCACTATTTGTTATAAATTGGCCTGTAAATCAATTACATCTAATCGCTCACCATCTACAGAGGAATTGTCACCATTCCCAATTTTTAATGAAAAAAAATCAACGACTTCCAGTTCAACTGATTTTGTTAGCAATGTTTTTATCTAACTGGCGTATTTTGAACAGTAAAATCGGGGAGTTTAAATATAATTTTGGACAACTGTTTGGCCAGAAGCATAGGAAGCCATGGGCAAAGCATGTCTAGAATCTTCTCTAATAACAGTTATTTAACCACCAAAAAGAGTATCGTTCCCCATATTAAAAGAAAGATTAAAGGATATGCATATGCCATTCACTTTATCCCAACCGTACTGAGTGAATATTACCAACTTCTTTGGAATTCTCATTTAATTTTAAAGGAATTTTAAATTTAGTATGACCGTTGGTTGGCAAAAAAGAGTCAAATCCTGTAAACGCTAGTGTTATCACATTAGGGCTCAAATTAAAACACTTTTACAGTAAACACCAGTATATAAATATTTTAAACCAATATCATCAGGACCATCGATAAATACATATTGCTACTCTTTGTGTCTTTTTTTGGGGTAAGATTAATGATTTCACTATTAATTAAAAGTTGTTCATGTTTTGCTTTTTGCATCACGTCAGCGAAACTGAGATTCAAAATTTGTACTTTACATAAGAAATGTCGTGATTTAAATCTAATTTGGTGATATAGGGGCGGTGATAAAAAGCCAGTGTCTTTGCAGTTTTAATAGCTAAACAACTTTTGATCAAAATAAAACAAATATTGCTTCAGTAGAAAAAGGGAATTTATTTTTCTTCACATGTTGATATCAAAAACTGTGGAATATTTGTCATGATCATAGCGGTATTAGATGAAAAACTTTTTAATTTTGGAGAAATTTGCTATTAAATTCCAGGACATCCTTCATAAATATTCAAGAACCATTTATATTACCACGTGAAGAAAATTAAACTCTATTTCTATACTTATACTTGGTTAATTTTCCTTATAAAATCTTTTGCTATAAAAATTGAAAAAGCACTGACCTTTCCGCGCGTTCCTTACATCCCCACCTGAGTTAGTAACAGTTGTAAGATTAAGTGCTGGAAGAGAAATACCATGCAATTTTAAAGCTGCATCAATATTCTTAAGAGTATGTTTGTATTAATAATATTGATGCTGTTTTTATTTGGGCGAAGTAGCTGTTAAAGCTAGCGTCTTTTCTTGCACTCAACCTCTTTGTAAGCTATGTTTACGTTGCATGTGTTTAAATCATTTTTGCAGGGAGTTTTTATACACTTTCCAGAACTGATTGGCCCTTTAAGTCTGCTAAAATACACCTACATGATAAAATAATTCTATTAATTGAAATGGAATTTGAAATACTGAAGCTTTAAACAAAATTGTTGCCATTCAGAATAACCTAGAAGCTAGTTACGTTGTATAGCCGCTTATTAAATGTACAATTCGTAAGGACTTGGTAGGTTCAAAGGTGTTAGAAGCTTGTGATACCTAGGAAAGATAACGATACGCCCACTTATTAATCTTTGTTTTCATCTTTAACATAACATAGAGGCATCTGCAAGACAAACATAAGTATCGACACAAAATTTTGTTTGCTGATTACGATTAACTTATAATCTATCTCCTTCTAAACTACATTGAGGATTCCTTCGGATTGGATAGGGACGCCGTATATATACACCAAAGCAATATCTATAACAGCGCATTTAAGTCAGTGATTTTTCCCTTTTCGCACCATCATCACCAAAGGCCGAACGTCGAACCAAGTAATGAAACTCCTGGTTACCATGGAGGAAGCAAACAGCACTTTTATAGCCTCGCGTGTAGCCGTACCCTTTTCGCGGAGCCAAGTGTTCAACCATAAGTAGCAATCATTTTCGGACCACCAATCCCTTCTAGATGGCAAACCCATCTCCCTGGCTAGCTCAGGAACCTCAACCTCCTTCTGCCATTTCCTGTAATTTGGTGAGTAGGGTTGTCCTCTCCACATAAAGTGTGACTCCAAGTGTAAAAGTAGGATCTCAGAAAGTTTGACCATGGCTTACCGAAGCACTGGCCCTAAGTTTCCTAGCGGGGACATCATGGAGGTGTCTTTAGCAGCTATCACTGGCAAAAATCAGGTAAGTACTGCCAACAACATAGTGGGGAGACGGTGAGGGACGTAATTTTTCCTCACCCTACACATATGACTACAGGAATTCAATTTCCCAACCCTCTTGACTAGACAGTTGGGGCCTCCACAGAGGCGAGCAATGTGGGACCTTATCCGGAATCCGCAAACATAGAGGCACCTATAGAGATGTTAGGTGAATAAATCCAAGGCAGGAAGATACCTCTTTCTTACACGCTCTCATGAAGAGAGCATCCGGGTCAATGTGTAACACCATGAGGGAATAGATTCGGTCGCAATCCATGAAAAGCATACAACACCAGCACGGTGCTACCCCCTCCTTCTATACAACAGTAATAGCTTACTGTTGAGTGATCTTTCAAGTATTAATAAAAGGGCTAACATCTCTTTTGTGAGGACTACCTCGAATCACCAGTATATAAAATATATTATCGTAAGATCATATTTTGCCTAAGGTCCGATATGAGAATTCCTCTTGTTGATATTGAAATAATTAATCCTGTTTCTCTACAAGCCCAGATTAAAACGTAAGTCAGAGAATCATAATGCCTACTGTCAACATATAGGGTCATTGTAACGTTTAGGATACGCTTTAAGTTCTAGGTAGCATCGCATGATCAAATCTAATGGTTAACGATTTTATCTAAAAGCTAAGTTCAATGTATTCACATATTTTCCTATGCGTTGACTTATATATTTGAATATAAGGATTACGTTGTTGTAAAACTTGATTTAAAAATTATGTGTGTCTTACCTGAACGAGGAACTTGAATGATTTGCTAGTCTGATTTTAATAGTTTCGGAGGAATCGCTTTACTATAAAGCCACATGGCTGACTCACTCACTCATTCACTGACATTATGTTTACCTACTTCCAGATAAGCTAGAAACATGAAATTTGGCGAACTTATAGATTTTAGCTTGTAATCGACGGAAAAATTCCAAAAAGTTAAAAGTTTTAATTTTTAACTCCAGAAAAAATTCAAAATTGCTAAGCAACTTTAAAGTCGGCGCGGACCTTTCTTTAGAGGCCTCTTGTGGCTAAACGGTAAGACCTATCAAAAAACAGATTGTACCAGAGCTAGATTTTTTTGACGTTAGGTAAATTTTAAACATTTTCCACACATTTTTTTATTTTTTGACACACTTATGAGAAAGCTATAATAAAAAAATTGTAAAAATAAATCAAGATTCAAAACAACTCTGGAATTACTTTAGTTTACACTAAATGGGGGTTTGGGCTGGAGCCCAACGCGAGTATAAAATATATAACTGCCCCTAAAAACTATCGCTAGAATTTTTTGGAATATTACAAATAAAATGCGGTGATGTAAGACTCCTAATATTTTAAAAGAATATGGACTGTGTCCAGGTACTAAGGTAGATCTGGTACCAAATGAAAAAAAATACATTGCAATATTTATTATTATTATTATTATTATTATTATTATTATTATTAGCACTGCGTCCTAATATCCGTTCGGGTTATGCGCTCTTAAGCTAAGAGGTAATGGTAAGGTGATTGTGAAATGAAATGGAGGACCTACAGTTTAACGTGGGATCCGAACAACAGTGGAGGCCTGGCATTCCCCACATTCACAAGTTGTGATTAATACACGTCTTGTCAGAGGTGAAGGAAGGGTTTGGCAATCAGATAAATTTGTTCCAGGACCGAGGATTTAGCCCCGGACCTCCAGCAAAGAAGTCTGACACCTTACAACTAGACCGCCAGGTCACCGCATTGCAATATTGTATAGCTAAATATTTTCTGTTGTTTTTTTTAATTTTGCTTACCATTCTCACTCGCTTTTATTAGGTAATTCTTTCAGTTTGCCATTTATTTTATTTTCTGGTAGATTAAGTTTAGCATTACTACAGCACAGACTAAAGTAACCAGCCGTAGGTTTTTCGCATGTGAAGTACGTTACAAAGAAATGATTACATTTATTAATCAAAGACCCCATATAATATGGCCTAATATTCGGAACTGTATCATAAATCGTATTTTTATATTCTATTTTTAAAATCCTTTGATTCTTTCTCTAAGTTCTTATATTTTTCACGTTTAAGCTCTTTACGACCAGTCCATGTTATTTTTCACTGAGCTCGTCTTAGAACATCAATACTACCCAAATTATCACCAAATTCGAAATCACTGTAATACACTGCGTCAATGGTCCCATAAAAGAGTAAATTACTGACAAAATTTCGACTGCATTAGTCAAAAATGCGGTTACTATCGTCGCTATCATACCTAAAATAATAATTAGTAAACAATTGGGAATGTTAATGGGAAGTAGATACAATTTATCAACAACAATTAAGTCCTTCTATTGTCTTACTCATTAATAATTTTTGTGACAGCTTTCAGATGGATCTGACGAAGGTATTTTTCATTTACGTGCAATACTAAACCATTACAAGTAAGTAGTCGCCATTACCTTCTATATGTCTAATACCACTGATTTCCATTGTTTTTAAATAAATAAACGCAAAAATAAAAACTTAAAATCACCGCCGACAAACAGTTGTTTATTATAAACGGAGCCAATTTAGTTCACTGAAGATACAAGTTCATTGTAGATTACGTTAGTACTCTCACTTTATTAAATATTGATCTATGCTTTTATAAAATACTGGTTCTACAATCGATATTTGTGTGCTAGTATCGGTGATATTTTTTATTACAAAATCGATGTTCATGGATATGACAAATCTTATGCTGCAAACAACATGGCTGAACGTAGCTTGATTACGATTTAAAAAATCTAAAACATAAAAAAAACTGCATAAGTAGATATAACTGGAAAGTCTACATAAATAAACGTTTAACATAAAAAAGAATTATATAAATATATTTAGTAGAGTTGTAAATGAAGAGGAACAACAATTGGCCTTGTGTTTTAAATATATAGATAGTAATCCAATTCACAGAATATATGTGGTCTATTACTTTCAATATGAGCTAAAATACTAATCGATTTTGTTGCTTCTATTATTGGTGGTTTATAATTTATCAATATTGTTGAGACAAAATTACTTTTTACTAACAATTTCTCAAAACTGTTTCATTTCAGTAGGAAAACTGACCGTACCCAGTTTCAGTTCATTTCCGGGGTGTTGCCTCATCTCCCCTAACTATAACCACGAAACGCAAATTGCCCAACGAGACAATTAGATTTTAAAGACCATCAGTTTTACAAAGGAAATTCAAAGGAGATCTAAGGTGATTAAGTTACCCTCACGACTGCCGATGATGGAGAGATCGAGCTGAGAGCTCCGGTTGGGTGTATTCGAGATGTTTTTCCCTAAATAGTTTCGTTTTCTTCCGCGATGAAATGCGGGCACGTTCCCTCTAAATTCTTCCTTCCTCTTTACTTATGGTATTATTTTAAATATGCAGGTAACTCAAACAGTATTAAGAAGAGGCGCAACAAATAATATTAGCAACAGTTTTATAGTGTTGTTTTTAACTATTACAGCTAAAACCAATTCTTTCAACGGTTTAATATAAGTGGTAGGGATGAAGAGAGTGGATTAATGAAAGTAAACTTACATTTGTTTGGAAAGGGGATGGAAAAAAACAGTGAACATGACATGTGATAACTCCTCTCTTTCCAAACTCTAGTGCGCTACTCTTATTATTATTATTATTAGTAGTAGTAGTAGTATTATTAGCACCACGTCTTACTACCCGATCGGGTTATACGCACTTACGCTAATGTGTAATGGTAGGGTGATTGTGAGCTGAAATGGAGGACCTAAAGTTTAACATGGAATCCGAACCACAGTGGAGGCCTGGCATTCCCCACATTCACAGGTTGTGATTATAACACGTCTTGTCAGAGGTGAAGGAAGGGTTTGGTAATCAGATAAATCTGTGCCATGACCGAGGAAAGAATCCCGGACCCACGCACATAAGTCAGACACCTTTCCCTTATACCACCAGGTCACCCTGTGCTACTCTTATTTTTTACTGAATTACGAGGGGAATAATATTCGAATCTTGGCTGGGTGTATTCAGTTGGGTTTTTTCTCCAAAATTGTGTTCCACTCTCTCTTTACGCAAGAGCAGGTCTGTTTCATTTAAAAATCTACCTTCCTCCTCCCTATTCCATTTGCGTATTTAAAGTATGTGCACAACCCGTGAAAGGGTACTAAGACACGACGGGAAAAAATAAAAAATAACAAACATAATGAAAGCTTCAAACTTTTAATAGGAAGTATTATGGTTGGTGTATTTTACTTTGCACAGCTCACTCTAGAGGCGGAACAATCAAATTATAGTGTGTTTAAAAAGCTAAATACTGGTTTTCCCCTCAGTGGGAAGCTACCATTTAAACACCCTTAAAGAGGAACAGCTGAGATCTTCAGATGTAGCTATCTATACTGTACATAGCAAGAGCAGGGCGTTCACACGAATATAATAATATTATAATAATATACAGCACCGCGTCTTACTACCTGTTCGTGTTATACGCTTTAAGTACTAATTACCCTAATGGATTAGGAATTGGGAAGGTTGAATTAGAGGAAGTGAACCCACATTTGCGTGGAGAGAGAGAGTGGAAAACCATTTAGGAAAAACCTCCCCCAGTTCACCCGACCGAGATTCAAACCTCGATCTCCCCGTCCTCAGCAGTCGAGCACAACACGACTAGCGCGTTAGCCAACTACGCCACCGAGGCGGGTCACACGAATAAAAGTTTGTTCTGTAAATCTGTGCTATAATTTAGAAAAAGTACATCAAAACAGAGATTATATACAAATCAGAATAAACATATTCATGTAAACTAGTATTTTAATACAGCAGAAAACTAAGGGCTAACTTGTGTAAGCTAGTTTCGTCTTGTAAGGCTGGTAGTTTTTGAGGAGCGGAGTGTTTGAATTGTGAATGGTTTTACTGAAGTGTTTACATTAGGATTTTTACCCTCCATATAGGTAAATGCAGATACCCGTCCCCTAAACTAAAATGTATCCATTCTATTAGTGTAAAAATACGAGTAGGCTTAATGAGAAGTAAGATGAGAAACATATTGTAGAGAGAAATTTACTAGTCGGTTGTGTAATGTTTACGTAAATTAATATTAAATATGTAAGGAAATAAGCAAATTATATTAATATAGTTAATATATTGTAGGCCTATATTACTTATATAAAACAGAAAAATGATGTTCAAAAGTGGATATATGTATTCCTCACATATAGAAGGATCAAACTTATATATTTATTCACCGAGTGAATTGAGGTATTGTATGGCCTACCTACAGCTTAAACTTTACCATATTACATTTTGTCAGTCTATTTATTGGCTCCACAATTATAGCCAAATTTTTGTGTATCAATTCTAAAGAAATTTGCCAGGGACGTTATTTTTACCTAAGCTAAACTGTGTATGCATATGTTAGTATTTTTATTTTTATATGCGTCAATATTAACGTCTTAAGCCATGGGAGTAACGGCTCTTCTCTATGAATATAATGTCGTATTTAGTAAAGTATTCTTTGTTTTCTGTCTAACTTAGCATCAAGGAAAGATTTCACTTCCAGCCCAACGAGAAATTATAGACGAAATCTCAGCTTTAAATACAAAGATAAATCTTTAGGCTGCAGTAAAGATTAGAACATGATATAATTATTTTCATAATGCATTTTTTTGAATGGAGGAAGAAACTTCTACTATTAAAAAAAACTACTGGTATCACTATTTTTTTAAATCATTTAGTGAAACAGAAATACCAATAATTAAAACATTAGAATTTATACTTATTTGAAAAATCAGTTTAACCCAGAAGACTATTAAAATATTAATATTATATTTACTTTTATAATAATTTGGTTTGATTTTAAATTATTGATATGAAACCTGTTATAAACTTAAATAAAACTTTGAGTAATAATTTGAAATATTTAATTGATCAGTTATAAAGTATTCATTTAAAATCTAATTATTTAAACTTTAAAGTTAAATTATTAAGATTGAAGAAATATTATTTCCATTGATCCACGATAAAATACCTGTTTCTAAGTTAACATGAAAATACTTCACTAAAACCTTAAAAGAAGAGAAAAAATCATAATAGAACAACGCCATGCAGAAAAATAAATAGTATGTAGAAATCGGGACGGGATGTTTAGTTTTCAAATGGGTATGGGACGGGAAAACTTGTTCCTTTTACCGAGTAAAATAAATCATATTCTTTCGCTAGCTATGTAAATTTAAATTCTTATCGATTGAAAGAAGAAAGAGCGAGTTTTCTCAATGCGGCCTGCTTACTATCTCCAACCAAACTTATCAATATTTAAAATAATGGGCATGAAAACTTCTTTATAAACAACTAAAATTTTCCAGCGGCTTTGCTCGCATTAAACAATATATCAACACATTCAACAACTTCAAATGCTAGAAAAGAATGAAACTTATTCAAGAGCAGTGTTTTATGTGTATATGAAGATTCACGAATAAACACGAACTCCCTACCATCCTCTGCCCCTCCAAAACACAGCTCATAACCCTTACCATATTTTGTACCTGCAATACCAGAAGCCACGAATGTTCATTACTTGCACCTGGTATTTTCAACACCATGGCTCTATGAAAAATTAGTAGTACAACAGAATAGATCCCGTCTTGATCCGATGATTTTTTTTTAGTTTACCCGCAATAAACAAACAGACAAACCTTCTAAAAACGGGTCATTTGCTATTTTTATCGCTTATATTACCCAAAAAAAATTAAAATCCCACAAATTCGAATGCGCTTACAAAACTTAGAGATTTACTATATGTATCGACTTACTATCTAAGAAGCAAACATGAAGTAAGTTTTAAGAATCACTCTATAGTAAGCACCCTATCACTCCAAATAAAATTGTGCTGTTTATTTAGTACCAAGAAACAAAACTATATAGACCTAATTTACAAGAAAAAGCATAACATAACATAAATTACCGAAATTTAAGGCGTAAATGCAAGCACGCTGAAAGTTGCTCTCTCACGATGAGGCATTGTTGCAATGAACTCAACAATAAATGGTTTGAATTTACTATCAAATAAACAAAACCAAATAAAATTAATTTACACGCAAAGCCATTAGCTAACTGAAAAAATAGTTGAGCAACTACAAATTAGTTTGAATTTAATATCAAATACACAAAACTAAATAAAATTAATTTACACGCAAAGCCATTAGCTAACTGAAAAAATAGTTGAGCAACTACAAATTAGTTTGAATTTACTATCAAATAAACAAAACCAAATAAAATTAGTTTACACGCAAAGCCATTAGCTAACTGAAAAAAATAGTTGAGCAACTACAAATTAGTTTTAATTTAATATCAAATACACAAAACTAAATAAAACTAATTTACAAGCTAAACCATAAAACCAGTGAAAAATACCAAAATTTAACTAGACAATGCAATCACACAAAAAGTTGCTATCCTACTTGGAGGAACTATTGCGATTAACATCAAAATAAACCATTTAAAATTGTTATCAATAAAACAAAACTAAATAAACTTCATTTACAGGCAAAAAACATAAAATGGCTGATAAATAACTAAATTTAAGAAGAAAATGCGAGCACACTAATAATTGCACTTTCAAGAGTAGTCATTGTTACAATGAATAATAAAAGACATAGTTTAAACGTATTATCATAAAAAATTAATTAAACACAATTAAACGCAAAATCATTAAATAACTGAAAAAAATACCAAAGTTCAAGACGCAAATTAAAGCACATTAACAGTGGAAGCATTGTTGCAATGAACAGCAAAATAAATAATTTAGTGTTACTTTCAAAGAAACAAAATTAATAAAGCTAATTTAAATGCAAAATAATAAAATAAGTAAAAAAAATATTACTAAATTTAAGAAGAAATGAGAGCACACTTAAAGTGGCCTTCTTACACGGAGCTGCTGTTACAATTATCATTAAATGCATAATATGCAATATTTTCTATTCTACTTTAGACACTACATTGCATAATAATACATCGTATTCTAATAAATAAACTGTACACTGTACGTTATGCATGGTTTACTCTTAACTACGCACTACGCATGAATTTAAACCCAGCCTTTTACAAGTAAATTAAAAATCAAACGTTATGGTGACAGTTTACATATTTGTGCTTTACTTTATCATCTTAAGATTGATTTTTTATAATTAATTCTTTTTCGAAATTACTTTAACGATTTTGTTCAAAACTTATACTATCTGGAGATTATGTGGTATGACAAATAACAATGTATTATTTTAGGGTATAAACTTATTTATGGGTTGTTTACTGATGACTGATTTTTTTTTAGACTTGAAATATTTTAAGATATCCTTTATTATTTAGTTACAAATAGGTTTCTTGGGGGTTTTTGGCGTGACAAACAACACTGTAAACTGGTTTCTGGTGTAAAAATTTATTTAAGGGTGGTTTGCTGATTATTTATTTTTTTAAATTTGAGTTATTTTAAAAAATTGTTCTAGTGATTATGTTGAGTTGTATGTATAGGGAACGGGTGATCTCACCAATAACACTTTGTACTGGGTTTTTAAAATACCTAGTAGTTTACAGAAGACTGATTTTTGTGAAAAATTTTATACTTTTTTTAAAATATCCATGGCAGATTTGTTCAACTTAAGGTGCGGCAGAAGGGAGCGCGAGCAATTTTATAGTTTTTATAACATCAAATTTGTTTGACCAAAATAGATAAAATATTTCTCCAGTCGCAACATAGAGTTTAGTTTTCTACACATGCTAATATCAACATATCTATAATATCTGTTAAGACTGACCTGCAATTTTTTCAAAATATTTTCTCTTTATTTCAAAGTTTTGACAAAATTCCAGGTCGCCTTGACAGATATTCGACATCTGTTGATATTAGCACGTGCATAAAACTAAACTCTATGTTGCTACTGGAGAAATATTTGATTTATTTTTGCCAACAAATGTAAATTATATAAAGACTGTAAAAATACTTGCACTTCCCTCTGCCGCACTTTATGTCAAATTTATAGAAAATATGGATATTTTCCGAAATTATCTGAGCTAAAAATGAATATTTGGTAATAATTTTTTTATTTTAAACAAGCATACGTTTTTATTTTTACAAATTACTAATAATTTTTGTGTGGTATTTAAATAATTTATTTTTGAAAATTTAAAATTTGTAGAATATATTTGAGTATTTTTGTTTTAAGTTTATAAACAAAGCGTTTTTAACGTGATTAACAAGATTATGTGTTTGTTTTTATTATTTAATCTTATTTAAGGGTAGTTTACTGAAAACCTCTTTTTTTGAAAAGTATATTAAGAGCTATAATACACGATATAAGAAAGTTAGTGCGAATGTGTCGTACCATTTATTTTATTTGTGAAACAAACACTATTTTACCTACCTCGGTAAATTCATAAAGTAACTTACAACATACCCTCTAAACCCTTGTTTCCTAGGATATTTATGATATGTTTCTTGATATTTCCAAACCATTCGTCGCCAAGGATGCTTGAAGATGTATACCTTAAAAGTTAATACATTTTAACTGTTACAAATTTAAAACGTAGATTAAACTTCCCCAAGTGTCATTTTATCGACACTGCTCTGCTAGCTTAAGAGATAGTGTGATGGTATATAGCTAACCCTTCGTTCTTAAATATATTATGTTACTCAGCAAAAGAAGTCCCATTTCGAAAAGATGAGTATTTTTGAGTTTACTGGCAATAAACAAACATGAAATCGAATGTATACACATATTTAGACTTATATGATTTGTATGGATAAGAAGTAAATTGAATAAGGATCAAATAGCCAACGCTATTATTTATGCTTACAGTGAGGAATTCCTGGATAGTTCAGTGGGTAAAGTATTGGCGTACTAAGCCAAAGGCCCCAGGTTCTCTTCCCGTGTCCAGGCATCATTTTTAAATTTTCAGAATAAATAAGTTGAATGTTTTACATATATAATATATTTAACAATGAACAAAAATTATGGATGTGGTATCAGAATTAAAGTATCGATAACTTACTCATTTTTAGTATTGGAAAAAATTACCAATACCGTACTCATATCGAAAGAAAAGTAAGTATCGATATTGAAAGATTAAATAAATTTTTATTCAAATATAAAGTCTAAGGTGTTTTTATGTACGGAAATATTCAGGCTATTTCAACATCTTTAATAAGTTTGTACTTGTAATTAATTTGCAGGGTGGTCCAACGTTTTTCATCACCAAGGAGAAATCTGATTGTTAGTTTGTACTGCTGGCCAAATATATATTTAGTAGCCCCGTCAAATTAATGTAGTCCTACAAACAACATTTTATAAACAAATTTTTACAATAATTATAAATACATTTAATTTTTGGTTAGTATAATCTTTCTAATTTTTCTGACAAAAAATGTTAACTAAATTTCCAAAAACGTATTCTGAAATATCCATTAACGTATATTCTTGAAAAATAACATAGCATTTTAAATATATATTTATAACTATTTTTACTAATAAAATAAATGCATAATTAGATACATTCATGAACTTTTAAATATATTATTATTATTATTATTATAAGTTTTCTTTCTTAGGTCAATGAGCCTAGACCGCCAATGCATCCTGTCCTCTGCCTCCTTCTTCAGCACCCAGAATTTTATTATTTCCATTTGGTCATCTAATATTTGAATTCTACTTTTCCCTAAGTTCTTCCTTCCATTAACCTTTACTTCTATAACGTAATGCAGAAGAGAGTTCCTCTTAAGGATGTGCCTGATCCAGTTTGCGTTGCACCAAAGAATCACGTCCTAAATGGTTATCTTCTCACCCACTCTTCTTAGGACCTCTTCATTTGTCACCCTGTCTGTCCATCTGATCTTCTCAAGTCTTCTCCATCATCAAATTTCAAAACCCTCTATGCATTTATTTTACATTTTCCTAATAGTCTAAGGTTTTGTTTCATACATCGCGATGCTCCAAATGTGGTATTCCATAAGTCATAAGTTTCTTCCTCAATTCCAAACTCAACTTGCTGGTCATCAGTAACCTCCTATTTTTGAAAACTTCATTGGCCATTTTACTCCTCGACTTAATTATCTTGGTAAAATTGACATCCGCTGTCAGTACTGCTTTATATTTTCCATTTTCTGGTTTCCAATTTGGATTTTCAACGGCTATTAGTTTTTTGAAATCACTGCTACTTTTGACTTATCAATGTTGATCTCCATGAAATATCTTCTCCATATTTCTAACAGCAGATCCACCTTTTCCTGCAACTCTTCTTCAATTTTATGTTAAATATATATTTTTATTTGAATCATTAGCTATTTCCCATCTGCCACCGACGGTTTGCATTTAATATTCCTCCTAGATCCTCTTAAGACCACTTTTCAGTGAGCTAGCTAGGGCTGCAAGTCGGACCACATTGCTATAACGTATTCTAGTAGTTCTGTGAACAACCACCCTCTACGTGTTAATATCTTTACTACGGTACTTATATCGTTCCTTTGATTTCAAGTAGAAATATCACGTTTAATTTCACTTTGGATCTGAAGATATTTACTTTCTCTCAACCCCTCGGAAGGAGAAGTACTGTGATTGTCAAACAAAAAAAAATCGAACTCAAGATTTTGATAAATGTCAATATTTAATGACACGCCTATACCGAAAAAGTAGTTTTTTACGATATCGTCTACCTATAGTCCTATGTCCGTCTCTCTCTGTATATTGGCCTGGAGCCAAAACCATTTTACCAATCGGGCTAAAATTTGGGACCTAGGGTTTTCATAAGGTCCCCTCTAGTAATTTTTGGAATTAGATACTTGACCCTAAAATTAATGCTAGTTTATTGAAAGGTAAAAACTATAATAAATTTTCAAAAAATCCCCGCTCTAATGCTTTTGAATAAAATTGTATCTAGGCATTGTTTAACATTAGAAGAAACAAATAAAAATGTATATTTTAGTTTTCCCATGAAAATGGCTTGGAGAGTACTTTAAAAAAATATAGATTTCCTACTTTGATAATATCTCAGACACTATCTGAGATACGATATAGCCCATCATTGGGAAGATGTAGTACTTTAAAATATTAAAAGCTTTTAAATGAAATCTATTTTTTAAAGCTATTAGTTTCTTAGCTATAAGTAAATGTATACATTATTTCATGGAGCACTTTGAAATTTAAATTGATTGCTATGCTATTTGGCAAACATAAATATTTCTATTTCCCCAATTTTTTGTAACAGTGTATATTATTTTATTAATATTCTTAGTTGGAGTTTTTCTGAAACAACATATTTTATTTCGTCTCACATATCTAACAAGTTTTATTAAATGTATTTATTTTAAGAAAAAAGATATTGATAGTATGTGCGTTGCACTGTACCATTTGTTTTCCTTGTTAATCAAGCTAGACGGAAACAAAACAATTATATGCATAAAATATTACATTATTATCATCCAATACAACAACAATAATGCACGTGGCTTAGGACGTATTTCTTGTAATAGATTTAAAAAATAAAATAAAAACTACTTACGTTGTTTAGACCATGTTCAAAGAATATCCCTGCCAAATTCAGCCAAAATTGGCCCATTCACTCGGCAGTTATCATAAAGCAAACAGACTGACAAAAATGTCAAACACTCCAGTTAAAACTTTAACTCTAATTGGTCAATTAAATCACTAAAAATAATATTGGGATGTAGTCACAATATTAAAATTTATTGCCTGATTATGTTTTGGAAAACTTTTTTGTTTTAGTAAGGAGAGATAAGATTTTATATTCGCAAGTAGGTGAAATATTAATGTAAAGATAAGTTTATCAGCCTATTGCATTGAAATTACTTGCTCTGCATTTGAGAGTCACATTTTAAATATAAAATGATAAAGTTTTATATAAACTATGAAATAATGTTAATTAAATAAATTTAACATGAAACAGTGACGATAATTAAATTGCTGACAAAATATGTTAATATAATTGTAAATGTTGTTGAGTTTTCTTTTGTGTATGTTTTCCTTACGCCAAGTCCTCCTACCCACTCAGACCGTAACGGGACAAAACATTTGCTAACGGGACGGGGATAGGCAAAATATATTAGCTAAAATGAATCCGCCATTTCATCAAGGAGTCCAACACCTTAGCTCAGTCAGTAGTCTGTCTGTTTGATGAACTAAGGAAGGGTCCCGGGTTTGATTCTCGGCATGGCCAAAAATGTATCATTGATGAAAATATGGGTTTTAAACTTTCACATTGTTAAGTTAACGGCTGGGGATTGGATGTTAGGCCCATCTGAGGCTTAAGATAAATTATAAGACATATGAAACTACGACAGGCCTAGCAAGCTGGTAGGGGGGAAATATATGACTTGAATAAAAAAACGGACCCAGACCACAGGATGGAAACAGTAACGGATGTAAAGTAAAATTTCACCAAGGAATTGTATGAAACTAGCTAGGAAAATAACTCTTTAAACCTCACCGAGATTTGAGCACTTACCTTCTCATCACCAGCAAACCGGACTAGATGTAGGCTTGCTGACGAGTACCTACTCTTGTAAAAACAAACGTCAAACTGTTAGGAGTATAATGAATAAAATAGTAGACGATCACGAAAGCACAAAGTACGTGGTAACAAACATTGACACGTGCCTTCAATGTTTAGTGTTGCCAATGCCCGGGAAATAAAATACCGACACTGGTTACTATATTCCATTCACCGTAGGAATTGACTTTTGAAAGGCCTTTTTCCCTACCATAAATCTACTATACAGTAGGATATTGGTAGGAAAAAAGACCTTTCAGAGAGTAATTCCTACCGTGAATGGAATATAACGATATGAGCGTATATGTTTTAGTATAACAACTAAACTTTATTTCTGGGTTAGAGTGTTGTGCTATGAAACAAAATACATGTCCAAATGAAATTGAAAATTTTGAATATTGTAACTAAACTCTTTTGTTTTTACAGGATACAGTTAAAGAGTTTTAAATCGTTATAGACGTCTGCCAACTCTAGCTTAGTTTAAACAATAAAACCTAAATATGTAAGACGTTATGTAATTTCAAAGGAGTCGTGAAAGGAAGATAATTATTCTGGAAGTTACAAAAGCAATAAAAGGTTCTTTCATAAAATAGGATACGTAAAAAAATATATTATGCAACTTTCACTTTTAACAAAATTGTATCAATGTCAATAAAACAATTTATAATATTTGAATACATTTTATTAAGATGGAAAAACTATTCTTAAAAATAGTTCTAAGCTTCCCTTCTTATCTTGTTAACGCAATTTCCCAATCGAGGCTAGCTCTCCTGAATTTTTACCTTACAACCCCTACTCACTCTCCCTTCTCCAATATTATGGTGATACATTTTTCTCTCCAGGTGGGTCAGAGTGCCGTTCCTTAAAATTGATTCTCAAAATGCAATTAATTTAGAATATATTGTATAGTTTAAATGTCGAATACACAATTATGATGGCGTTATGGTGGAAAGGAAAGGTTCAACAGTTACATATTTTTAATATTTTTTTTAATGAAGAACAATTTTTGACGAAATAAATATAGACTTCTGCTTCAATGGGTATATTAGTTTAAATTTATAAATATAGTAATCTCAACCATTCTTAGATACCTGTCAAATGCATTTACCAGGAATTTTCCTTTTTTTTTTTTTCCAAACAAAATATCTTTATGAAAAAACTTATTAATTGTATACTGCTACAAAACTAAATTTAGAAACACTAAATCTAGCAGATTATCTACGCTTAAAGGCGACAAACCTCACTCATAATTTTGCGATAATAAGCAAGGGACGAATAAATAAAAACTGATCTAAATGTTTCATTTTGCAAATGGAACTTTTCTAACAAGTAATTATATCTGAAGTGTTTTTTTCTTTGAATATTTATTCAAAACTTGTAAAATTTAAATATCGTTATTTTTTTATTTGAGGTATTTAACGTGCACTTTCTGAACTGGCTTATTATAATCAGTACACGTGGATGTCTATGAGTGAGAACGAAAGGGCCTACCAATTTTTCCAGGTAAGGTATTTTCACCTTCCTTCTAGGGTTCTTTTACATGTCCACAAACGGCACAGGACCGATGGCCTTACCTCTCCTACAAAGGAAGTAGTGCTACAGATTATTAACGCTCAAGAAAAATCCGTCGACCTCAGCTGGGTTTGAACCCACGAGCATCGAGTCCTGAGGCGAGAACTTAACCCCTCTCCTCCCCAAGATCACCGAAGTCTGGTGTTATTGAATGTTATTAATGTAAACATTTTGACGAGGGCTCCAGCATGTGATTTTTTCTGGTAAAAGGGCTCCTTCTGCCTAAAACGTTTATAGACTACCTGCATTAAAACTTTGACTTTACAGGCCAGGGTTCAATTCACATTTGTTTGCAATAGGAATACTTCATTCAAAGTATGATCATACATTTTCCCTCTAGGTGACATACAATACATTTACTTAAACTTACTCCTTTTTTATTACATAGCACTAGCACTAGATTGTACAATCCCGATAGTAAATAGTTTCTGACTGTTGAGTCTAAGATCCAGTAGAACTACGATAACTTGTAAAGTAGTGAATCTAAGTTGCAACGAGATGATTATTTAATAACAAATACATATAGTTGTTCACAGAATTTTTGGTATTTAAAAAAAATCTTCTTCCTATCAATAAGGTTATTATTAACACTAATAATATAGAGATGAAGAAGGTAAAATTTTAAGGAAATATAGCCGCATTTGCGTGAAGGGAGAGTGGGTAACAATTTAGTGAAAAGGCTACGTAATTACTGGCTGAGATTTGAAAACCCACATCTCTGTCACAAGCATTTATACGTTTTTGATACTTGTTAACACATTAAGATGCGTTTGTAATTTTTTACAACCTTTATAATGTGCACAAAAGAGTATATATACAATTTTAAAAACCTCAATATAATAACCTTAAAGGTATTAAAATGTATTTGTACACCCTACCATTACACATTAGTATAAGTGTGTATAACCTGAACGGATAGTAAAACACGGCGCTAATAATAATAATAATAATAATAATAATAATATGTTACAACCCCACTGTGTTACCTTTTATTTACGACTTTAAATAAGATAAAAGGGAGTGGGAATGAGAGTAAGTTATGGAACAAGTGACAAGAGAAATTATTAGCAATATTTAAAAGCAACAATATTGTCGGTTTATTCAAAACCATAACATTAGAGCAAAAAACTTTACATGGTCTCATTAATCAAACTGAGATATGTTGAAAACCAAACAAATAGATAATAACTTTATATCTTTAAATTTCGCAGATAATTTAAGAGAGAGTTAAACTTGTAATATATCCTATATTCAAATGGGTCAGTCTTGAAGAGACAGAACAACCCGTAACGTTGAATTTAGTACAATAAATCAAAAATAGTAATATTCATCAGGATAATACATAAGGACTATTTAAGGGCCTAATGGGCACCTTCAAAATGTTACTACAGTGTATTTTTCATACCAAAGAATAAATACATTAAAAAACATTAACTTTACATGTTAATTTTCTATAAGGGACTTTAAATTACGCGAGAATTTGGCTAACAGACTTTAGACAAACTCCCCCGAGACTATCTGATCCTGACACAATATTAGGAAATGAAAACAATAGCCCTACTAGTAAACAATAATGAAAATATATTAAAAGCAAACCATAGAAAAAGATTAAAAAATATACAAAGGTTAATTAATTTCATAATTAATCAAAATGATAAGTAAATTACGTTACATTAGACTATATTTAAAAATGCAAACAAAAATAAGAAATGCTACCTTGATGTTTACAAATTAATTACTTTTACCTACAATTTCAAAACAATTTACATTTAACTCGATCAATTCCAAGTCAATTAACAATTGTGACTATCTAAAAGATTTAACACTCGAAGAAACTTTAGCGCCCAAGTGGCAAAAAATAAATATACAGAGCCTGATTTCAATTTTAACGATCAGGTAAAAATCAATAGATTTAGATAATAGAAAAATTATACAACATCTAACCTGGCTAACTATAAGAGTTAAAATTAAATAAGAGTCCAATAAATAAATCGCCATAGTTACGATTCTGATGAATATATAATATATAAAAGTTTTATCATGACATTGTCTAGGTCCAGGACAATGTTCCTTGGTCAAGCGATGAAATCAAATAGTCATTTTAGCAAACACACACATCACAATATATAGGGGTTTTTGTCGCAATAGAATCAAGGTGGGAGAACTGAACACACGGTCGGTGACATCAATGTGGCTTAGGAAGATCACGTAGACCCTTTGTTGTCAAGGCTCCATCCGACGTCCAAATCATATCTTCAATCCCCTGATGTTTTGAAAGTAGTTCATTATTATACCATTAGAGGGCAGGTGAATAGGTGAATAGTCATTCTCTAGTCGAGTCCAATACTGGCCGGCTCATTACGTGTTAGTAGAACTGGACGGAGTGGACTTCTTGTTGGAACATCGTAGCTCGCTCGGCCAACTCATCGATTTAGGATGATAGATGTAGGCCAGTCTTGGTGGTTGCTAGTTTCAGAAGATTCAATCTGTAAGTACACAAACAGTTTTATTATGTTGAAATTGATTATGTAAAAAGAATATTATTGTTCAGAATTGTTTTATTATATCGTACCAACCTACGTGAAATACAATAGAGAATAGTACTATTGTAGGGATTCTATTAGTGTCGGTATAATTGGAGCGGGTAGTATGAATCACAGAGAGATATGCGTAAACATCAGCATGGGGCAGGTCTTATTGTAACATAATGTAATGCAATGTTACAATAAAATTTAAACTGTGATGATATGTTCTCACTTCCTCACTTCCCAATTGATCAATAATACACAGACTCTGCTCCACATACCTCACATGAGTGTGTATTCTTGTTGACCTGACCAATGAGTGTCTTACTGAGAAATGAGGTCATACCACAGGTACAGTTTTGATCTAACTATTTTTATAATGGCAAAAATCTACGACACGCCACTGCATTTTGTGTTTTAAATAATATATTTTAAATATGGCTTTTATCAGTTCCCCTTAGCCTATGACTAGCAGTCACTACAATATAGACCCAAAAACGTCAATTTAAACTTTAGTGCAAGGGACAAGAACCTACTTAAGTTTACGCCTTAAACTTAACTTAAGTTCCATTGATTCAACTGTGCTGAGGTACTGTACACATATCATCATTATTTTAAACGTGGCTGAAGTCCAATTTTCATAGGGAGATCCTACCTGACAGCTAGATAAGCTACTAGGTCTACTATCAAGTATTCATCTGGTCAGGTAATCTGCAATTGTCACGTTTGATAGATTTGGTCGATCCTTAAAAACTACACTAGATTTTTGTAAAATGATATGGTTGTTGAGCGCATAGAACATTGTTGTAAATTTATAATAGGCTTTCTCTATGAAAATAGGACAGTGCAGTAACTTTCAGAAATCTATCCAGGACAATGATTGCCGGTCTTTAATATATTATTATTATTAGCACCACTTCTGACTACCCGTTCGGTTTATACGCACGCTAATGTGTAATGGTAGGGTGATTGTGAGATAAAAATGGAGGACCTACAGTTTAACGTGGGATCCGAACCATGGTGGAGGCCTGACATTCCACACATTCAAAAGTTGTGATTAATACACGTCTTGTCAGAGGGGAACGAGAGGTTTGGCAATCAGATAAATCGGTGCCGGGACCGAGGATTGAACCCTAGACCACCAGCACGGAAGTCCGACATCTTAACCCTAGACCACCAGGTCACCCTCCGACCTTTAAATAATCACACTATAACTTATATAATTTTAGCACTCAAATGTAAATTATAGTATCATAAGCTATAGTCAGCCTACCGCTTGCTGACACCTACATTTATAAAAAGTTACTGGACATATTTTTGTTTACTCATATACCAAAGGTGAATGTTTTAGTAGTTCCCATGTACAATATAAATGTCAACATCATTTATCAATGACTTTATTATATTTACTGCATATTTATCTTCTCAACATCAACAAAAAAATATATAAAATTGGAATAAAATAGTTTTATTCTGTCTGCGAGTGCCATCAACTTACACCTCTCCTTTACTGAATTTACAATGGCAGTATTTGAAAGTTCCGTGCTTATGTCTGGCAGATATTTTCCCAATTTGAAAATATATATTTGGTTTTCCTGGGCTTGGACTTTTTATAAAACTTTTCTCTGGGATGTAAACTTCCAAAGAGAGGTGAAAAAAAACAGTGTAGACTGCACATGAGTGCACAAATCGGTGGGCATTATGTCAAGAGGCCATCCATGAAACTCCTTTTTAACTTGTTTGACCTTCCCTCCTCCTATTTAACACTAAGCAAAGATCTAGCCAGCATCTCCCCCCCGCCCCCCTTTCCAACCTGTGTTACGTAAATTTTAAAAACAATATTTAATGTCACTATTTCATAAGGATGATTTCATAACACTAAAAGAACAACTCAAATTTAATACAACTCTTGATTGGAAGTTATCTGTAATTATGTTAACAAGCGCTAAAAACATGAATAACGATGCTATTATTTTTTAAACATTAGAATTCAAGTATAAGACCTGTGTTACGCAACACTGTGATGTACCCACCCTTCCCCATGTCATACCTAGCAAAATTATAGCTTCCTCTAATCTCTTACACATTTACGTGGTTTATGGATGACCCTAAATTTCAAGCTCATTTAGTCTCCTTTAACGGTGATGGAGAGGTCAGGCTTGAAATCCTGGGTTGATATATTTAAATGATCTCCACCAGTAGTGCACCTTCATGAAATTTAGAGTATAATTCCTCTAATATTTCTAATATATTGTAGATCTTCCTCATTCTCACTGCATTAACATTATATATATTAATAAAATAAATAGTGTGTATGTCATGAGCATTGTACAATATTTACCGAACACAAAGGTCTGAAATTTTAATGTTAATAGAACCTGTGCACAAATATGTGCACCTCAAAGTCAGAATTTTTAAATTATGATTGTAATTTTTTTAATTAATTAAAAACGGGTTGGAAGAAATTAAATAAATAGATAATTTTCCTGGCCGTTGGAAGCAAACAAAAACGTTATTATGGACACGCCAGGTAATTATGCTAGTTAAGATAATATGTTTATATCCCTAATAGGTGGTGAGATTTGGTGGTAAGCCACTGACATCAGTAATGGCAAAGGTCGCGTAGGCGATATGTTTCCTTAGATAATAAGTACAGTTTTTATATATTTTGATTTTAATCCAGATTGGAGTAAATATTTTGCTCTATTAAGGTGCGTAAATAGGTGAAATTAATTTGAAGAAAGAATAAAGTTGGGCAGTGATTAAAGTTAAATATAAACAACCAGCTTCGATGGCTGCGTGGTTTAACGCGCTACTTTTGCAGTAAACTTGGCTGCCAATGGCGAGAAAATCGAGGTCCAAGTCCCGGTTGGGTGTACGAAGCTTTTTTTTTCAAAATGCCTTTTCTCTCTTCCTCTACGCAAATGCAGGTACACGTCGTATTAATATAACTTCACTAATCCCCAAAACCATTAGCGTAATTAGTGCATAAGCGTATAACCCGAACGGGTAGTGAGACGCGGTGCTTAGAAAAAAAAAATCCTAATTTTATTATGTGAGTCTTTTTTCATTCTTTATTCGCGCAATATTTTTTTTTAAAGCGAAATAAAAATAAATTTATTAAATGTACAGTGCAAACATAAGTCTAGTCGTCCCTGGGGGCAGTGTTTTTCTCAAGGTACTGTCCCTGTTTGAGACGCTGGTGACCCTGATTATTGCTCTCAACTGTATGTACCCACTTGATGTATCATCTAAGGGTCCACTGAAGACCCATTACGATCATTACTGTAGTAAGGGGACGATGGGAAATCCTGGTAAAACTACGACAATATGTGAAGGTTATAATTAATTTAAAAAAATAGTTTTTATTTAGAAAACAAAGCATAACTAAATGATTTTCTAAAACAGAAATGGAGTCATTTGAGTCAAATGATGTTAGAAATGTTGATGGTAGCAACAGTAAGTGATTGGACAACCCAAACCAACTAATCATTTAGAAACTCTTTTAAGTTTGAATATACCAGGTTTATTGTAAGCAAACAAACATTCTAAACAAAGATTCAATAATTATTGAAAAATTTATAGATTTTTTTTTAATTTCAGGGCCTCACATTAAGTCCCATCGACAGCGGAGTCAGATTTTTTAGTTTTTTTGGGAGCAACGCCTGGTCAAGCTTTATTCTATTAGACTCAAAGCACTCGAGCTATGAGATTTTTACCTCCTTTAGAGAAGGATTTGACAATAATTGATTTAGACAAGTCGTGCACAGAAGTACGTGTAGACCACGCCACATTTGGCCAACCTTACCTCATGCAAGCATACACTATTACTGTCAACAGATTAAACTGAGGTTGAGAACGTCAAGGTTTAGACCAAAAATATATAGGGGATTAGGTTTGAATTCCAGCGACGTAAAAAATTCATTTTACTGTGTTTCTAATGGTATCAGTTATTAGGAGTTCACTATAAATTCAGCTATTCTTGCTTACGTGAGAACTTTAACGAAGGTAAAGCAACCATTATTTAAAATACTAATAGTAATTTATTATTTTCACCGCGTCTCTTAGCACATATATATTATTTTAGCATCACATCTTACTACCTCTTCAGGCTATACGCATGTGTATTAATTATAATAATAAGCTAGGGATTAGGAAGGTCTAATTTAGAGGAAGTGTACCAAATTTTTCTTGACGGGAGGGAGAAAAACTATTATGTAAAACCACTCTCAATACACCCAACCGGGATTCGAAGCCCGATATTACTGTCATTATCAGTCTAGTCTAATACGATAGTAACGCCTTAAAACATATGGCCACCAAAGCAGGTAATGTAATATTAACTCAACTAATAAGTTAGTTATGAACAAGCTATAGTTCAGAATAAAGGTACCTACATTGGCGTGAAGAGAAATTGGGAAGTAATTTATGAAAAAACCCTTCAGTACAATCGACTGGGATTCGAATATACGACGTACCCACCGGAGAAGACTGGTAAACTTGTGTTAATAATCATATTCTTTAATGTAAGTGAATATGATATATGGTAGTGGGGTGTGACTCGGATGGTGAATTTTAAATAATAATAATACTTAGTACGGCATTGTACTACCCGTTCGGGCTATACGCTTAATTACTAATTACGCATATGAGATAGGAATGGGGAAGGTTGAATATAGAGGAAGTGAACCCACATTTTCGTGGAAGGGGAGTGGAAAACCGTTTCGGAGCCCCCACTTCATCTGAGTGAAATTCGAACCTAGATCTCCCAATCCTCGGCATACATTCTAGCTCAACATTAAACTAGCGCCTTAGCTAACTAAGCCACCAATGTGGGTGTGAATTTTAAAGAACTGGCCCAAGGAAATTATGGTAGACAATTCTTTATGATTTAAAATCCATTCTTCTTGTAGCTGGGTGTGGTCAAACTACATCCTACGAAGCCATAATTAGACGAATTAAACATATGGCTGGTTTTCCGGTGCCTATATCAATGCAATATAAGGCGTCAAATTCCAACATACTAGATTTATGGTCAAGAAGAGATCAAGGTTCAAGTCTAAGTTGGATGCACTGAGGGTAAATTTTCATATGTAAATCTATCTGACCTCCCCATCTCTTCTGCATACTAATCAGGGTGCACTTCCATAAATTATCTTCCTCAACCTTATCTCAAAGATTAAGATAGAGAATAAACTCTGGTTTTAAAACGTATTAAATTTAAAAATATATGTTTTACTCACTTCTCTCTTCAAGACAGACGCTTATTTCCCGTGAATTTATTGTGATTAAACGGAGCCACAAGTAAAACTCACGTCAGATAAGGTTCTGAACCTGGAAGGGTTGAAAAGAAATGTTCTCATGGAGAGAGGGAAGAGGTTGCAAGTAACTCGTATCTGTTGACAGTTCTTTAACGAGTGACGTAATGGAACTTTTTTTTAATGATTTAATTTTGTTTTTATTTTTAACTGTGGTTTTCTTTACGTTTTCAAACAGATGACTATTGAAGAACGTGATTTACAAACCACCTTTGTAATACACACTCTAATCCCAAAACTCTCATCTCAGAAATTTTAAAATAAAGTATAGTACATACCTGAGTAAAAGTAATGAGTTTGTTAATTTATTCCTCAAACTATCTAACGAGATTGATTAAGATTGCCATAAACACACACAAAAAATAAACCAACTGATAAATTGCTTAATAAAATATTGTAAATTGTAAATAAGGATATATAAATGAATCATGAGCAATAGAATAAACTTGAACTATATTCATTAATTTGTGCACGCTTAAATATAATACTATTTAGATATAAAATACATTTTTATCTAAAAAATAAAGCAAACAAATTTATAAAAATAAATAAAATATAATATTTGTTAAATTTTATATCGAAATTCATAACATTAGGTGAACCGTACATCAGAACATTGAAAAAAAAAATCTCAACAAAAATCATTCCATTAATTGTGTTTCAATTTCAATTTTTTTTAATCTTTATTTTTAAATTTCATTTAAATGCTGTTTTAAGTGATGATATTAGATGTATCAAATTTCTCAAACATATTAACTGTGATTTATTTTTATATTTGACTTAATAATTTTTTGTAGATTAACGTGTAAATATTTCATTCCGACCAACTAAATAATTTATAAACTATTAAATATTTACTACTACACATAAAAATTACATTTTTATGTGCAGTTTTTTTATGTATTACTTTTTGTCTTACTGTGGTATGGTTTTAAATGTATTTCAAATAAATTATGGATTAGCTTTGAACCAAATTATATTTGATTTTTGTCTTTAGGAGGTAGAGTTTTTAAAATAGCTTGACGCACATCTCACGGTGTTCATAGATTTTAAACATCACTTAGGATAAGATATTTTTGCATGGATATAACATATCCGAATTGCTCGTTTACGGGCGATTGTACTGGTCATATTAACTAACGCTTTAGCTCATTTTAAAACCTTAATATCGAATCCTCACCTTCATTTTTAGGTAGAAAAAAAAACTACTTTAAAACAAGTACAAAATTAAGATATGTCAGGCATGTGGAGAGACAGCTCTAGATAATTTCTAAAAGTTATTTGGAGAAAATAATGGAAAGGGGTGGTTCAAAATGACTAAATTAATAGAAATAATTATTAATCGGTGTGGTAGAAAATTTAAACTTACTAGTCAGTTAAAGGGAAAACTCAAAATAGTTACAAAATTCTTAAATAGGTGAGCCCCCAGTAAATAGGAGAGGTGGTGTAAACAGAAACAAAGTGGTAGAAAAATCAAACTTTTAAGTCACGTAGAAGAATAACCTGAGATAATCAAATAAGTCTTAAAATTTAAGTCTTCTCTAAGGCAGTTATAAAAATAGGTATGGGGGTGAGAGTTTTAAAATCTCAAAGATCAATAATATAAAGAACTTCCCATTGTGTTAGAAAATTTGGATGTAAAGTAAGAGATATCATATCAAAGTAAAGTATGTGAAGTAAATAAGTAAAGAGAATAATCAATATCAATCAATAATAATATCAGACATAATAGTCTAAAGTCTAAACATTTTAAATATATATCAGGATCTCGAGAAATATGGAAAGGAAGAAATAAAAAGAAAATTTTTCAGTTGCGATATAAAATTTAAAGGTGGCACACCAATATAAGGTATTCTGTAGGTATCCAAATAAATTTTAAAATTTGGAAATTTTAAGTGGGAGTTGAAGGATAAGCGTGTGTGATATAGAACTGAAATTCTTTAAGCAGATATAGAGACTATTCCAAATAAACATAAAAACCTGAACATTTTAAAATTTTAATGGAATTCTTAGAAATAGATGGGTAAAGCTATAGATATAAAATAATTTTTAAATGAGGTAGAACTTTATAATTTGGCAAACAAGTAAGAAAAACTCCAGATAGCTAAATTAATCTTAAAATTTAAAAATTTTCTGTGTGATTTTGAATAATAGTTTGGGAGTAGGGGGTTAAAAAATTTACAAAAATACATCTAATTATCAATTTAGTATAAAACTGAAATTTGGCTTGAAAATAAAGAAATAATGGTGAAATATACGATAAAGCAATAATTTAATTAACTTATTGTTTTGACAAAGTGAACGCCTTTAGTTCATTTAAATCAGGGATGCTAAAATATTTTGAGGGGGGGGGGGGGGGGGGG